>LR752440.1:11858-85646 GCA_902729485.2 Mus minutoides | reverse complement strand
AAGAAGAGGAAAGGAAGAGGAAGATGAAGTGAAGGAGGAGGGTAAAGAGAAGGAGGGGGAGGGAGAAGAGGGGGCAGGGAAGAGGAGGGGAGGAAGAGGAGGAGGGGTGGGGAAAGAGGAGGAGGGAGAAGGGAAAGAGGAGGAGGGAAGGGGAAGAGGAGGAGGGGGAAGAGGAAGAGGAGGAGGAGGAAAATAATGGAGACAGTCCAAGCAGAACTCACTTCTGAAAGAGAAAAGTCACTTCTGAAATGTCAGTGGAAAATACGAGGTTTTCCATTGGCGACAGCGGATGAAATGTGTAGTCACTAAACAAAAGCTCTAAGAAATACACACATCAACACACCCCTAGAAATATTTTGAAGAAAATGAGCGCCTAAGACTCCCCAAAGCTGTGATAATCGGACAAGCCCATGGATGGAGCATGCAGGTAGCACATCAAAGGTTGCCTGTGTGTCTGGAGAATCTCTACCAGGTGAAGATCCTAATGGGCCAGCAGGATCACAGCACAAGCTATGAGTGTTCTGGCCAGGGCAGCGTGGCTCTCAGGCAGCCAGGAGCCTTGGAGCGGGAAAGGACCATGTCTACAGCATGACGACCTGAGCTGAAGGTCTAAAGCTAGAATGGCAAACTAGAATCAGACCGTTGAGGATGCCAAATGTCAGAATCAGAGGTGAGGGCACATCCCTGCAGGAAAAGGACCCAAGGAGGTTTAGGAACGAGATGTGTCGGGTAGACAGATGAGTAGTGTTGTGATCAAGCTACTGCCTGCTTGGAAGTCACTCTACATTGTGTGTGTTGTCTTCAAGGGACACACTGAGCCTGGAGCTGCTGATAAGGCTATGCTAACAGGCCACAGAGTCCCAGGGAGTCGCCTAGCTCCGTCTCTGAAGCCCTGGGGTCAGAAGAAGCAGGTCTGCTTTCTTACGCAGGTTTTAGGGATTGAACACAGTTCTTCCTGCTCTCTAAGCAAGTTCTTCAGAGACTGAGCCATCTCCCCAGTCAACTTAAAAACCTTTACACAAGTAAAAATGGGGGTCATAGACTGGAGTAAGATCTTGCCAGCAGGACCCCTCCACAGAGCCTGTGTGGGAGCTGCCTGGAGCTGCCTGGAGCTGCCTGGAGCCCAAGAACGAGAGTGAGTGCTCACTGTGAGACTTGCTGGAACAGAAGGGTAAGTGACTCTCTGTGAGAGGCTGACACTCCTCTTCCCTGGCACCTGAGGATGGGAGGAAGTAGCGTTCAGCCCCACCCTATCAACACAGCTTCCCTAAAAGATCTATCCCCCAAAGCTCCCTATTAAAGATGAATGCCAAGAACCTTTGGATCCTCAATTACTAGACAGAGCAGCCTACATCTAAAGCTCAAGTTGCTTGCTGATCACTCTTCCTGAAAGTGTCAGACAATGGCCCAGAGATGCACCAGCAATGGGGGCTCAGGATGGAGGAGAGAGAGGAAGGTGAGGCAGGAGGATTCGTCCTTAAGTGGCTTGCTTCCAGCACCAGTGTTCTCTCTCTTTCCTCTGCCCTCCCTCCCTCCCTCTCCTCTCATTCCCTCTCTCTCTTTCTCCCCTCTCCCCCTCTCCTCTCCCTCCCTCTCCTTCTCCCCTCCCTCTTCCTCTTTCCTCTCTCCCTCTTCTATCTTTCTTCCCTCTCTCCCCCTCTCCTCTCACTGTCTCCTCTCCTCCTCTTCCTCCTCCTCTTTTCTCCTCCTCCTCTTCTTCCTCTCTCTCTCTCTCTCTCTCTCTCTCTTTCTCTCTCTCTCTCCCTCCCTCCCTCCCCCCTCCCAGCCCCAGTCCCTAGAGAGGTTATGTCCTTCCTTCAGTTCCTGTGTCAGATTCCAGGCTGACACGTGGTAATTGATTCTGCTGCTGGTTAGAAGGCTGTTAAGTGCGAGGGATGAAGTTTCAATGAAAACAAATAGCACTTCACGGGCCTGGCCTTTCAGGGCTGAGCTTCTGTTGTGGTTGAGGCTGGGGGTGTGCAGTTCAGACCTGTGTGAGCCGGTTGTGTCTATGTCTGCACTTCCCTGACTCACCTTTACCAGCTCCCAAAGCGCAGTGACAGCTAGGTTGTCTCAGTGTCACTCCTGGCTCAAAGACAGCCCAGCGGCAGGTGGAGGCTCTGATTGGAATCAAAAAGAGAAGGTGACTTGTGCCCTAAGCCCCCCTAGGAGACTCTCCCCTAGAAAAGACTTCCATTCAAGAAAGAGAAACAGACTTCTGCGTGACCCATCAGGCCTGAGTGTGGCCCTTGTTCTGTGGCAGTGTTGACATTCTGTTCCCGAGGGCCAGGAGATGCATTACCAGTAACCTTGGTCCTTATGAAGTTCAGAGCTCTCCCATAAAACCTTTGGGCTACAACCATGACTACCTTCTGCTTTCCCCTACACCCTCCTTCAGAACTAAAGGATGCTGGGATGGATATCTGGGGAGGATTATCTTATGCTAAGGCTGCCTGCAGAAGGACCCACTTGGCCCGAGAGCACAGCTTTTCTGTGACAACAGAAACAATGGGCTGATTGGCAGCCTGACCCTCCAGCCCCAGCTCAGAAGGACACTGAAGGCCACACCAGTTTCCCCAGAATGACAAAAACATCTTCCAGACACTGCTGTCCCCTCCCGATGAATACTTTCCTGGACCACAGAAGGGTACCCTACAAGCACCCAGAGAGCCAAGTCCCCTCAGAGTCCACGGCCTGGGAACCCATAAATAGCACAGGTACCAGAGGGACCCCTCCCTGGGAGCAGCCATGGTGGTTTCTCAGAGTCAGAAACTACACGGGCCACTGCTGGCCACAGCTGCTTGAGAAAAATACAGAGAAAAGAACGTTGACCTTGATGAAGCTGCCTGGGAGTGACAGAGGGCGACTGTCTCATGGGACAAACACAGGCTGAGGACATCGCCATGAGTCCAACGCAGCTTGTCAAACCCAGAGGCCTCCTGGTCGCCTAAGGGAAAGGTCTTCCTGCGTTTATACAGCAGAAAAGGGTGAGGATGGAGTCTATTGTGGTTTAACACATCCCATAAAGTTCCTGTTTTAAAAACCTTGTCCTGGGGATGTTAACACCATTCTCAAAGAGGCTGGACCTTCTTTAAGGAAGTAGCTTTGTGATGAAAGTGAGTTCAACCACCTCTTCTCATTCAAACTCACACTCCCATTAAGCTTTTCCCATACAACACAAAGTACGGAAGCCTGGGTCAGATGCGAGATCCCTTGGTCCTTAGACATCCCAGCCTCTAGGGATATGAAGATACCTCTGTTCTTTATAAACACAGTTTTGGGTATTCCCAAGGCACAAGCAGACTAAGACACAACAGGAAAGAAGGTTAGCAGGGTGGTGTCATCTGGGCTGACACACATGTGCTGCCGTATGAGGTGGCTTAATCATCGCATGGTCCTAGAGGCTACAAGCCCAAGGTCAAGTGGATTAGCTAGGGCTCTCAGCTAAGCAGAACCTACATAGAGCAATGTGTGCAAGGCGATTGATTGGCTGTGAAGACAGGATCTCATGATATGGGGGAGGGAGGCAGCACGCACGAGGCAGTAACTGCCAGTAGACAGTCTACATTGCAAAGACTCAGATATGGAAGATTCAGTATCTGAGGGCAGGAAAAGATGGGTGTCCCCACTCACAGAAAGATAAGAGGGATTCAGCATTTCATCTGTTGGATCCTCAACGGACTGGGTGGTGCCTGTGGGAATTGATGTGAGCCCTCTTCTCTCAGTCTGTCCAAATGCTACCCTCCTGTAGATACGCTGGAAAGGTTCTACCAGCTGCGTGGTCATGTCTTCATTCAACTAAATAGGCACAAAATCAACCATCTCACAAGATGTCAGCGGGGCTGGTTTCTCCTTGGCTTCTGAGTGATCAACTCTGTGTGCCTGTTGTTGTAGTCTCTTCAGCTAAGGGTCTCCCTTAATGGCCTCAGTTTAACATAATCAACCTCTTTAAAGACTATTGATACATAAGGGTCACATTTGGGGGGTTCTTAGTCCAATTTCCAGGCCTAAATAAGTTTTCCAACCCCAAATGGCAGACAAGTTCTCTTTATACACGAGCCACCGTTCCAACAAGACTAGGTCATCACTCACATCCAACAAGTCTAGGGCTGATGCCTGCTGGGTCCACCAGCTAAGGAACCCGCCTGCTTCCCCAGGTGTCTGATGTTTTCTAGCAATATACATATTCGACAGTGATAAATATCCACATTGAGTTTTCTGGTGTGTTCTGGTGTGTGAACAGGGGGCTTGAGGAAGGTTTTATTTAGAACACTTCTAGCCCAAGCCATAATGATTTCCCATCCTGGGGCAGGGGCAGGGGCAGGGAATCAGAATCTGTAAAGTTTAGAATAATCCCTAGCGTCAAGGCTGCACACATACAGCCCCTACCCAAACACTTCTTGATTAAACAGTCTGCTCACTCCCTATGGGAAACAGATGGGTCCTGGGAGATCAGATCGTATAGTATCCACTGAGACGAGTAGCCCCAGCTGCTGCGAGGGATCCTCTCAGATGCTCTATCCTCACAGATCACAGCTCAGGTACATGGCGTGCAGCCTTTGATCTGGGGGAGCAAGTTCTTTTCATCTCTGCCAAAAACAAGGGTCAGAAACCATCATATTTGCCCATAAGAGACAATAGTATTCCCTTACAATGTCAACCCAGGGCTGTGTTAATAACCCCCCACCCCCACTCCTGTCATAATATAGTCTGAGGAGACAAGACCCAGCTGAACCACTGAAGAATGGCAGCCTGGAGAAGATATCACATGAGCCAGTCGTGGCAAAATGGTAAGTCACACTCATGCAATAAAAAAGTAATGTCACTGGGGATTCGAGAGCCCAGCCATCACTTGTAAAACGTCTGGGTTCCGGGGCATGCTGGGGTACCATAGCCAAGGGGAAGAGCAAATTACTGTCTCTTGGTCCTCCTAAACAGAGAATGTACCACACCTAGTTGATTTCTTTGAGAGACACTGACTTCCCAGCAGGGAAAACTTTTCATACCCTATAACCCAATAGCAAGACAGAGAATGCCAGTTCGGACGGGAAAGGAAAGAGTGGAAAGTGTCCACAGAAGGTCCAGGCTACAGGGCAAGTGGCCCTGTGATCCAGCAGCCCTCGTGATAGAAAGTATCACAGTGAAGCCAGAACAAGAACTGTGGAGTCTGGGGGATCTGTGGTAGGATTACCACAACCAAGAAACAGAATTCTGGTATGCCAGCGTGGGAGAGGAGGAGGATGGGTCCCGTTGGCGGACATTCCTGTTGGTGGTTTCCTGTATTTAAACATACATGAACAAAGACACGCTTCCTTCCTTTCTAAAATAAATAGGTATTAGAGAAACGTGGCAAGTCGGGCGGCCATGGTGGGAGATCATAGAAACTGGAAAGTTGTGGTGAGGACTCTAGAGCACTGAAGAGAAAGACCCCAGCTCGCTCGTGGGCACTAGAAGAGGTGGAACACCCAGCCATGGTCAGTCACTCAGTAACCACAAAGCCACAGCTGGGCAGACCCAGGAGCAGCCATTGTCAGATGGAGGCTACGATAGTCTGTGTTTGTTTTGTGGCTATAACTAAATATCAGAAGCTGGATAACCTATAAAGGGCAAATATTTGCTTTATCCAGTGGAGACTGAGAAGTCTCAGGATCAATAGTCAACAGGTATCCTGATCCCATACCAAAAGTTCAGAAATGGAAGGTCTGCATGCAGATCTCAGAAACTTCGTAGGGAGATCGTTGGGCAATTCTGGTAAGGCAGCTCCTTAAGCCAGTGTCTCTGAGATCCCCCAGGCCGTAACAAATAACAAAACAGCAGATGTCAGCACACAGGATGCCGAGTGCTTGAACACAGAGCTACTCACTCTCTGCTGGACTGCAGAACTGTCCATCTTGTTTTATGGCTGAGAAAACTGAAGCTAAGTCAAAACCCAAGGCCGTAGAACAGCCAATAGAGTCAGTGTTTGCACTTGACCTAACTCTAGATGCTTAGCTAGGAGGCCATAGTCAAGAAAACTCTTGAAGGTAGTTAAGGAAAGAGAAGGGGGCTGAAAAAAATCTATAACCCAAGAGGCACTTGCAGCTCACAAGACCAGTTTACCTACAAGGAAGGCAATTAGTTTTGCCAAATACTTTTGCAGCGCGGCAGCCACTTGCAATAGCGCATGAGCGCCACCTAGTGGCCACAAAGAATTGCTGACACAGTAACCTCTGCCTGAGATCACCCAGGATCTGCTCAGTACAGACTCGGCTACTAAAGCTTAGCAGATTCAAGGTTCTAGATCCAGGAGGAGAAATTCCTTCACTTTTAGAAGAGGTTCTTAAAGTACAGTTTGATTTTAAAAATGAAAATAGCTACAATAAGCACAGTCAGTGGGAATGATAGCACTAATAAAAAAAAAGCCATATGCAAATCATTGGCACGCGTGTATGTTTGTGTGTGTGTGTGTGTGTGTGTGTGTGTGTGTGTGTGTGTGCTTATAAAGAACTTAGTGCAACTATAACTAACACCGTGTCCTGATTGGTCACTGCTGAGTCTTTAAGATGTCATCCTGATGCCACTGTTATTCTAGGAGACCTCTGGGCCCCTTGACAAGATGAAACGGGCTGGGGCAGTTAGATGCCTCTTTACCCCTTTTCCTTCCAAGCTCTACTGGACCCAGATGAACAAAGAAGTTGGAGACTTGTTTGGGCATGATTGACAGGTACATGAACCATGTTAAATAAAGGGAAATCGACACAACTAGACTGCAAAGCATTCCTTTTAAATAAACTGTTGAGTTTTTAAATACACATAGTATGTACATGTGATATATACACACATCATACAGTGTATATACATACATTATGTCATATCAGTCTTTTAAATAAGAGTATATGGGGATGTGGTGGTGAATGCTTGGGACTTGAGCTTAGCTGGATTAAGGAAGTCTGATGATGGATAACGCATGATTATTCTTTACCTCTATCACTGATCTGTAGCCCCTACCCCCACCCCTGCCCTTGTTTTGTGGGCTCTGAGCCTGTTTGTTTTTTGTGTGTGTGTGTGCTGAGGGAAGGCCTCAGTGTCTGGCATCCCGTAGGAATCACTGAGCTGCCAGTCTGTGAGAAAGTTCCAGAAGACTTCCCTGAGTTCATAGCCTGGGTGGGGACAGCTTGCTCTCAGTGTGGGTGGACTCCACACAGCCATCATGTCCCAAATGGAACAAAAGGTAAGAGGGTGCCATTTGGGCTATCCTCTGCCCCGAGATATCAGGACTCTGGGCTGTGAACTGCAGGATTCACACCAGTGACTCCAGGGCTCAGAGTGACAGCTACACCATCCACACCCCTGCAGGGCTCCAGAAACTCTGAACTTGTGCTTGTCATACAACTGACTTCCCTGGTCCTCTATCTGTGTATCGTGGCCTCTCCCAGGCTTCCTAATTGAGGGAGCAAATTCTCTAAGTTCTTCCTCATAACTCCTTCTCTCTCCTAAATAGAGATGGATAATGGCAGATAGAGATAAATTGGTGATAGATAGATAGATAGATAGATAGATAGATAGATAGATACATACATACATACATACATACATAATGATGATAGATAGATAGATAGATGATAGATAGATAGATAGATAGATAGATAGATAGATAGATAGATAGATAGATAATAGATAGACAATAGTTATGGTAGATGATATAGGTGACTATAGATATAGATAGATAAAAGATAGATGATAGATAAATAGATATAACTAGATGATAGATAGTCAGATAGAGATGATAGAGAGATACATATAGATATAGCTAGCTAGCTAGATAGATAGATAGATAGAGGATGGATGATAGATAGCAAAGTAGACAGACAGACAGACAATACACATAAAGGTAACACAGACAAGAGGAGGCCTGGAGACAAGGTGAAAAATAACCGTTTTCTGACATCTCCATCTCCTACGGAGGCCTTGTCTATTCATTTCGGGAGCCTTGGCTACTCTGGGCTGCCTTCCTTCAAACAGGGCTTATAGAGACAGGGAGAAAAATAGATTATGCATTGGTGGCTGGGATAGAAAGAGAGGACACATCTTCAGCAATGAAGTATTAGAGAATCAGCTAGAAAACAAACTGGTCAGACTTGAAGTTGTTGCTGCATGAAGCAAGCTTCCGGCTGTGTGTAGAGGTTGGACCCCTCTGAGATGCTTTCAGCCTCAGGATCCTGGCATGAGAAACCCAGTCTGGGAGCATCCAGGGCTTCATCTGTGGACCTTTCTCTCCAACATCAGAAGGAACCCGGCAGTTGGCCAACAGGCACACATTCCAGACACACACCCAGCTAATGAAAACCACACACAGGCGGGAAAAGAGATGCGCTTTACCTGTGCCACGGACAATCTGGAGCGAGGGAGGCAGATGGAAAATCGCCTCAGGGACTTTACTCAGAATCTGCTACATCTAAGCGGGAATTGAGTTTCTCAAAAATAAAACCGTTCTGTTTACAAACATACTGTTTTTGCCAAAGAGAATTCTTTATTTTAGGTGCTTTGGGAAAACTGCAGAGTCCTTGAGTTTAGGGCCAAAGACGCCCAAAATGTTGCAATCCTAAACCTTTGGCCGTGACAAAAACATGTTTGCAAGTGGAAACTTTTCGGTGTGGGGCTTCTCGTGCTGTTTTGTTTGGGTGTGTGTTTGCTTGCTTGCTTGGTGCCAAAGGATTTCCTCCAAGGCTTCCCAGAAGCAGGGAGCTGGGGTCAGCACTCCTTGGCCACTTGGGCCCCTCCTCAGACAAACTGAACAGTTTGAGAAGGAAAGAAACTTCAGCTTGGGGAGCTATTGTTTCCCTGCCTCCAAATTAGTTGGGCTTTTTTTTTTTTCTCTGTTGTAGTTTTTGTTTTGTTTTGTTTTTAAGATTTATTTTACGTGAGTACTCTGTTGCTATCTTCAAATAGACCACAAGAGGACATCAGATCCCATTACAGGTGGTTGTGAGCCACCATGTGGTTGCTGGGAATAGAACTCAAGACCTCTGGAAGAGCAGTCATTGCTCTTAACCGCTGAGCCATCTCTCTAGCCCCTTCAAGTGTGTGTGTGTGTGTGTGTGTGTGTGTGTATACCACATGTGAGGGTTTTTTTTTCCCCTGGGTTCTGGCAATCTAGATTCAGGTCCTCGTTGCTGCATATCCAGTACCTTCCCAACCCTGCCTTTAGAGGAGAATTGGATGTCTGCAGTTGACTCTCCAGTAGCCAGCCCTTCCCTTTCCACCTCTATACCAGTGACAGTTTTATATATTTAGAATGGCTCTTGGCCTATCAAAACCAGGCATTGCGGGAGGCCCAGCCCCTCAGAGAGATCCTCATGGAAGGCAGGGACAATGGCCGTACCCTCAGCCTCTGGTTCACGCTGAGTGTGCTGGAAGCCGCTCGCTCACTCACTCTGCTCCTTGCCTCTCAATTGTCCGCTCTGAGAGAAATAGGAGTCCAAGCAGCACATTCAGCACAGGACAAAGACAAACTGAAGCAGGAGACCGGGGTTGGACCTGATGGAGTACAGGAGGCCAACACAGGGCTCAGGGCGGTACTTAGCCTTGACAGGCAGCTGGGAGAGAACAGAACTGTGCCCAAGTCAGTCCTGAGAGTGACAGACAGAACCTGAGTTCAAGGGCCACCGTGGTTACCTGGGTAGCAGCGGGCTTTTGCATCAGCATCACAAGGCACTGGCACTCCACATTCATCCATCTTCTCTAGAGCGACGCCTAAACTCCCTCTTAGTTCAGTGAGAACCTCAGCGCCTCATGGACCAATCATGAGACACCTTGAGAGTCAGAGAGGGCGTGTCTTCGACCATCCTTAGAACCTCCACGGGGACTGTGCTTTCTGCCTAAAACACTCTACTTCCATCGGCTTAACTTCTGCTTATTTTCAGACACCTGTGGGTCACCAGGTCGCCTCCTCCAGGAAGCCCCATGCTTTCGCCAGCAGTATTGATTCCCACTGGCCAAAATAACAAGAGAATAAAGAGACCTCAAAGGTAAGCAATGGTGTTGGCATCAGAAGCTGGTCGTCTCCGAATCCAGGGATGCCATCCACCCCTAGGCAACAGGGAAGCTTCTGAGTCTGTTGCCATGGCAACCGCCAGACACTCCCAAAGTGCACCTCACCTGCTCCGGTGGTTCGCATGGTTACATCCCGGCCTGAATAAAAAGGCAGGGCCCCAAACCTCTTTCCCTTTCTTCTTTGCCCTCCCATTCCTCCTTCTCTTCCCCTTTTTCCCCAATAAATCTCTTCTCGTGGAGCTGTGCTGGTCTGGTGTGATCTGTCCAGATACAGATAGGAGCCACCTTCTAACACAATAGATGGGCAGTGGTACCACACTGCCAGCAAGGACACTGTCTCACTCTGCCAGCAAGGACCCTGTCCCTTGGGATAGCTCCAGCTTCTGGGTGGTAACGAGATGTCTGTCACTGTTGTAGACGCTACACTTCTAGAAGAGTGGGTTTTCTTTTCTGCCTCTCCAGCCTGAAGAGAGAAGCATCCACTTCTCTGCCTCCACCGGAAATCCTCTCACCGGGTGTGAGTGTGGGGGAGGGGAGACATTAGGTACCTTCCCTCCCTACCTTGCTGCCCTGAGACAGCGTCTCACTCAATCAGAATCTGCTGCTTTGAGCAGACTGGTTTGTTGTACACTCTCTGCGTTGGCCCGTCTCTGCCCTCCCCCCTCCCCCAATGCTGGGGTTGAAAACACTGTAGTTTTTGTACAAATACTAAGGAATCAGGAGTCAAGTTCTCATGCTGGCCTCTCACCCAGTGAGCCTCTCCTCGGGCCCTCCCCTTACACTCTATTGGCCAAAATTAGTTTGCATATCTGTCATTCTGCCAAGGGGGTACGGCACAAGTGGCATTATCACTGGGCCACCCCCGGGGACCCCACATGGGCTCAGCTTCCTCTGAGGTGCTTGGCTGAAAAGCTGAAGAGCAAGCGTGGCTCTCTGATTAAAGATTTTATCTAGAAAGAAGTTAGAAGCGGCAGGCGGCTGGTGGGACTCATCTTGTTCTATGGTCCTTAAGAGTCTTAGCATCCTTATTGGAGATGTTGCCTGACCTGAAGGTAAAAACCTGGCCTCCTACCCACCACTGCACACAAGCTCTCTGCTCCCCACCCTCTCTGCATACTGAAACTCCATCTCCCTGAGAAGAAGACTTTCTGAGCCCTCCAGCCACACACACACACTGTCCCCAGTAATGTGACCTATACTCCAATGTTATCACAGAGCAGTCTTTCTTAATATTTTCAGACTGTAAAAGCCCCAGAATGACAAGTCAGATGTGCCTTACTTACCCTGAGGTCTGGCCAGCATCTGTCTCAGTGCTTGGCACATATGAGATGCTCTACAAACAGCTGTGAGTGAACAGAAGCCCTACGTCAGCATCCAGGACAGAATGTCTGCCCCTGAGGGCCACTGTACCCCTGCTGTGTGTGTCTGGGCAAGTTGCTGGGCCTCTCCCAAACAAAATTAAAACTCCAGGGTGTCTCCAAGACCCTCGTCAGGGCTTCTGATGAACAAATTCCTACAATGTAATAGAAATCTACCCCTCTGCTCTTGTGAAGTTCAGAAGCCAAGAAAGAGTCTGCTCTTCTGGGATCCCAGATGACGAATTCAACCCTTGCCTCTACCGTAGACCCGCTGGCCACTGGCAACCTGTGGAATTCCACGTATTGGCAGCAGCGGCATTCCATTCTCTGCCTGCATCTTTACGTCAATGTCTCCTTTGTGTATCCACCTCAAATCCCCTGTCCTTTCCCTTATGAGGACACCAGCCAGCAGAGTTAAGTCTCCTACTAAATCTACCATGACCTCACCCTGAAGGCTGGCCTTCTCTGAGACCTTATCATCAGATTAAAGTCACAGTCTCCGTGTGTCAGTCAACTTCCTATGGCTGTGTTAAAATACCCAGATAAAAGGCTCAAGACGGAAGATGTCTTTGGACACAAGGTTTCAGAGAATTCAGTCCATACTCGCTTGGCTATGTTGTGGCCAGGACTGAGGTGAGGCCGAACAGCAGGGTGGGGGACACAGGGTAAAGCTGAGCAATTTACCTCACAGCTTCCAGGAGGCAAAGAGAATGGGAGAAGGAGGCTGAGGACGATCCATAGCCTTCACGTGTTCCTCTAAGTACCTTCTCCAGCACGTCCCCATCTCCTCAACTTTCCACAGCTTTCAATTGCCCACCCTCACAGATGACGTCTGAGACCTCACTATCCAATCATCTCCCGAAGGCCTCATCTAAACTGCTAAGCATCAGGGAGCGAACATTAGGACACTCCTTACCCCAGTCACGGTCCTGGGGTACAGAGGATGGCGGACTCTGCCATGTTTGGGAGTACAGAGATAATTCTAGGTCCACTACCAGCTGCGAAATCCTGATAGCTATGAAACCTGGCTGTGGATTTCACAGACACCACTCATGGGCTGGAATGTTTCCTCCCTCTGCATTGTGGAGTATCCACTGCTCCGAATCCGAAGGCTGGAAGGTTTTTCAGTATGTCTTGCTTTTCACTCCTTAAAACACCAGCGGTGACTCAGCCACCGGGATTCAGATCCCATTCTCAAACCCAGGCGGGCACCGATCAGTACTCCCGGGGCTGACTCACAGCAGCCTACAAGCCCCAGGAAGTTCTGCCTCAGAGGCAGGCACAGCTTCCGGGCAGCATTTTATTCCTGATGCTTCAGAGTCCTCTCAAGGGGGCACTCGCTACTAAGCCTGATAAACTGGGCTTCACCCCTGGAGCCTGGGTGGTAGAAGTAAGGAACCAACTTCCGGAAGTTGCCCTCTGACCTCTACGCATCCCCATGCACACACGCCTGCTCGTACACACGTGCTCGCTCACACAGGCAATATTAACAATCGAAGTCTACCATGAAGGCTAAGATCCTGGAGGAATCGGCCGGAGACCTGTGTGTTTACTGAGCCCTGCTTAAGGAGAACCAGGTCAGCCTCGCTCTGGCCACAGGAGACCGGACTCACGGCAGCTGAGGTATCACACAGTACCATGTTCTTAGTGTGTTCCCCAATGGGGAAACATGTTCCTCAAAGTTCTCCACCAGCTTGCATTGAGCGACGCTATTGATGGATGGGGTGGAGCGCTCATTTTTCTTTCTTAGGGAACTTGGGCTGTAGTCTTCCCGGCTGGCAAACCGGCCCTCTGGAAGCCAAGTCCCCAGAGACAGAACTCCACCAGGAACCAAGTTGAAGCTGCGTGCGGCTCTTACGTTATGTCTATTTTAAAAGTTGACTTTGGCAGGGGCGTTGACCACTCACACAATATTTCTGCTCCACAAAAAGATAAGGAGGAAGGAGAAGTCAAACACTGGGCTTTTCTTTAAATCCTCACTTGGAAGCAAATACCTTGGCTTCCAAGGAGGAATATGAAACCAGCGTCCCTGATGAGGATCTCATTGGAACACATCATAAAGAAAAGATTGAAGCTATAAATAATTTGTTTTTAAAGACTCTGTGTGCGCACATGTCTCCTGACTGGCAAATTGTAAAGAGTTTGAGTCTCCAGGTCACTTTCTATCCAAGGCTTTGTTTTTCCAGAAGCATGGGAATGAGCCTCGGTAATGAAGTAAATCAGATAATCTTTTAAAGCGTCACTGGGAAGAGTTCCTCGGGGCTGTGGGAGGGGGGTTTGGGGGGGGTGTGCTTCAGGCAAAGAAGATGAAACAACTAAATCATCCCAAATGGGTAAGACCTACTGCCAGATGCTTAAATAATTAGGAACAGGTTGGCAAATGGTTTGGTGGGTGAGAGGGCTGGCCATCAAGACTGACCATCTGAATTCAAATCTCATCCCAGAATCCACAGGGTGGAAGGGAGAACCAATTCCTGAAAGTTGTCCTCTAGCCTATACACACACACCATGGCAGGCACACACACACAAACACACACATACACACAAATACATATACATACAAATACACACATAAATACATGTACACACAAATACACACTATGGCAGCCACACACACACAAATGTATATACACACACAAATACACTCACACACAAGTATACACATACAAACATACATACATACACACCATGGTAGGCATACACACAGATACACAAACACACACAAACATATACACCATGGTATAGGTACACATACGCACACAAACACCATAGTAGACAAACACACAAATGTACACACCATGATAAGCACATACATACACACACACACACACACACAAACAAACACAGAGCCCTTTCATCTTATACCTTTGAACAACAGCAAAAACTTTGTGAAAGAAAACCTGGTATAGAGAGAGATTCAACAGCATGTGCTTATGAGCCTCGCCCTTTAAAGGCCAAGCCATCTTTCCATCCCCCAGTGGTGTATTTTAAAGGGGTAACGGGAAGTTTTCCATGATAAAATGTCACTTAGCTGGATCACCAAGCCCCAAACAAAAGACAGGAAATGGTTGTAACAGAAAGCCATTTTTGAACAGGAAAAAAAAAAGTAGAAAAAGAAAGGGAGAGGGAGAAGACCCTAAAGACAGAGGGAAAACACCCGACTAACCATAAACCCGTGCAAACTTGAAAAGAAATACTCAGGTTGTATTTTGTCAGTCAAATGTTTGCAAATGTCTGGATTTTTTCTAAATATTTCCTGCTGTTAATAGCAAAAAGGGTTCAGATGCTGGGAAAAAAAAAGAAAAAGAAAAGACAAACTTCAGCCCTTTCTTCTGCCTATTCTTAATGACAGCTGCTCCTTCCAGCTTCAACAGGAGTCCCCACTGTGAGGTAGGGTGTTCACTGGGCTGCACCAGGAATCCCCACTGTGAGGTAAGGTGTTCACTGGGATGCAACAGGAGTCCACACTGTGAGGTAGGTTGTTTGCTGGGCTGCCACTGGAGTTGCTTTTGCAAAAATTCTGAGAACCACGAATCCAAGAGCACACACAGAACTTAAAAGGAGAGGCTGGAATAAAGGAGTTGAGGATGGACTTAGGACATTTTAAATTTCTCCCTCGCCAACCTGTGTGATGACCCAGATGCTGATGGACACCAGAAGAAACCTCTGTGTGGCTGCACGCCGGGGGCTCTGCCAGGCTCTGGGTGTAAAGGGGGTGCCGCCGGCTACAGCTAGTTACATGGTGTGCACAGCTGGAGGACAGGCTCTGGGGCTGCCTGAGTTGTCTCTTGTGGCCTTTTATTTTTTCATCAGGAGTAACTTTGGAGACATCTGGCCAAGCCCAGGTGAGGTGGCTGTTGAGCGTGAAACTTTCGAACTCTCGACTCAGCTGACTGTAATGAAGACCAGACACCCAGATGGGGATGCAGAGTCAGCAACTTGGAAAGGGGGGCGGGAGTGGGAGGGGGGATGAGAAACCAAGCTGGTTTGTCTCACAGCACACCAGGGACAGCTATGCAGAGCAGCCCCACCTCCAGGCTGGGGAGGGCACAAATGTCCTCTGGAGCCCCCCAGGTGACATGCATCAGAAAAGATGCAAATTAAGATAGGCTGAGCCGGCTGCTGCCAGCTCCTACCCAGGCCCACCTGGCTCAGAGGACAAGAGCTGAGGGACTAGGGTAGATCTGCATTAAGTCCTTACCGCCTCTTGTTGGCCTTTGTGTCCTGCTCAAGGCCGATTCCTAAGAAGTACATTGAGGGACAGAAGTCAGAGAGTCTGTCATGCAGCAAGCATTCCACCGGGACAGCACATGCCAGGAGGAGGATCTACAGCTCCACTGCTGGAAGCTGGGGAGATGTCTCCGAGGATAAGAGCTGGATTTGCAAATGTGAGGGCTTGAGTTCGAACCCCAGCACCGTGCCAAAAGACAAACATGGCTGTCTGTACCTGCCATCTCAGCACTGGGGAGTCGGGAGGGGGGGCCAAAAATGGTTGTTCACTGGCCAGACAGCCCAGCCAAGCTTCTGGTTCCCTGAGTCAATAAAGCAGAGAATGATAGGAGCACACTCACCAGCCTACTCTGGCCACCACAGGAATGAGCATGTGTGTGCACACTTGACTTTCATGTTTGTGCACGTGTGTGCATGTGCACACACACACCACAGAGGTGGGGGGCGGGGAGAGCTCGGAAGGACTCAGCCTTGACCTTGAACTCTGGCCCCCAAAGCTCTGAGACAATGAGTGTTGGTGTTCAAGCCACCCCGTCTGCAGTATTTTATTAAACACTCTAATACAGTCACCCGTGAGTCACCATTAAAAACCTGCCCTAAAATTCGAGAGTGGTCTGTATCTGTGATGGTAGAAAGACACACAGTTACCCGGGCTCAATCATTCATTTGTATCTCTGATTTTAACAAAATGAAATGTTTCCAGGGGCCTCAAAAGGTCACATGGGCCCTGGGTACTGCGCCTTCCGCATCGCCTGGAGGAAGGGACTCCACGGGAGCATCCTCTGACGCCTGAAGGCCAGGTGCTTCATAGGCAGCCTCTGGGGGTGACACCTTAACACTGTTCTGCCTCATGGCTTCTCCACAATCCCTGGCTCCCTAGATGGAAGATCTGTCAGAGAAGCTCAACCATCGTAGCTTCCTCTGCAAACCCAGCATGGCCTGGATGTAGCAAGTACCAATAAGTAACTATATAAACTTGAACCAAAACAATAGGGGTCTGGGGCCACTCTCAGTCACTATGAAAAGTTCAAAGGAGGATGTGCTTGTAATAATGGGCCCTCAGTTCTGCCCAGAAAAGGTTGTGGCATTGAAATAAAATGTCTTTAAAAAGAAAAAAAAAGATTTATTTACTTATTTTGATGTATGTAAGTATATTGTAGCTCATCTTCAGATTGTAGCTGTCTTCAGACACACCAGAAGAGGACATCAGATCCCGGTACAGATGGTTGTGAGCCACCATGTGGTTGCTGGGAATTGAACTCAGAAACTCTGAAAGAGCAGTCAGTGCTCTTAACCGCTGAGCCATCTCTCAAGCACCAAAATGAATGCCTTATAGACATCTTCTCAGGTCCGTGTTTCTGCCCTCTCCCTCTATCCAGTCATTGTTTTTCTCTCTGCACAGCTTAGAGAGGTTAGCTCTTATACTCACTCATGCTCACTCACACACTATGTGCATGTGTGTGTGCATGCATGTATGTGCATGCATGTGTGTATGTGTGTGCATGCATGCATGTGTGTATGTGTGTGCATGCATGCATGTGTGTATGTGTGTGCATGCATGTGTGTATGTGTGTGCATGTGAAAGAGTAGTACGTAACCAAAGACAAAATGGGGTCCTTTGTGTCAGGAGGGAAGGTGAACTCTTAAACCAATATAAGGAACTGAACCGTTGGCCCTAGCTACGGGACAAGCCTTTCCTGGAACAATCACAGAATAATCCAACGCCCTCTGAATGTTCCAACGCCCTCTGTGGAATGTCTCAACGCCCCAGGAGGTTGCCTAAGGTAGCACATGACTTAACTGTTAGGTAAATTACCTCCCCCTTCCCCCCCCCCACCCCGCACCGAGTTTGTGGTTTTTGCCTTTATAAGCTTTGTAAAATTTTGGGTCAGGGTCGACTCCCCTGTCTCCTGCACGGGATACGGGGTCGTCCCAGAGCTCCGATTAAAAATCCTCTTTGCAGTTTGCATCAAGATGGTCTTTCATGATTCTTGGGGTGCATGAACAGCCCGTGTTTGGAGTAGGGGTCTTTCTGGTTTGATCTTACACATGCATGTGTATATGTGTGTGCATGCATGTGTGTATGTATGCATATGCACATATATGTGCGGAAATGTGCAGGTGTGTGTGCATGTGGGCCTGTGGGCATGTACACATGTGTGTATGTGCATGCATGTGTGCACATGTATGTGCAGATGTGCATGAGTGTGTGACTGTGATACATACAGAGGCCAGGCACTGAGTATCCTGTTCTATGCCTCTCTAACCCACACCTTAGAGGCAGAATCACTTGCTGAATGTGGTGCTCTAGGTTTCCTGTCTCTGTTCCCTCAGCACTGGGGTCCTAGACACACTGGGTCCCATCCACTTTTTACTGGAGTGCTGGCCCCAAGCCCAGGTCCTCATGATTGCCCAGGAAGGGCTTTTACTCCTGAGCCTCGCCCCAGCTGGAGAACAGTTCCTCTATAGCAGAACTGTTTTTACTTTCTATACATGAAGCTTTCTTAGATTCCAATGTTTCTGTGGAGGCTGTGAAACTGTAGGAGGACCTTACCTTTCCCAGCCCAGCCTCATGGCTCAGTATAAGCCCAGGCCCCAAGTTATTCTCAGCCTTTCCCGCTGACCACTCTTGACCTTCACTTTAACTCAGAATGACCAGGGTCGTTTCCTAACCAGAATCCACACTGACAAAGAAAGATAAAAGCTCCTCAGCTCCTTCTCTCTTCTCCTGTCACATGCAATTTCTGCATTAGAGCAAGACTTCTAAATGTTTAACTGTGCGTCATGAATTCTCGAGTGTCCCCCCAAAAGGATGCTACAGGCATCACAGAAGTGAAAGGTTCTGAGGACATCGGTTTGGAAGACAGCGTTTATGGGGTAAGCCAGTTTCTTTAAACATAAAATATAATAAAATGAAGCAAAAATGTTCAGCCTGAGGTTGGACACAGAAACACAACAAGATGAAAAAAGCCCAAGCGCAGCACCAGAGTCAGAGACCTGCTCGCTCTCACAGTAGGAAGTTCTATGAAAGCACTAAGCTGAAAGCTATAACACATACACAGAGGACTTGATGCAAGCCCATGTCAGCCCAGTGCTTGCAGCTTTGTCTTCTGTGCGTTCATGTGTATGGTGGTTGATTCGGAGGACATGTTCTCCTGGTGCCGTCCATTGTTTCTAACTCTTACAATCTTTCCACCTCCTCTTCCACAGGATCCCCTGAGCTCTAAGGGGAAGGATACGATGGAGACCTATAATGTCTGGCTGTGGGTCTCTGCATCTGTTCCCATCTGCTGCCAGAGGGATCCTCTCTGATGATGACTGAATAAGGCACTGAGCCATAGGCATAGCAGAATAGCATTAGGAGTTATGTTATGGTTTTTGTTGGTGGTGATGGTGGTGGTGAGTATTGGTTTAGGGTTGGTTTTTGTTTTGTTTGTTGTTGTTGTTGTTTTGTTTTGTTTTGGTGTATGTGTGCATGTTGTTGTTGTTGTTTTGTACCAATTGTGTTTGGTTTTACGCTAGGTTTTTGGACTATCTAGTCTCTGGTTCTTGGTTATCCAAGCAGTGTTGGGTTTGGGCTATAGCTCTGAGGATGTAAATTTGGGAGACAGAGTTTAAAGGATTAAACCAGTTTCTATAATGCTCCAACTTCTCAGAGCTGTAAGCAATTACCATGATCTCCACAGGATAGAGAGGAAGCTTGGTGTGGCTCATTCCTCTCATCCTAGAACTTGGAAAGCTGAGACAGGAGGATCAGGAGTTCAAGGCCAGCATGGGTTACACTGTACAGTTGTATCTCAAACACAAATACATGCCCATATACAGAGGTATGCACACAACTATATATACATACACACACATAGAGAGAGACATATACAGGTGTACTTAGACACATATGCAGAGGTATACACACAGGTATATAAATACACACATGTATACACAAGTATACATACATACAGGTATACACACATATATGCAAAGGCATATACACAAGTGTATATACACACAGGTATTCACACATGTACATACACACATATTCAGAGGCATATACACAGGCCTATATACACACAGATATACATACACATATATAGAGGCATACATACAGGTGTATATGCACACATGTATATAGGTACAGGTATACACACATATATAGGGGCATACACACGGGTGTATATACACACATGTACACACACATATACATACATATACAGAGGCATATACTCAGGTATATGTACACACACAGGTATACAAACATATACAGGGGCATACACACAGGTGTATATACACACATGTACACGCACAAGTATACATACATATACAGAGGCATACATACACACACATGTACATACACACATATATAAAGGGACATACACACAGGTGTATATACACACATGTACATATACACAGGTATTTACACAGGTGTAAATACATATTCAAAAGCTACTCTGGGACTGCTAGTGGGGGGCTTTGAAGGAGACACCCTCTCCATAAGGATTAGATACTGCAGACTGATGTTGTTATAGTAGTCTTAAAGATAATATGATTTGTGTCTGAGCTCAGAAGAGCCTCTCCTTCAGAATGAGGGGAGCATGAGATAAGAGTCTGTTTGCCTGGGAAAATGGACCCAGCATAAGAAAAGATTTACAAGTTGTGTTTGAAGAGCACCAGATGATTGGTGGGAAGGTTTTCTGTGGATGGCCATAAGACCTCAGTGGAGCAAGAGAAGTGGTCAGGAAGGTAAAGGTGTGCCTCAGCCCTGTGGGATATGTAGAAACCAGAAACTTAATTTCTAGGTAAAGGCTCAAAAGAAAGAGTTTGAGGGACATAACTGGGTAAGGCTCAAATCATCCAAGGAGAAAAGAGCCACAACCAACAGGGCTGTGACCCAGGCACATGACAGCTCCACTGTAGTGTAGACACAATGGCCCTGAGCATGTTAAGAGATTCATGTTCCACACCCAGAAACTTTGGGTATGCAGTTCAAGCCCACAGGAAGTCAGTGGTCCTATCTATCTGTAAAATAAAGTCTTCCCATGGTATCACCCTAACAGGGTGCTGGGGTGTGAGACTGAGTGCCACGTTTCCATGCAGAGTCTGGCAAGGCTCAGGGGAATGAGAGTCCTGAGGTTTCACACTCTACTCGCTCTCTGTGGGCTGAAAGGGATGGATGGCTGGCACTGTCAAGCCTGTCTCCTCAAGGAGAGCTGCTGTCTCAGTCTGAACAGCCAAGGAGCTGAATGCAAGCTCCTGCTCAACTGGGAAAGGGGCAGGGCCTCCTTTGCACCCACAAGGCACAAATCTGAAAAAGATGAGGGAGAGCTAGGAAGACAGGCAGGAGGATAGAGGGACAGAGGGATGGTTGGGAGTTCATCTTTCCTTTGGAGATCAAGCCAGACAGCCACCATGTTGTCCAGCATCTTAAACAATGGACCCAACTCACTTCCTACCTCCTTGTTCCCCAGCCACTTCCCAGACTACCAAAAACCCATTAATAGTTGCTGAGTATGAGATATAGATATAGATATAGATATAGATATAGATATAGATATAGATATAGATATAGATATAGATATATTCACAGCGTTCCAGAATTGACTGAATGGTATAGAAATAGAACATACAAAACCTCGTGGCCTCCCAGGGAGACAAGTCAGCAAACGTCCTCAGCTCTGAGTTCTGTGTGTGCTGTAGTCAAAGCAGGTATTTCTCGGGATGTGTCACTGATGGGTTGGTCCCTCTGTCTGGCACCGCCAAGCTCACACCTAACACTCTTCCATGTGCTTTTCTTAACCCCAGTGACAGGAAAGATAAAATAGTACCAAGGAGAAAGGTATCTCAGACTTGGGTATCAGATACTTGGGTATCTCAGACTTGATGATACTGACAGCTGATGGCAGATCTCAACTAGAATGTTAGAATTACTCACTTTCCCGGGATTAAAACAACTCTGCTTACTGGGAAGAAATATGACATCCTTCTGTTTAAAGGGAACAAAAACTCCTGACCTGTCATAGCAGACGAGGCACTGTGCCTCGGGACCTCGGTGGTTTGTTGAATCGCCTTCCTGTCTATCGGAGGGCAAGCTTCCAATGTTGATCCTTACCACAGAATCCGCTCCACTTCCTGCCTCTGACTGACCCTTTAATAAGAAAAATTAATCAGGTAGCATGAGCCAATTAATCAGAATACAGAGTGGTTTTTATAAACTCAACTGCCAAGGCATTTAACTTATGGCATGTGTTTCGAAAGATGGAAGAATGGCTAAAATCTCAGTATAGACTGTTTGGTGATATATGGGTTTGTAAGTGAAGTATTGAATAATTCATTCATGTGGGAAGTGGTAATTAAGAGCCTACTAAGAGCCAGTCAGGATCCCAAACTCTGGAGGTCAGAGTGAAGGACAAGCCACCACCATACTCTATGAAGCAGGCTTCATGATTGTGAAGGGGTCGTGGACAGACTGTGCAATACACGCATCAGGATTCTCATGCCTGCCCAGGTGACAGGGAACAGAGGAAGCCTGGAGTGGGGGACGTCCTGAGCAATGAACATTGTTGACATGGAAACAAGCCGTGGCAAGAAGCAAGGCTTCAGACCCATGGGAAATTGGCAAAGTCTTTTCCCACATGAGTCAAGGTCAGATTTGGCAAAGCCTTCTTCCTTGTGCCCAGTCACTAGCATTTATGGATTACTGATCAGTATGAACAAAAACTTGCAATTGTGACTTCCATTTCCCTGATATCTGCAGCCTGAGACAGCTTGCCTACAAAGACCTCCTACCTAAACCAGCTATCCCTCCCCTATGTGCTTTGTTAGCTGGTATGGTTGCAGAGATCATCTTATCTGAAGGTTTTCTGTATGTGTGTTTTTCCTTCTGTCCTTCCTTCATTTCCTGACAGCCCAGATCTGGGTTCCAGGACCAAGCCTCATGCAACATGGCACCCAGATTTTAGTCTGCAGCCCTGCTGCTGAGAGGGAAAAGTCTCTCATGAGGAACAAATTGACATATGCTGAGATCTGAGCGGCAGACTGAGACCTTGGGCAGTGCAGAATTTCTGAGTTCCTAACAATGCAGGGCTAAGCAGGAAGCATGCTATAGCAACATGGTGAAATGACCACTCTACTAGTTCATTTTTCATCATAAAGACAAAATGCCTGAAACTAAGCATTGCATAAAGAAAACAGGTTTGTTGAGTTTATGGTCGAAAAGGCAGTAAGTCCTAACAGCAAGCACTCACTGGCTCTTAGAGGGCCCTCCAGATTCTTTACATCACTGGAGATGGCACGTGGCTGCAGTACACAAGACAGGAAGATACCGGAGTCAGGAAGCCAGAGATAAAGGAGGGTCCACATCCTTCCCTCTTCAACAACCTTCTTACACATCTGAATCAGGGTCATTGCACAACGCTAATAAATTCATAAGAACTACAGACTCTCTTCAGAGAGCAGCATTTGATGGCCCAGTATATACTAAGCCCAATCCCTGGACGGTACCAAACAACTTTCCAATAATATCACACCCAGGACCAGGCTTCCAACACAGGGACTCCTCATCGTCTATCAATACCAAAGAGGCAGAAAGCCCAGTAGCTGGAGGCTATAGGATTCAGTAGTTCATGAAGCTAATAGTTCAGCAGTCCTGAGAGCTTAGAAGCTACCTGGAGGAGTGGCTGCCATTCAGTCTACAATGAAGGCTGAAGAAGTTGGAGTCATGTCATGGAGGACCACAGGCACATGTACACGTACTCAGTGCTCTTGGAAAAATGGGAAGGCCCAATCCTTCTGCTTTTCTTCTCTCTATCTGGGCTCTCCATGGCAAGCTGCTGTCTGCTGTCCACACTAAGAGTGGGCCTTCACCGTCCAATCAATCTTTTCAGGAAACACCCTTGTAGATATGCCCAGAAGTCTGTCTCTCAGGTGCTTCAAAATCCAGTCAAGCTGGCAGTCACCATCAGCCATCTAGAGGAGGGTCTAGGGTGAGGCAGTGATCCCTGGGAAAGAAAACAGGAACCTGGCATCTCACTGATAGCATGAGCATGAGCAAACAAGAGATTTCTCGTGACCAGAGCTGGAATGAGAAGAGCATGTAGGAACAGGATGGAAAACAGTGCTACCAATTTCTGCTCAGAAAGGAAAAGAGGAGTCAAGTGTCGGGGGCAGCTGAGCTCTGTTCTAACAGGTAGATGTGAGGAGCTCATCCTTCATCCACAGTGCAGGTTCTCTATGTGCTGTTACAAACCAGGTCTGGAACTCAACAATTGGATCTGAGTTGGTCTAAGGCATGTGAAACCCAACCCCACATCGTGATGGACAACAAGGACAGTCATGCAATTGATTTCTCAGAAGTGTCAGGTATAGGAGGAAAAGGCTAGGGTAGAGATGAGGAACAGACCCAGGGTGTCATAGAGAAGCTGAGGGTGTTCAAGAGAAAGCAGTTGGTGCATAGAAATCATCAGAATAAAATAATTTCAATAATGTGTAATCAACACCAGTAGACAGAACAGAAAGGAAGCTGGAATGAGCAGATGTTTGCTATTTTCAGCTCCAATAAATTCAGCACATACCAGGGAGTATCTATGCCTTAGTTCAATTTCCTGTTGCTGTGACAAAATACCCTGACAAAAGCAATCCAAGGGAGAAAGGATCCATTTGGCTCCTAAGTTTAGGTGGACAGTCCATCATTGCTGGGAACCTAAACCTGTCAGAACTTAAAGCAGCTAGTCACACTATAACCACAGGCAAGAGCAGAAAGCAGTGAATTAGTGCACACATGCTAGTGTTCAATTTGCGTTCTCTAGTCTCATACAGTGAAGGATTACCTACATAGGGAATGATACCACCCACAGTGGACAGGTATTTCTAACAATCAAGATAATCCCCCACAGATTGTGCACTGGCCAAGCTAATATAAACCTTCCTTTACTGAGTCTCCTTTTCCAGGTGATTGTACATTGTGTTAAGTTGTCAATTAAAATTAATCTATAAGAACAAAGAAGTGCCAAATGATAAAATGCAAATGTCAATGATTCTCAAACTTCTATGTGTATAAATGTTCAAGTAGAAATGTATGGCCCACTCTTGGAGATTTGGATGCCACAAGCTTTTGGGAAAGCCCAGGACTTTAAATGTCTAACCAGCATCAAATATTTTTTTTTTTTATGAGAAGTCAGACCAAAAATATGCTCTTGAAAATACTGTGAAATGTGTCTCACTTTAAATCAAAATGGGGAACAATTTTAGCAAAGCTATTTTAATAATGAAAGTATTTTTCCAGGGCTTCCCTACTACAGGTTTTCTTTCGAGGCTTCGTTTATGACTGGTTTACTCCCCAAGTAACTTGAACTTCATAGCATGGCGGGGGGGGGGGGGCAGGTGTCCTCAAAATAAGATCAACAGTTCTTGCAAGCATGAGACTAACTAGCACATTTAAGAGAAGATGTCTACAGCTTCCTGCTTCTACCCTGCTGCCCATTGAGTCGGTATGCCACTCCAGGACACACTGAAAAGAAAAGACTCCAAAAATACACCAGGGCTTCTCAGCAGACTCTGTGCTTCATCCAGGTGTGGAAGCAACTAAAAAGCTCACCGCTAATCCAACATCAGTTCCTTAATAGCCCCTGAATCTGACAAGCATCTGCTGGAAGAATTGTGCTGCCAAGAAAAGGCCTGTATGCCTCCCTGCCAAAGAGGAAGTTTAAGATTCCTGGATGTCAGCAGAGCCTGTGCTAGAGACCTCCGTCCAACTGTGAGTTTTCAAAGTAAATATTATTACAATGATGTACAGTTGTAGCTGCCTGATTAATCAGGCAGTTGAAGCACTCGGGTGGATCAGAGGGCATCCTAATGTAAGCACGGAATCTGTAATTGTCACCATCATCCCCAACAGCTCCTCAAATCAGTCAGCAAGGATTTGCCACTGGTGTTGTGACAACAAGAGGAGCCGAGGAAGAATTAGTCCTCGGCTCTGAAACTGGAAAATTCAGCAAAGCTGTACTTAAGTCTGTGCCCAACAGCAGGCTGTCTAGCTGGTGGAGATTATTAAGGGAAATGACAGCCTAATGTGTAACAAAAGAAGCTGGTAGTCACTGTTACTCAAACCTCTAACAGCACCAGAGGTAAAGGCGACCAGCGTTACACCTGCTCCTGAACTTTTTTTCTCTTCTGCTGTAACTATTTCCACCCAAGGTTAGCAATGGCTGTTGTGTTCAGAAGATGGTGGCTGAAAGAAAAATGAAAATGGATCACTAAGGAGCACATGGAAAGCACCAATGCTACAGGGTTTCTTTGCCTTTTCACTTTATTTGTTTTTACTAATTTATTTTTATCACCAAGGTAATATTTATAACACAATTATATACACTTTGTGTGATGGTTGGCATTCACTGTTATTTTGACAGATTTGGAATCACCTGGTAGCAGGCCTTTAGACATGCATGTAAGAAATTATCTTTGTGGCATTGGTTGAAGTGGGAAGACCTGACCACTGTGTGCGGTACCATCCCCTTTGCTGAGATCCTAAACTATATAATTAGAGAGTAGAGCTGAACAGCCACATGCATTTGTCACATTCTGCTTCCTGACTGTGAATTTGATAAACCCACCTGCTTCAGGTTCCCACGGCCTTGATTGATTTATTGTGGTAGGCTATACTTTGGTGTTATATATAAACAATTGTTTATAGCTTCATATCCATGCTTATTGCTATGCTCCTAACAAATATGAAAGAAATGGGATGAGACTGGATGTTCAGCAACAGATGAATAGGTACTGAAAATGTGGTCTATATGCACAATGGGATATTATTCAGACACAAAGAAAAATTAAAAACTAACAGGGAAACTGATGAAACTGGAAACTATTGTATTGAGATAACCCAGGCTCAGATACCACATGTTCTCCTATATATGAAGATCTGAGCTTTGATTTTTAGGTGTGTATTTGTGTGGTAGTGAATGTGGTTCAGGGACAGGAAACTAGAAAGAAAACTATGAGAGAGGGAAGAGAGGCCTTAGGATGGGGGTTGGGAGAGTAATAAGACAAATGTTCTGTGAAGGTGGAGGGGGAACACTCGAGCATACAGGCAGGGAGATGAGGGAGATGAACAGGCAGTAAACATGAGTGACCCAAGTTACTGTATAGTGAAGAAGCCATCATAAAACCTGTTACTTTTTTGCTGCTATAGAAAGTATCAAGTGTGACAGGAGAGTTTGCCTCATTGTTCATCTAGTTAAAAAGCAGATCCAGAAGAGATTCTCAGATACACTGTTACAGGCACAGAGAGGAGGCTCCTGGCTGGGAAGCATGGGTTTCTCACAAAGTTCTACAATGTAGCTCAAAGCGGACAGAATCTGGAACTTTCCCTTCCTCTTGTCTGCTTCCGTGGCTGCACAGCCAGGAAAATCACTGAGCAGTGACTATCTAACTAACCCAGTTCTACCAGCAAGGGGTAGAAATATGTCCCTCTCCTAACTCTGCACTCATCTTGGATTCTTGGAACAGCAGAGCTTCAGAGGACAGACTGCCCTAGATGATTACCTGTGAGGCCAGGTTGGGCCTGTAGCATTAAAAAAATCAATCTTGTAGAACTAGATTGGTTCCCATAAGAGATAACATTGATATAAAAGTAACTTTTATTTGCCAGATGTAATTGTCATCTCAAAGGCTTACTGCTGAGTAAGCTCACCCTTTCTAGTTCTTTCTGAACTCTGGTTGGCTGATTCAACTCAGATATTCTGTCTCAAACTCCTCTCCAAGCTGACTGATTCAAACTGGCTTCTCTCAGCTTCTCACGGAATTGCTCTGCTTGGATTCAAACTANTAAAAGTAACTTTTATTTGCCAGATGTAATTGTCATCTCAAAGGCTTACTGCTGAGTAAGCTCACCCTTTCTAGTTCTTTCTGAACTCTGGTTGGCTGATTCAACTCAGATATTCTGTCTCAAACTCCTCTCCAAGCTGACTGATTCAAACTGGCTTCTCTCAGCTTCTCACGGAATTGCTCTGCTTGGATTCAAACTAACTCTGGATAACTGTTCTGATTGCTCTAACTAACTCTGGATAACTGTTCTGATTGCTCTAACTAACTCTGGATAACTGTTCTGATTGCTCTAACTAACTCTGGATAACTGTTCTGATTATTCTGTTTTCTTCATAGTCTCTGCTTTCAGCTGCCTCTGCTGACCTGCACTGAACTGCATGCATTCGCTAACAAACTTAACTCCACTGCACTCATTTCACTGACTCCCAAATTGCTTACTCTTGCCCTGCACTGCTCTGAAATAGCTTCACTTCCCTGTGCTGTCCTCATGAGTGTTAAGTGTGTCCTATTTCTGATTCATTATGTCAGATCTTTCTCCGATTTGTCACTTTGTCTGACCCTCAATCAGAAGTTACTTTCAAACATGGATGCTTCTTTCTACAAACTAACTTCACCTCCATTATTAGGATTCAAATGTGTGTACTAAGGTTGTGTCTGTATTCCAGCCAGAGGGATTAAAGGTGTGTGGCATGTTACTGGATTAAAATCCTTTACACATTGATTGATACAGACTCCTTCAGATCCCTGTAGAACCAGAACTGAGAGATTCTTCGACCAGCTGATGCTTTGACCAAACTGCTCAGTTATGCATACCTCTGCCCAGTTCTTTCTGGACACAAACCTAAAGCTAAAGATGAGCTGTGGGCAGTGAACCTCTTCATTTCACAATGGGAGCATTCACATGCACCCCTCTGCTTTTTATCTTTCATCTCATTCATTCACATGTTGCTGTGGGTGACAACGGAGCCCCTGTGGGCAGGAAGAGTTATGCTTGCACCTGAGTGAACTGAATGAAAGAATGATCTGCTGGGGACTGGGAAATAGCTCACCAGTTAAGAGCACTGGCTATTCTTCCACAGGACCCAGGTTCAATTCCCAGCACCCACATGATGGCTGATAATTGTCTCTAACTCCAGTTCCAAGGGTTGTGGTGCACTCTGATGCAGTCTGTGTAAAGGTGTGAAAACAGAGAAAGCAGCAAAGAACACATTTTAAGTGTGTGTTTGTGAGCAGTCTATAGAGGTGAGGCTGGAAACAGAGGCAGGGTGTGGCCACCCAGTAATTATCAAGACCAATATGTGCATGAGAACAGAACCCTCTAAAGCCTCCTTTGGGGTGCTTCTCTGCACCCCATCCTATCTTGCTACTCTTCAGCCAGGGATTTCAGGCCCCTCACATCTTCTCATTGCAATAGTCATCAAAGTTCGTTATGCAATATTATCTGGCTGCTCCAGTGACCTGCAAGAGTCATCAGTCACCCTATTGTCTTGTTTGCCACTGTCTTACAAACATAGAACAAATCCCTGAGCTAGAGTGGTCCCTGCTTGGGCACAATTAAATGCAGAGCACACACTCTCACAAATGAGATCTCTCCATCATAGGATCTGTAGAGCAGAAAGCAGCACCCCATTGTAGCAACACCATGGAGTAGAATAGGCCCTAGGAACCTCACTCAACCTCCAAAACACAGCAGGGCACTGCAGCTCACCCAGCCTGTCCAGCTTCTCAAAGGGAGCTGTCATGCTAGAGACACTCTCATTCATAGGGTTGGTGGTTTTCATATGATAGGCCAGAATCCCATAGTCCCACAAAGGGCCCTTCTCCATCTCCTTCTCCTTCCTTCTCCTTCTCCTTCTCCTTCTCCTTCTCCTTCTCCTTCTCCTTCTCCTTCTCCTTCTCCTTCTCCTTCTCCTTCTCCTTCTCCTCCTCCTCCTCCTCCTCCTCCTCCTCCTCCTCCTTCTCCTCTCATTCTCCTCTCATTCTCCTCCACCCCCTCTTCCTATACCTTCTCCTCTTCTTCCTCCTTCTTCTATACCTATAATTTGTAGGTTTCACCTTCCTACAGTGTTTGCAGTAGACTGTAATTAACACAGAGACCCACAACTAACCCAGGTGTAGAGAATAAGTGGCCACAGAATGCTCAGCCATAAATGGAATGCCTACCTATACTACATTCCACCTCCAAAGGTTCAGAGATCACTGAGGTAGAAGAGGCAGAAAGAGTATGAGAGCCAGAGGCAGTGAATGACTACAAGGAAAGAAATGTCTTTAAGACACCACAGGACAAATGTGAACATCCAGGGGTCACAACAGCACATGAAAGACCTGTACAAGCCCAAGCCAGATGAAATCCTCACAGGGAGATGGAAGTTGGTCATGGAGCCTTACCCCTGGCTATAAAGCTATAGGTAATTGTTCATTGCTTGGAGAAGGAGAGAGTTTTCACTAAGAATGTAGCTCCTAGTGAGTTAGCCACACTCCAGCGGAAGACCACTGTCTTAGGATTACTATCGCTGCAATGAAATACCAGAAAGCTTGCTAGGGTGGAAAAGGTTTATTCAGCTTATGCTTCCACATTATAGTCAATCACTGAAGGAATCAGGAACTCAAACAGGCCAGGAATCTGGAGGCAGGAGCTGATGCAGAGGTCATGTGCTGCTTACTGGGTTACTCCACATAGCTTGCTTGACCTGCTTTTTTATAGAACCCAGGACCACCAGCGTAGGGATGGCACCACCTGCAGTGGGCTAGGCCCTCTTCAATCAATTAAGAAAATGCCTTACAGCTGGATATTATGGAGGTATTTTCTTAATTGAGGGTCCCTCCTTTCAGATAATTCTAACTTGTGTCAAGTTGACATAAAAATATTCAACACATACGCGCGCACACACACACACACACACACACACACACACAGACTTTGCACAGAACAAATTGGTCCACAGTGGATTTTTTAAAGGACATAAAGTTGTGTGGGTAGGGAAATGGTGTGAATCTGAGAAGAGGGGGTGAATATGATCAAAACAGGTCTTAGAAAACTTTCAAACAACCAATAAAAATGAAAGAAAATACAGTCAGAGGTTAAAGGAAAGGATACTGCTTCCTGGACAAGCAAACTTTCCCCCGTGAGTCTCCAGGATTTGGATATAAAGAGACTGCTGTTGCACACTTACAGCTTTCAAATGCCCAGAAAGACCCACTATTCCTAAAGTCAAGCCCTTGAGAAAAGCTAGGGGGACCTCACGTGGCAGGGAGCCAAGGCATCTATGCCATGTCTGACAGATCCAGAGGGCTGGAGGCAGAGGAAAGCCACGATTAGAGTAATTTCATCTATGTGTTTCCAGAGATTAATTATATTTATTGCTTCTGACACCAGTCAGGAAGAGCAAACATCTTTTGTGAGCCTTACAACACAAGTCGAAAAGCATGACTCCTAATGGCTGATTTTGTTTTATTATGTCTGACTAGAAGCCAAAGGTAGACAGCACTTAGAGCTGTCTGTGGACATTAACGTTTGAAAGAAACACAGACAGATCCCCTCTGACTGCCTCCTGGCACCTGCACATGCTACACACCCCCACCCATTTATATATGAGTCAAAGAGGGATGGGAGGGAGCCCAACACCTCTAGAGTTCCTGGTGCATGCAGCTGCCACATCCAACGCATGCTGCTAGGTATTTCTGGGTCCCTTCATATGGTAAGACAGGGGTCCCTGGTCCCCAAGGATGCACAGGGATGAATAAGAGCCCACCAGACATCACCCCTAAAGATGATATTATGTGCCATGGGGCAGGTAAGATAATCATGGAATGAGACTACATCTGTCAAGAAGGAAAATGTGTGCTCTAGCTGAGACATGCATAAAAGGTGGGGCAGACAGACGGACAGACACCACTAATCTCTTAAGCAGGGGCAAATGGAAATTGGATTCTGGCTGCCAATACCAGAAAGCAAAGAAAAGAAACCTAGGAGGGGGAGAGAATCTTTGTTCCCGCATCTTTGCATAGCATGTGTTGCTGTGGAGAAGACACCATGACACAAGACAAGTCATACAGGTGAAGGCCTTGGATGCTACTGGAGCTCCCACATACCTTTTAGAGTAAGGAGCACTCATGACCGTGAGCACAGGTCTACACTGAGCGGGGATGAATGGAGAGGTGGCATCTGACCCTTGGGGCCATCTGACCCTTTGGACTTGCCTTTCCTGGGCTGGTTACAAACCCCTGATCAAGACAGAGTGAGCTATGGTGCAGAATTCAATAGTGCTTAAGACTTACAGACTTTACCATCTCGGTATGCCTAGGCAGCTGACCTGTGATCCTGACAGTCATGTTTCCATTGATAAATGCAAGCCTTCATTCCAAGCAAGCAGTTTTGAAGTCCTTGTGTAGCTAACCAGCTAGTGAGAAATGGATTTCCCTCCAGATGAAGACTCGCTTTGTATTGCAAAGTTTCCTCCACTTTAAAGAAAATTTAAAATCTTCTGTAAAGATGAAGTATTTAGGGGCTCAAAGCATGAAGACATTCGCAGTTGTTCCCATGGCATCAGACAAAAGGTCATCCCACCAGGGAGACCCTCACTAGCTACATACTGGATTGTTATATGCTCCCTAAATCATACATGCATACACCATAACACACACATACCCCAAACACTCAACATACAGCATACATAACATATATACATACCACATATCTGCACACCATACACACAGACATCCCACATATACACACAATACATAAGAACATATCATATATATATATATATATATATATATATATATATATATATATATATACATATATATATACATACATTCAACATATAGCACACACAACATATACATACCACACATACTTACAAAAGACACATACACACATCATACCATATATGCAACTACTAACACACAAACAACACATAACACACATGCACACAAACTATACAACACATATAAATCATGCACAGACAGACAATATGCACAACACATAAAGCATATACACCACACACACACACACACACACACACACACACACACCAAAAAGGGTATATCTTTGAAAAATATAAAATCCTTGTAGGGTTAGTTTTACTGAAACTTGATCTTAGTTCTTCAGCTGTAAGTCCCTGATGGCACAGCACAGGGAGGGAAAACGACTTCTGAAACTACCTCAGAAAACGGTCCCACCCGTGTTCCACTGTGCTGATGAAATCTCGCACACCTGTCTCCTTTGGTTCACTTTGAAAGCAGCACTCTGAAGCTACTTAAGAAATGTAATGCAAAATAATGATTTCATAGATTATTCTATTTGATTTTAATAGGGTAAGAATGATGGGAGAAGGGGCTCAAGTCCCAGTTAGTGATACAGATCTCATGGCAGACGTGCTCATGAAGAATGAGCACATGTGCACATGAACATGAATGAACACATGTGCACATGAACATGGCAGATGTACACATGAACATGAATGAGCACATGTGCACATGAACATGAATGAACACATGTGCACATGAATGTGAATGAAACAGAATCTCTTCCACTCTGGGTTGGCAGTGTGTCCTCTCTTTTCCTCAAACAAGGCATTTGTGTCTTCTTTCTCCTGCATGTTTTCTGGGTCTTACTCAATATCCAAAACTTTATGCTGCCAAGTCTAAATTCCTAACTATCAAAAAGGTTTCTACTGTGTACTTGAAAAGATGTAACTCAAAATATGTAATAAAAGTATGCCATAAAACTACAGATGTTAGCATAAATGTGCTCAGTGGGAACATTAATAACTAGGTAAATATTTTAACATTTTATTTTAGTATAATTTTAAACCCTGAAACAGAAAGAATTTAGAATTCCTTTCCATCTCCCATTTCCCAAACAGTGCCATTCATCAAGTAGGTGTGTTTGGATATGTATAGAGGTTAGAGACTAAACACTGAATGCTGTATCTCCCAAAGAACTCTCTTACAAAACCAGAGCTTCATTATCACAGTAAGACAAGGAACAATGCCACTGTTCATACCTTACACACACACACACACACACACACACACACACACACAGAGAGAGCTTCCCAAGAGCTAGGGTTTCAGGCAAGCCCCATCATGCCAGCAGCTGGTTTTGACTAACTGAGACATGTATCAGTAGTTGAACCCTTTTGTATGACTGGAGATGGTTTTTCCCATACGTGTGTGTGTGTGTGTGTGTGTGTGTGTGTGTGTCTGTGTGTCTGTGTGTATGTATGTGGTATGTATGTGTATAGCATACATGTGTATACAGCCATTTGTTGAATTCCCAGAGGCATGCTGCCCTAAGCATACACAGTCATCTGTTTATATTTAACTACTTATTTTCAATTACTACTTTCAAATAACTGGGAATGAATTGCCTGGGCCATGTGATGATTCTAAATTTCACTTTCTGAGGGACCATTAAACTACCATTATATATTTTATTAGTGCCTTCTAAGTTCAAGCACCCTTTTACATGGAGTAGTGTGAATACCCACAAGCCAGCACCCCAGCCCTTTAACTAACTGACTGTGACAACCGTTTCCCTAAATGAAAGGCAGAGTTATAATTCCTATGGGTGTTTGGCTTTACAGAAAGTGAATACAAGACCAAGTCATCATAATGGAGTCCCAAATTTCAAAAAGCCTCTTCCCTCTAAATAGTCATAATTTAAGTGCCTGGAGGTAAATAAACCTATTTTCTCAATTAATGCTGCTAACCTTCAAGTAGGTCAAACTTGTCTACAGCATCAAACGGACAAAGCACGTCTCTAGCTCATACACATTCCTCTGCTCTAATGCAAGACAGAAAGCCTGAGTGAGCTTGGCCAAACCACTGCAGTGGATTTGAACTCACTGAAGCCAGCTTAGACAAAGAGGAGCTATCTAAAGGCAGAGTGACTGTATAAATTCACAGATAGAAAGAAAACAGACTCAGCTCTGTAGCGTGAGGCCAGAGCACAGACTAGGAGATCAGAGTGGCGGTGAGGAGGAGAGAGTTGCCAGCCATGGAAGGAGATGGGTCAGGAGGCCTGCTGAGTCTCTGGACTTGCCAATGATTTCTGTGGTCACTTACTCGCTGACAGCCAGTAAATTCCTTCAACAGTTTTCAGTGGGGAGTGATTCTACACTTACAAATGTGAAGCCGTGTAACTGGTTTAGGCAAGCTTCTAGAATCACCTGAGTGGCCTTGATTATCAGTGGGGCATGTGGACAAGGAGAAAGGCAAGACTACTGTTCTGAGCCCTCTAGGAAGACACCACCATGTATGTAAATATACATGCCAAGCCACACATGTTCCTAGTTTTCAAGTGAGGCAAGTAACTAAAGGCTCTCTCTCTCACTTGTGTGTGCTCTCTCTCTCTCTCTCTCACCCTCATACTCTCTCACGAGCGCTCTCTCTTACTCTCACTCACTCGCTCTTGCTTTCCTCTCTCCTGTCTCCTCTCTCTCTCTCTCTCATCTCTCTTTTCTCTCCCTCTCCCTCATTCCCTCTCCCTCATTCCCTCTCCCTCATTCCCTCTCCCTCCTCCTCCCCCTTCCCCCTTCCCTCTCCCTCCCCCTCTCCCTTTCTCTTGCTCTCCACTCTTATTCTTTCTGGTTAGATGATGCAAAAATTATTCCAAGGTCCAAGTTCTAAAAAGTGACTGAACTGTAGATATGGCAGAAGAAGGCAACTCTGAGAGTCTGCTCATGATCATGATTCTGGAGTCAGGCACATAGCATTTCAGGTCTCCCTTCCCCACTCTGTATCCTCTACAAGCACCAGTATTTTCATCAGGGGGATGGTGGTAGAAATAACACCATCTACCAAGTAGGCTTCAGTGAGCTTGTCTCTACCCTAACGGTCCGTAATGGGAGGAGTAGTAATGTGCCTCTGTCAATGACACAACTTAGACTTTAGTGTAATAGGACTAAAGACTTTCAAAGTGTCAAATAGTTTGGGGAAATATTTTTAAAATAATATTTCACATTTTTTGAGAAACTTTGGGGTTGGTTTTATAATGACTTTTAAATACTCTGCATTGAGCAGTAGAACATTTACTAATGTTACACAAGAAAGACGCACAGAACCACGCCTGTCTGTTTACAAAATATCCAGGGTGTTTCTCGAACTTTCCTCCACACTTATGCCTTCTTCTATTGTGGACTTGAAGGGTGTGTGGACAGAATTTCTCTGACCATCAACAAACACTAAAAGACACTAAGGAGACTGATCTTGGGTGAAAATGAGTTCTCTGGCTCTATGTGTGAAGATGGTTGAAGTTTATCGTAGGTCTCTCACCAGCAGACAATGAGACACTGAAGAATGTTTTTTCTTACAAACTTAGGACAAGATCCCTGCAATAAATCAAACTGTGCCCTCCTGGGGGGGTGGGGAACATTTTTTGATACCAACTAGGTTGTAATTGTTTACTTCAAAACCTGTGTTCCCAGCCTGCATATTGACTGTAGTTTTCCAAACCATAACTTCCACATGATCACATATTGTAGAAGCCTGTTCTCTGTGCATGACATGGCAATTTCTCTGTTGAACTGTGATAACCCGAGGGAGTCCCATGCAAGATTGGGTTCATTAGTGTTCTGTTGGGGACCAAGGAAGGGCACATCAGGCTGTGTGCTGTCTAGGGTCTCCCCAAGGATATACAAGCAATACAAGCAGTCAACACTTCTACAGGTATAGAGACTTTTATTTGGTGGTGTAACCGTCTGCAAGTTGCCCTCACTCTTATAGGAAACTACAACCAAAATAAAATTACTAGTTCACCAACTTAGACACAGGTGGGATTGTGTCTGTGGTCTTTTATTGGTGCCCTATTGCTGGCAAATAGATGTAAAGCCTCATCTCCGCGAGAAGAGTTCACAAGACATCACCCGATATTTTGAATTATAATGTTATTGTGTGAGTTTTCTCCTGGATTAGCCTTTTCTCCTACCAGTGAATCTCAAGGTTACGCCTTCCCTCAGGTTGACTGATAAGCTCACAAATCAAACAGCCCCTATCATAGCTCAGAAGCTGTTGGCAATTTCCCCCAGCCTTGCCTCAGGATATCCAAGGATGTGAAGCAGGGGCTTGTGACCTGTTACAGAAAGCATGTGATGATACAGGAGGAAAATGGAGACGAGACGGGATCCCTCCCACCCAGCAGTTTAGTATCACTCAACTGAGCTATGTGATCACATCTGCTCCAGGATCTGCTTCCTGGATGAGACAATGGAGGTGCATCTGCCAGGATCAAAGGAACGAAGCCTGCCAGGATCTGCAAAGACCCCACTCGGGTGCCTTTTCCGCTTTCATAATTGCGTCTTCACTGACAAAGAAAACAGAAGACATGAAGGTGAACCTTTCTCCCACATAAATGCCTGTGTTTAAAATAAATCTCTCAAAACTCAACAATGCGAGCGGATCACCCTGCAGAGTTTGGCACTTTCCCAAAAAGCTATCATCCAGTTCTTCCAAGAGGTGGGGGAACGTTTATCTTCAAAGCTCTACTTAGGGCGACGTAAGCGCAGCGCTGCGAGCCGACCTCCAGCAGTCTAAACTGCAGTCTCTCATAAAAGTGCAAACCCTGTGTCTGACCTCGCCTACAGAGCTCACAGGACTGAGAACATGTTCACGACCCAAATCCCATGAAATCCACATGGTGCTGCCAAATTTCTCTCACCCTTTTTGAAGAACTGGAATAGCTCACCTATACTCCTCCTCCGCCTCGACGGGAACCGCCCACCTCCAGCCTGGCTCAGAGCCTCATCTCTCACGGTGTCCTAAAACTGTAATCTTTACTTCGCTGATGCTTTCTGACCTTGACAAAAACAAAAAAGGCTTCCAGGGTGGATAAGACACAGGAGGTACCGACCTAAGGGTTAAGAATTCACACTCCCAGATGATAATCATCAGTGTATTGTTCTAGAAAATTAAATACATCTGCACCAAGTTCCTCGAGGCTCTACTCTTTGGAGAGGATTCATATTTTTTAAATGTAAAAAGAAGAAGAAAAAGTGGTGGTGGGGGGGAATGGTCCAAGAATGGGAACTTCATTTCTCATATATATTTTCCTAGGTGTCTGTCTAGTATGCCACTGTAGATTTTCCGTTTTCCCTACAATTTTATCAGCCCCATCCTCTTTGGCACATGAAAAGTCTCTCGGCATTCTGCATTCTTCTTCTCTTCTCTTCTCTTCTCTTCTCTTCTCTTCTCTTCTCTTCTCTTCTCTTGGGAGAGCATCACATGGTGGCACAATACATCTTAGATGGACTGTAGCATCAGTCTTGGACTAACCAGGTTGTGCAGAGCTCCGGAGGCAAGGATGAGCGATCCAGGCTCACTTGGAAGGTGGACACGTTTATTCAAAAATATTTTGTTTTCCTTCTCACTCTGAGCTGAACACAGTGTTCCCATCTCAGCTCTAAGACACTGATCAGAACGTTCTCATCGAAGAGGATTTTGCATCTGTTGGAAACGATAGACTACGATAGGAGTGGACACAGGCTCTGACAAAAGAGGGTGTATGCTTAACAAGGAAGAGCGGATTGGGGAAGACACAGGAAGTCCTTCACGAGGAGATGTGCAGAGCCAAAAAGCACAGACACAGAGAAGGACACAGAGCCAGGGAGACACAAAGGTCTCAAGGAGGCCACATTGAGCCATGAACACTAGTGGAAGCATGCCGTACAGACATCACCTGAGAGTCCGTCGTAAAAGGTAGGCATGCTGTGCCCAGGAGCTGTGTTTGTAATGCCCTAGAAAGAGGAAAAACTACAGTGTGTGCTCTCCATACCTCAAGAGGCTCAACAGGAAACAACACCCTCCACCCACCATGGGAAGTAGAGAGGATGTAGGATCGTTTTTGGTTGAAGATAAGTCATAGGAAACTTCCAGGAGGAAGCTGGTGGAAAGCATCTCAGAGGAAGAGCAGGACACACACTGGGGGTTGTGGGAAAGGATGCTCTGACCAGAGCACATAGTCAGAGAGCATGTGTGGCACATTCTAGAAATGCATATGATCTGCTGCTGCTGACCCACGGCGACTAGAGACCTGGAACGTTATTTGGTCTAGCACAAAGCTACAGCATCAAAAACAGCATGGCGACGGGAAACTGAACAGACCAATGGGAGCTGAGAAATAAACTCTGATCTTCTACAGCCAACTGGGTATCAGGAAACTGCCAGGAGCATTCACAGGAGAAAGGAAAACTAGAAATAGCCGGGCAGTAGTGGCACACGTCTTTAATCCCAGCACTTGGGAGGCAGAGGCAGGAGGATTTCTGAGCTCAAGGCCAGCCTGGTCTACAGGTGAATTCCAGGACAACCAGGGCTACACAGAGAAACCCTGTCTCAAACAAACAAACAAACAAACAAACAAAAAACCAAACAAAACAAAAACTAGAAATAATAGACAGGGAATAAGGTTAGTTCCTTATCTTTCAATACACACACACACACAGTCAAATGAGCTAAAGACTTGAATGCACCACCAGAAGGTATCAAAATTTACCAAGAAAATATAGACAACATAATTGAGGATGAGGGTATAGGCAAGGAGAATGTATGTGACTCCTAGAACATAGAAAGAAAAGCAAAGATAGATGCAGAATGCCATTGTAACATTAGGTTTCTGGACAGGTCAGGTGACAGGAAGAAAAACTACTGAATGGAAGAAAATGTTTGAAAATCACATATCTGACAAGAAGCAGATTTCCATAATAGACAAGGACCTCTATTCAACAGCAAGGGAAGGATGATCTGATGGAAACAGACGATGGGTGTTGGTGCTCAAAAGATGGTGTGAAAACAGCAACAGACACATAAACTCAGCATTACAAAGCACCAGAGAAAGGTACAGCAAAACCACAAAGAAGTATCATGTCATTCCAGTTAGGATGACGTTATAACGAACATCACAACATGGTGGGTGCTCGAAAGTCTGTGTGAAGAATGGAGCCGTCCACTGATGCTGAGCACACTGTGAAGAATGGAGCTGTCCACTAATGCACAGAACCGTCCACTGATGCTGCGCACAATATGGAGAAGGAGCGGTCCACAGCTGCTGCGCACACTGTGAAGAACAGAGCGGTCCATCGATGCTGCGCACAGTGTGGAGAACAGAGCCGTCCACTGATGCTGTGCGCACTGTCGATTTACACGGCCATCACGGAAACCAATGTGGCAAGACTGCCAAAACTTCTAAGTAAGCAGTATGTTACAATCAAGCTGCCTGCTGTCAGAAATGGATTCGGTTCACTGTAAGTCCTCTGCTCATTTTCTTTGTGGCACTATTCACAAGAGCCAAAAGTTGGAAAGGAACATCCAGTGGATGAGGAAGACATGGTGTGTGTACAAACTTAAATGTTCTTCAACCTTAAAGAATGAGGGATTCTCATCGTTTGTCACAACATAATCCAGGCACACAGAGACAAACACTGAGTGATCCTGTCGCATGTAGGATCCAGCAGAGTGGGCTTTGTGGGAAATTGAGCAGTGGTGACCAGAGGCTGAGGAGAGCAGATGAGGGAGGGGGAGAAAGAAGTCAGTCAAATTACACTGGGATGGACCAGTTAAGTCTGGTGATGGACCACAGTGTGGGTGCCTGCAGAGGGTGATACACTCACCTCGAGGGTGTTTTAAAAAACATACCTGTGTGTACTGATCTACACATGACAGAATGCATATGAAAACATCAAAACATGCGTGTGTGTTCTGTACTGAACATGATATAACACATATGAACACATATCAAATCATATGTGTGTGTGTCCTGTACTGAACATGACATAGCACATATACACACATATCAAAACATCATTTGGTACCCCAGAAATATGTACAAATTTATTTGTAAATAAAATTTCAAAAAGATGAAACATGAAACATTTCTAGGCTTTATAGCAAGACATTTCCTCTCTGAGTCTCTATTACTTGTCTGGAAAATCTCTTCAGTATTGTGTGGAAGCATCGCCTGTCAATAAAAATCTGACAGCCAATAAATTGAGGCATATTTAGAAAGTGGGATGTCTGGAGAGAGAGAGAGGAATTCCAGAAAAGAACCAATGGAAGATTCACCACCCAGACTTGAGGGGGGCGGGGAGTGGACGATGTTGGACATACCAAACTGAGGAGAGGTAACTAGCTATGTAGCAGACTTAGATAGTCCAAACAGGATAATTGAGTTACAAGCTAGTTGGGAACCAACCCCAGCTTAAGGCTATATGCATTGTAAATAAGAATAAACCTCTGTGTCATTATTCAGGAACTGGAGCAGTCTAAGGATTACAGTTTCTCTCATATATTAAATGATTACTTCTGTCCTTGCATGGCTATGAGCCCCTCCTGCGGGACTCGGTGCCTTTGTGAGAGTATAAGCCGTTATATATAAAAATCCAGCCTGTTCAGTTCACATGGTGTTACTTGTGATTATGTTTTCAGGCTGACTATTTGGTTATTGGATCGCTGATTGACGCTCCCGGCATCTCTTAGTTGCCAGTAGTTCTTTATCCAGGGCTGGGGCCTTGTAAGCTCTCCCACTTCCTGTTAGTATGTCTACTGGTAGCGCCCTTTTTCACACCATGTTTAGGCAGCTATGTGGGCGAAACCTCACTGATACATGCACACTGGACACAATTTCTTAGGACACAATTTCACAGCAAACTCCCTGATCCTCCGGCTCTTAGTCATCCCGCTCCTGCCTCAGTGATCCCTGAGCCTCGGCTGCGGGAGTTGGGCTGTAGGCGTGGCCACTGGGCTGGTTCCGGGACGCTGCATTTTGATTGGTTGTGGTTCTCTGTGCCACTCTCTTATCTCTTGATGGAGGAAAGTGAAGCACTGCAGGAAGTTAATGCCAGTTAGGGAAAAAAATAATGGTCTCAGGCTTACGTAGCATAATTCATCCCTCAAATCTCCACTCCGCATGCTACTTCTGGAAGACTTTGGACACTGCCCACTGACAAGTTCATGGGCCTAAAGAACACTGGTACAGAGCATCCCAACCATCCTTATAAAAGAGCTTCTCACTGTGCCTGTCCCTAACCTTCCTCGAAGTGGTCATCATTAGCCAGAAAGCAAAGGTGGGTTGTTAGTCACGTGACTGTATGATCTGCTCCCCTGGGAAATGGCTCTGCTTGCGGGAAGGGAACCTCCAGGAGACAAAAGACATATCCCTTTGCCTTTTATTCTAGGGAACAAGGACTAAGGTAAGTATCAACTGTACCACTGCTCCCTGCATATTATAATACCTAGAGGCCCATACATCAAATCACATGACCATAATGTAAAGGCTCCAGGGTAACTCAGGCTCTACAGGTCTCCTTGGCAGAGAGAATAGTCCAACCAGGGGACCAAGGAGGCTGAGCTCAATGCATCCCATCAAGGGCTGGAAAATAAGAGAGTGGTGGGCCTCAAGAGAAAGTTGGTGGGAAGGTATTTGAGGCTTCCAAGTCTCCCTGTGTGTGGCATTTTGGGCTAAGAGAAAGGGAGCTGTTGCGGACAGCCCTGGTGCTAAGTGTATTTGATGTTAATTCTGTTCTCCGGTGAGGGGCTGTGAACAAGGAATGAGTCAGCACTCAGGTGACTTCCTGTAAACCTTCTTCCCACCTTAATGTATAAATAAAGGCTAGAGCCGGTGATTGGGCCAAGAAAGAGGGGAAGGTGGAGCTGAAGGGTTTGGAAGAGAAAGAGAGAGAGAGGACGATGGAGGAGGAGGTAGAAAGAAAGTGGAGCAGAAGCACCCAGCCTGGAGAAACCACAAGTTGTAAAGGGTCTCTTACATGGGGAAGATGGTAGTGTAGTGGTAGATCTGCCCACTCTAGGCACACAGCATGTATTCATATTAATTGAGTTGTGTTGTCATTGTCTTGGCTTACTTGGGTTGGACGTTTACAACAAGTAGCTGTTTCAGTTAGAACCTTATGCTGTCCCTTGCCAGCTGGGCCACCTGAACAAAGTAACTCACCTGCCTATGTCCCAGTTCCCCCATTGTAAAAGCAGGATAAATATCATAGCTCATATCAGCTTAGGCTAGGGCTAAAGGAGGTTCACCTCAATTGAGGGTCTTAGGCATAATCCAAGTTTGCCAGTGTTGGTCTTTACTTTAAACTCTTGTGTGTGTGCCGCATGTGGGTGTGAATGTGGGTGCATGCATGTGTACAGGAGGCATGTGTGCACATGTGTGAAGGCTGGAGATCAACATCATGTTCCATTCCTCAGGAGCCATCTACCCTGGCTTTTGAAACAGTCTCTCACTGGGACTTAGGTCTGCCAATTCTACTAGGCTCCCTGGCCAGCGAGCCCCAAAATCTTCAGGTCTCACCTCTCCAGCCCTAGGACTGAGGGTACACATTCCTCACAGCTCATTCCTGTGGCTTGCGGGAGGGGGGTGGTCAAACACAAGTCCTCATGCTTGCAAGGGAAGCACTTCACCCACTGAGCCATCTACCTACATCGTATCTAGCTCTTCACACTTAGATGTCACCGTTGATACCATGGACAGAGGTGACATCACACAGGATGACGTCATAAATCCTTCCAAGCCCGTGCTGGTCCAGGAGACAGTTCCTTCCTATGACTCATTGCTGTTCTCCCCCATACTCCCAAAAAAGGAAGAAAGACAGGAGAAGGCAGAAATGCAGATTTTTAGAACTGATATCTTTAGCTTAGAGGGGTCAGGCGACTCCATTCATGCCAACCAAGTACAAGAGTACAGGAGTACGAGAGCCCTCTTGTGCACACGCATCTTCTTGAAATTCAAGTGCGTTTCCACCCTTGACATTGTGTAAAGCATTCCAGCTAGAGCAAGGTGGATCTGTGAATGGAAACCCTTCCTGTCTCTTCTCCCACACTCTCTTGGGGCTGCATTTTTAACAGACATTTGTCTTGATTTTCCATGTCAATTCTTCCACCACCTGAAAATTTACACAGAGAAAACCTTTGTGAGGCCAGGCCTGGGACACAGGCAGAGCATAGAGAAGTCCTGTCAAGTGGAACAAGTTGATTCCTGTCCAAAAATCCTCTGACTGCAGTAGTAGATTGAATTGGGAAAACGCAGCTGCTCCTGGTTGGAAATAATACTGCACCACTTCACAGAGCACACTGCTTGCCACATGTGGAGGACCAGGCTTTGCACACTAATGTGCGTGTGCTGGCATGCTGCTCAGAGGTCCATGGGTGGTGCTATAGCCTGTGTGTCTCTGCCTAGCAGTGTCCTGCACATTTGCAGTGCAGCCGTTTCCCTGCCTTCTGATGTCCCCTCAAAGTTTAATACATGTCACACAGTGCTATAGTGGGCCTTTCAGCAGAGGAGAGTCACACTGCATTGGCTCCCCTTGTGTTGGTTTGAAGAGAAGTAACTGAATACCGGCAGATCTGTGCTGGGCCCAAGAGGAGCCACTAAACAGCCACTGTGGCTTCAGGACTCTTGAAACACAGCAAGTACAAACTGAAATGTACTGGAAAATACACAGCAAATCCCAAAGCCTAGTACCAGGCCTTGGGCACAGCTCAGCAGTAGTGTGGCAGGAGAGAGAGGCAGGGAGGGAGAAAGAGAGAGAGAGAGAGAGAGAGTGAGAGAGAGAGAGAGAGATCAGTATTAACATAGGAAAGAAGCCAGTTAACTGGGAACCTTCCCACATGGACAAAAGAGGCACAGCATACTGGAGAGAAGCCCAAACTAGGCAAATGTGGGAGAGGTGAGTGCTCTGAGTGTCACCTGTGGAGGGTCGCGCCAGCCCTGAGGAGGGCTGTGAGCCAGGCACATGGCTTCTGGGCACAGCTCTCCCAGCTCAGTAGTTCTTGCACATTCCCGGAGAGTAGTCTTCTTCCCCATAGACGGCCACTGTTTCTATTGCTAAACACATGACTCCACAGTTAATTTCTCAAAAGCCCGGAGACTTCAGCTGGTGCCCTCTGAACTCAGACCTGTCCTGTGATGGTAGATCTCCTGCTTCATACACACAAGGCCCTGGGATCTCTCCAGCACCCTCACTAACAAGAAAACAACAGTTCTGAATAGTCAGGGACTCGTTAATAACTTCTCACTGGTATCATACGTTAAAAATGGTAAAGTGGCTTTAGTGGTTTAGATAAGGTCACTTGTTTCTTTTTACATTTTTAATATAGCCACTAGCAAAGTCTAAACTTCCCTCATGGGTCACATTATGCTTTCGTGGTACCGTGCTAACCTAGTATACTGACGTTGGCCCAGGAATCTTTTTTGTCAGCAGCAGGAGATTAGCACCAGTGACATTTGGAGACCCTGGAAGTTACAGACAGTGACCTGACCATGAGTCTGGACTCCTTAATTCTAACCTATACTCAGGTCCTCTTATGCAGTCTCCAGTCTCCTCATCAACACAGACATCATGAGTTAGACCTAGAAGGCCTCTTGACTTAAAGCTTCCAATAGCCACGGATGGTATGTCCACTGACCTTACACACCAGGTCAGAAGAGATTCCCAGAGAATGGTCCCAAGTCAGTGCAGGTCAGTAACCCCAGGGAAGTAGTCCTGGTCTTCACCCTTGGACCTCAAGAGGATTCTGGAAGTATCACCTGCAGGGTTTCTAGGGAAATGCAACTGGAGACAGTTGAACCATACTGAACATCATACATAACAGCTGCTTCCTGCAAAGCCGGGCCTCTTAGCAAGAGCTATAACAGACTCACGAGCTGCCAGATGTAGCCACGCTTCATGGAGCAAGCAGGAGCAGGAGCCAGCCCACCCCGTGATGTGACATCACCCACCATGTGACATCATTTGACCCAACCCATCAATCTGTGCTGCCCAAAGAAGTCCTCTTTTGCAAACAGGAACAGAAACCAACTATCAATTTTATTACATTTTTTATTTTGGTTTATTTGTTTTGTTTTGTTTGTCTGTGGGATTATCAATTTCATTTTTAATATAAAATATTCTCAAAAATCGTTTTTAAACTAGGCATGATAGGACACTCCTGCACCCTCAGGATACAGGAGGCTCAGGTAGGATGACTGCCAGCCTGGGCTACACAGTGAGTACTAGGCCAGTCAGGGGTACACAGTTTAGAGATAGCAACACACTATTTCTAAAGAGAAGGGGGAAGGGTAAGAAGATGCAGGAGAGAGCAGAACAGAGCTTCAAGAGCACTCAGCATTGACATGCTTGATGTGCAAGCTGCAGAACCTGAATTCAGATCTCCATAACCAATGTACAAGCTGGACACCGCGATCTGTAACTGTAATCCAAACCCCATTATGATGAGGTTAAGGATGGAGACAAGAGAATCCTAAGAAGCTGTGGTCAGCTAGCCTGGCATACAAAATGGTGCATAGAAAGAGATCCTATCTTAAACCACGTAGACATCAACTAAGAGTCAAACTTCTCCTCTGACTTCCACACATCTGCATACACACACACACACACACACACACACACACACACACACACATACACAGATGCATGCACACACATGCACGCACACACATATGCAGATTCATGTGCACACACATATGCACATATACACATACATGCGTACACATGTGCATGCACACATACTAATACACATGTGCATTCACACACAAGCACACACACACACACTGACTTAGTTAGGGTTTTTATTGCTTGATGAAACATCATGACCAAATGCAAATTGGAGAAAAAAGGGTTTGCCCCAGCTTATAACTCTGAAATCACAGTCCACTATCAAAAGAAGTCAGGGCAGGAATCTATAGGCAGGAACTGAAGCAGAGGACATAAGGACTGCTGATTGCTGCTTGCTCAGTGTGTTTCTTATAACACCTGGGCCACCTGTCCAATGGTGGCACTGCCCACAGCCAACTGGGACCTCCCTCATCAACCGTCAGTCAAGAAAATACAACAGCCTTGCTTGCCCACAGGCCAATATGGTGGGGGGGCATTTTCTTAGTTCAGGTTTCTTCTTCCAAAATGACTTTAGCATGTATTAAGTTGACACATAACTAAATAGCACACACACACACACACACACACACACACACACACACACACACACACACCATATATAGAGAAATTCAAAAAACAAAAGAAAGACCTTTCAATGCTTGAGTTTTCCTTTTCTTAATGAAAAGGGTTTTCTGCTATAGGGGGAGGCCAAATGCCTTTTTTCCCCAAAAGATGTGCATTTAAATGCATACACAAAGTGTACTTAAATGCATACACAAAGTGTACTTTCTTTTCTAAAAATAATCAGTGCAATCACTTTAGAAATTAATGCCATGATTTTTGTAATAACACCTTTATTTGCCTGATGTAATTGTCATTTCTGAGGCTCTCTGCCTCAGTCTGCTAATCTCAGCCTAGTCCTGGAAGCTTCTTGTCTTCATACAATCTTACCTAGGCCTAGAATTTTTCTGCCTCTGAGACTTACTGCTGAATAAGTTTGTCCTTTCTAGGTTTTTTTTTTTTTTCTGTGCTCTGTCTGGATGGTTTAACTTAGCTGCTCTGGCTCAAACTCCTCTCTAAGCTGTGTCAAATTGGTTTCCCTGTTTTTCACGGAATTGCTCTGGTTGGCCTCAAACTAACTCTGGCAATCTGTTCAGGCTCCTTCTCATTCTCTGGCTTGTTCTGTCTTCAACTGTGTCTAGCTTGTTCTCTCTACAACCTGTCTCTGTAAAACTGTTCCTATAAAAACTTCCTCTGAACTTCACACCTGAACAGCCATGAACTCCTCTCCCCTGTGTGGCCTTCAATTCACTGACTCAACCAAACTGGCTGACTAGAACTCAGAGATCTGCTTGCCTCTGTCTCTTTGGAGTAAAGGCATGTCTGTATTCCAACTGGATTACACAGACCAAGAAGGTCTTTGGATGTGATCTCATGTCAGAGTAGCCATTTTGTTAGATTAAAATTTCTTTACACTCTTTCTTAGACAAATGACAAAAGAAACAAGCTGATCCACCAGGCTGAGCCTGGAGTGGACCTGATGGCGTTCCCAGGCAGCTGGAATTTCTCCCTACCAGAGGGCAAAGGCAAGTGGGAGTTACAGTGGAGAAAACGGCACTTCAAGTATGTGTGTTTGACTCATGAGTGTCCATTACAGTTCCCGAAAGGAAAGGTTGTACCTTAAACCTTTCCTTAATCATCCTAAGAATGGCCATGTTCCCCACTAATGAGGAACAGAGCAAGATGGTCAGGAGCCAGGAGCAAGGCATCAACATGGGGACCGTGTACAGCTTAGGATCTTCAATGCTCATGTGAGATTTCTCCCACATTAAATAATATCAACTTGTCACAGAGGTTGTGGTCACATAACCAGCTACCATGGCCACCCAACAGTTATGCCTCCCATCCTCTGCACAAAACGCAAGGAGTATACACTTTGTTTTCTGTGGCTGTAATGAAAGTACCAGGAGGCAGAAATTGTAATCAAAGTCATTATGGTCAGAGCCTGGGCCTTGACAAGGCAGACTTAGCCTCCGATTCTCAACAGGCCAAATAAACAGACAATAGTGAACAGTAGAGATTTACTACATGTGGTCACCCTGGGAAGAGGAGCAAATAAGGAACTTCAGTGACCACCGAGTCCTTCTTCTGGGTGCTGACACAAGGTTTCTGTTTAAACAAATGACAAGAGGATACACAACTAAGCAGGCTTGGCCAGGGTGTGGTCCTGCCCACTCCTAGCTTGGCCAGGGTGTGGTCCTGCCCACTCCTAGCTTGGCCAGGGTGTGGTCCTGCCCACTCCTAGCTCATCATTGTCTCAGATCCAGTCTCTCCTGCAAGGTGGTCAGAATTGCATGAAGCCTCAGTCTGGGAGACAAGTTCCCTTTTCCAGCTGTCACCAGGGCCCCAATCTCTTCCTCCTCCAAGCACAGACCCCTGAAGAAATTATAATTTCCCGAAGCTCACTGTCTAATCATCTGATAGCCAAAGGGAGGAGTGTAAACATCCCTTAAGAATAGCATCATCCCTGATGGGATGGTTACAAGATACTGAGCCACCAGGAATTTACATAAAGAAAAGATGGCCCAGTGCCCTTCCCCAAATGTGGAGAAAGACGTGTCTGTGGATATAAGTGTGGCCCCCAGCTGGGCAGGCCAAGAGTCAGTAGCTAGAAATGGGTTGCTTTTCACTAAAGGCCCCTAAGGGGTTGAGGAGAGTGAAGCACACGGCTCCAGTCACCTTCTGAAGCCAGGACCAGGTGAAAGACCACCTGTTGTGGCTTCTAGGGTGCTCCACAGAGAAGGTGGGGCTTTTAAAGAAGCCTCTGAGAGCCTTGAGGGGAAACACCTACACCTCCTAGACTAGATGATACCTCAGAAGTCCATCCCAGCAGTTTCTGGGGCACCAGAGAATAAAATAGCCCCACCAAACAGTGACTAAGCATATCAAAAATGAGAATGGATTCTGACATCAAGGTTCCAAAATGAGAAAAGTGGGGACTTACAGACCTGGGCTTCTTAAATTTTCCCACTTGTAACCCCCTTTTTACTCAAAGAAAGTTATATACAACCCCAAGTATATAAGTATATAAAGTAGACACACAAATCAAACATGTAGTGACAATAAACTGTAAAGAAAACTTTTGTTAAAAATTACTAGAATGGAATACAACAGATAGGGTCTGTCTTTCTACATTCTACAGAGACTCGGCTATCCCAATCCAGTGCTAATCACCTGGAGGACTCCTCAAGAGTTGCTGGTCCTCAGCCCACAGTGGAACCCAGAGAAGCTGGAGTTCAATATCAGTGAAGGATGCTTCAGCAGCAGCTACAAAACCGATGCACTCACCATCAAGGAACAAAGGCGGCAGGCAAAGGAAAGCAGGCAACCAGCACTGCTTTCTACTTTGGCCTCTTCAAATCTAGGCCACACAAGATGGTTCCACCCATACTGGGGGTGAGTCTTCCCCCATCAGTTAGTCCTCCCTATAAATGCCCTCACAGAGTGCCTCAGGATCTTATTTCTTGGTTGATTCCAGAGCCAATCAACCCAACACTCCAGATTAACCAACAATGCAACACACTGTAGAATGTGCACTGTTTACCCTTGGGATCAAGAGGCCAGCTAGGAGCTGTGATTCATGGTCACTGCCCAGGATCACAACAAAGTACCAGACCATACACTTTACTGTGGGGGATAAAAAGCCATCTTTAAAGCCATTTCTACTCCATGTGCACACATGTGCATGCTCCATGTGCACACATGTGCATACTCCATGTGAACACATGTGCATACTCTATGTGCACACATGTGCATGCTCCATGTACATACATGTGCATGCTCCATGTACCTCCTCCATGTGCACACATGTGCATACTCCATGTGCACACATGTGCATGCTCCATGTGCACACATGTGCATACTTCATGTGCACACATGTGCATGCTCCATGTGCACACATGTGCATACTCTATGTGCACACATGTGCATGCTCCATGTACATGCTCCATGTGCATGCTCCATGTGCACACATGCGCATGCTCCATGTGCATTCTCCATGTGTGCACATATTCATATTCCATGTGTGCTCATGTGCATACTCTATGTGCACACATGTGCATGATCCATATGGACACATGTACATGCTCCATGTTTATATACTACTGTAAAGTAACAACAATAACTCCAAGCTGAACTACTGTAAGCTGCAGCTATGGGTTCCAGTGCTACTACTTCCTCATACAGAGCCACCACATAGTCACTTTGCTATTCAACAGGACTAAGGGCCCCAAGGAGATGTGTTAGTAACTATTTAATTAACAGTTCTCATAAGGGAGATGTGATGTGTAACACCTGCAGATTTCCCTAGTGTAAATACCACAGTCCATCTCCAACCAGCAATGTATGGTCAAAAGCATGGATGCCATAGATGAAGGTTGCTAGGGAACATCTTAGGTAGAGACATAGTTACACAACAGAGTTACACAACAGAACTGCCTCACTAAGTCCAGAAAGGCTTATATTCGGCTTATATATAGATGCTCTGCTTATATTTCTACTGCCTCATGGGTGACCCACCCTGCTCTCAAGAGATTGCAGTCTGAGCTTCCAAGCAGACAAAATGTGGTTATTGTAGACAATATATTATGATCATCTCTGACAACTCCAATTAGCAGGAAATATGAGTGATGACAGCAACTGAGTTGAGATGTGTGCATGGAGAAAGATAGTGTATTTTGATAAATAGCCAAGATCTGTCAACACTCCAACTCACTGCCTGAAATAACCAGAGGCTTCATTATGCCACATTCTCTTCTCTTTTCACCCAACACTTATAAATAAATAGCACAATCAACAAGTAAAACTCTGTAATGATTTGATTTTTTTAATCCTAAACTTACATAGGAAGTTAAATACTAAAATGATTCATTTGACAAATTATATAATGTCAAATTTTGTGTTGCTGGTAGCATATGCCTATTACCCTAACATTCAGATGATGGTGGTAAGAGGATTGTGAGTTTGAAATGGTCTTCTTACTTTTCCTATTGTCTTCATGAAAAGTGCCGTGTTTCTCTTTAATGTCACTGATCTCTTTAATAATTACAGCTGCTCTGATATATGCACTCTCCAGTATGAAACATCAAACTAGCCCATACTCACAAAACTTCATAATTTTTTATGTTCTACTTTTTGTTCTTTATCACTGTATACTTGGATAAAAGTACTGAACAATAGCCATTCCACAGCCTGAATTCTATGCTGACTTGAAATCTCCTCTTCCAAAGACATTAGTCCATTACTCTCTATCTATGGGCATTCACAGGTTACAGCATGCTTGTGGAGGTTACATGACAATGTGATGGACTGTTTATTACTATTTAGTTCAGCCTTATAAAAGTCCTCAGGACATACACAGAATATGGTCAAGTTCTTCCAGAATGTAGCAAGAATGGCCTCTAGCCCCATTCCCATAGAGTCCTTGCTCCCTTCCGAACTACTTGAGCCAGGCATATAGTAGGAACATTTCTCTGAGCCTTTGGTTTTCAAAATTCTTATCAAAACATCCAATTAATCTCTACTTAGATTATTCAAGGATGTTTCTTGACGAAATTTCCAAAATCTTCAACATTTTACCTGGAAACCACTTCCAAAGTCCAAAACCATATAATAAGCAATATGGGCAGCAACCCCACTCCTGGTACAGAATTTCTGTATTTTATTACTTTTCCTGTAGCTACTGTATAATACCTTCACAAAGCCAACTGAAGAGAAAATGGTTTTATTTTGGTTTATAGTTCAGTCTATCATCGTGACAGGAAAGATGTAATGCCAGGAGCTTCAGGGGATGGTCACATTATGTCAGCAGTCAGGAAGCAGGAAGTAGTGAATATTAGCACTCAAACTTCTTTTTCATTTTTATTCACCCCAGGGCCCCAGCCCATGGAATGGTGCCACCTCCAATTAAATTGGGTCTTCCCACCTCAATTAAACTAATGTAGGTAATTTCAAGGACTTGTTAGAGGTTTACCTCATAGATGATACTGGAGAGGAAGGAGCCTCAGTTAAGAAAATGCCTTCATGATATCCAGCTGTAAGACATTTTCTCATCTAGCAATCAATGGAGGAGGACCCAGCCTCCATTTTGGGTTGTGCAGTCCCTGAACTGATGGTCCTGGGTTCTATAAGAAAGCATGCTGAGCAAACCATAGAGGGCAAGCTAGTAAGCAGCACTCATCATCCATGGCCTCTGCATTAGCTCCTGTCTCCAGGATCCTGCCCTGTTTGAGTTCCTGTCCTGACTTCCTTCAATAGCAACTGTAATATGTAAATATAAGCCAAATAACCCCTTTCCTCCCAACTTGCTTTTTGGTCATGATGTTTCATCACAGTAATAGAGACCCTAACTAAGATGAAACTGAGCTCCTTCTACATCAATCATTCATTATGAAAGAGTTAAAGGGAGCATTTGTGCAGCTCAATCCAAAGGATGGACCCAACGACTGCAGCTGCCAGGGATCCATCCCACAATCAGTCACCAAACATAGACACTATAGCATATGCCAGCAAGATGGTGCTGAAAGGGCCCGGATATAGAGGTCTCAGGGGAAAATATACCAATGCCTGGCAAACATGGAGGTGGAAGNTGGGCTTCTTAAATTTTCCCACTTGTAACCCCCTTTTTACTCAAAGAAAGTTATATACAACCCCAAGTATATAAGTATATAAAGTAGACACACAAATCAAACATGTAGTGACAATAAACTGTAAAGAAAACTTTTGTTAAAAATTACTAGAATGGAATACAACAGATAGGGTCTGTCTTTCTACATTCTACAGAGACTCAGCTATCCCAATCCAGTGCTAATCACCTGGAGGACTCCTCAAGAGTTGCTGGTCCTCAGCCCACAGTGGAACCCAGAGAAGCTGGAGTTCAATATCAGTGAAGGATGCTTCAGCAGCAGCTACAAAACCGATGCACTCACCATCAAGGAACAAAGGCGGCAGGCAAAGGAAAGCAGGCAACCAGCACTGCTTTCTACTTTGGCCTCTTCAAATCTGGGCCACACAAGATGGTTCCACCCATACTGGGGGTGAGTCTTCCCCCATCAGTTAGTCCTCCCTATAAATGCCCTCACAGAGTGCCTCAGGATCTTATTTCTTGGTTGATTCCAGAGCCAATCAACCCAACACTCCAGATTAACCAACAATGCAACACACTGTAGAATGTGCACTGTTTACCCTTGGGATCAAGAGGCCAGCTAGGAGCTGTGATTCATGGTCACTGCCCAGGATCACAACAAAGTACCAGACCATACACTTTACTGTGGGGGATAAAAAGCCATCTTTAAAGCCATTTCTACTCCATGTGCACACATGTGCATGCTCCATGTGCACACATGTGCATGCTCCATGTGCACACATGTGCATACTCTATGTGCACACATGTGCATGCTCCATGTACATACATGTGCATACTCCATGTACCTGCTCCATGTGCACACATGTGTATATTCCATGTGCACACATGTGCATGCTCCATGTGCACACATGTGCATGCTCCATGTGCACACATGTGCATGCTCCATGTGCACACATGTGCATGCTCCATGTGCACACATGTGCATACTCTATGTGCACACATGTGCATGCTCCATGTGCATGCTCCATGTGCATGCTCCATGTGTGCACATATTCATATTCCATGTGTGCTCATGTGCATACTCTATGTGCACACATGTGCATGATCCATATGGACACATGTACATGCTCCATGTTTATATACTACTGTAAAGTAACAACAATAACTCCAAGCTGAACTACTGTAAGCTGCAGCTATGGGTTCCAGTGCTACTACTTCCTCATACAGAGCCACCACATAGTCACTTTACTATTCAACAGGACTAAGGGCCCCAAGGAGATGTGTTAGTAACTATTTAATTAACAGTTCTCATAAGGGAGATGTGATGTGTAACACCTGCAGATTTCCCTAGTGTAAATACCACAGTCCATCTCCAACCAGCAATGTATGGTCAAAAGCATGGATGCCATAGATGAAGGTCGCTAGGGAACATCTTAGGTAGAGACATAGTTACACAACAGAGTTACACAACAGAACTGCCTCACTAAGTCCAGAAAGGCTTATATTCGGCTTATATATAGATGCTCTGCTTATATTTCTACTGCCTCATGGGTGACCCACCCTGCTCTCAAGAGATTGCAGTCTGAGCTTCCAAGCAGACAAAATGTGGTTATTGTAGACAATATATTATGATCATCTCTGACAACTCCAATTAGCAGGAAATATGAGTGATGACAGCAACTGAGTTGAGATGTGTGCATGGAGAAAGATAGTGTATTTTGATAAATAGCCAAGATCTGTCAACACTCCAACTCGCTGCCTGAAATAACCAAGGCTTCATTATGCCACATTCTCTTCTCTTTTCACCCAACACTTATAAATAAATAGCACAATCAACAAGTAAAACTCTGTAATGATTTGATTTTTTTTAATCCTAAACTTACATAGGAAGTTAAATACTAAAATGATTCATTTGACAAATTATATAATGTCACATTTTGTGTTGCTGGTAGCATCTGCCTATTACCCTAACATTCAGATGATGGTGGTAAGAGGATTGTGAGTTTGAAATGGTCTTCTTACTTTTCCTATTGTCTTCATGAAAAGTGCCGTGTTTCTCTTTAATGTCACTGATCTCTTTAATAATTACAGCTGCTCTGATATATGCACTCTCCGGTATGAAACATCAAACTAGCCCATACTCACAAAACTTCATAATTTTTTATGTTCTACTTTTTGTTCTTTATCACTGTATACTTGGATAAAAGTACTGAACAATAGCCATTCCATAGCCTGAATTCTATGCTGACTTGAAATCTCCTCTTCCAAAGACATTAGTCCATTACTCTCTATCTATGGGTGTTCACAGGTTACAGCATGCTTGTGGAGGTTACATGACAATGTGATGGACTGTTTATTACTATTTAGTTCAGCCTCATAAAAGTCCTCAGGACATACACAGAATATGGTCAAGTTCTTCCAGAATGTAGCAAGAATGGCCTCTAGCCCCATTCCCATAGAGTCCTTGCTCCCTTCCGAACTACTTGAGCCAGGCATATAGTAGGAACATTTCTCTGAGCCTTTGGTTTTCTAAATTCTTATCAAAACATCCAATTAATCTCTACTTAGATTATTCAAGGATGTTTCTTGATGAAATTTCCAAAATCTTCAACATTTTACCTGGAAACCACTTCCAAAGTCCAAAAACCATATAATAAGCAATATGGGCAGCAACCCCACTCCTGGTACAGAATTTCTGTATTTTATTACTTTTCCTGTAGCTACTGTATAATACCTTCACAAAGCCAACTGAAGAGAAAATGGTTTTATTTTGGTTTATAGTTCAGTCTATCATCGTGACAGGAAAGATGTAATGCCAGGAGCTTCAGGGGATGGTCACATTATGTCAGCAGTCAGGAAGCAGGAAGTAGTGAATATTAGCACTCAAACTTCTTTTTCATTTTTATTCACCCCAGGGCCCCAGCCCATGGAATGGTGCCACCTCCAATTAAATTGGGTCTTCCCACCTCAATTAAACTAATGTAGGTAATTTCAAGGACTTGTTAGAGGTTTACCTCATAGATGATACTGGAGAGGAAGGAGCCTCAGTTAAGAAAATGCCTTCATGATATCCAGCTGTAAGACATTTTCTCATCTAGCAATCAATGGAGGAGGACCAAGCCTCCATTTTGGGTTGTGCAGTCCCTGAACTGATGGTCCTGGGTTCTATAAGAAAGCATGCTGAGCAAACCATAGAGGGCAAGCTAGTAAGCAGCACTCATCATCCATGGCCTCTGCATTAGCTCCTGTCTCCAGGATCCTGCCCTGTTTGAGTTCCTGTCCTGACTTCCTTCAATAGCAACTGTAATATGTAAGTATAAGCCAAATAACCCCTTTCCTCCCAACTTGCTTTTTGGTCATGATGTTTCATCACAGTAATAGAGACCCTAACTAAGATGAAACTGAGCTCCTTCTACATCAATCATTAATTAAGAAAATGTACTCCAGACTTGTCCAAGAGACAATCTTTTTATGGAGGCATTTTCTCAGTTGTGTCTCTCTTCCCAAATAACTCTAGCTTGTGTGAAGGTGACATAAAACTAGCCAGCACAGTTTGGTACATTTTGCTTTGCCAATAGATCATGGCCACCATCACATTATGCTTTCCATAGTAACTAGAACATAGAAACCATAGATATGAACCAAGATAGAGAAAAATCCAGCAACTGGAACTATCTCTCTCTTTCATTAGATGTTGTGGGTGTGTATGTGTATGTGTGTGTGTGCATTTGTGCATATGTGTACATGTGTGCATGTGTGTGCATTTGTGCATGTTGTGCATGTGTGTGTGTGCATTTGTGCATGTGTGTGCATGTGTGTATGTGTGTGTGTGTGTACCTTTGTGCATATGTGTACATGTGTGCATGTGTGTGCATTTGTGCATGTGTGTGTATGTGTGTGTGTGTGTGCATGTGTATGTTTCTACCAGTTTATCTCAAGACAACTTTGTCATCAACAACTCATGGCCCAGCAGACTGAACATCTTTCTCTAGGGTGAATATTCTGATAGTCAGTTTTTTTTACTTTCCTACAAAGAAAGAATGCAGAGGCTGAAAAAGCTGGTCAAGGATCTGGGATGTATCTATGAGATGCTGTTATTTAAGGAGAAAAAAGGGGACTGCATGAAAGTCTTCACATTTTGCTATTTGGGGAACAGTGGGGAGCAAGAGAAAAGTGAAGACAGAAAGAAATCCATGAGCTCAAGGAAGCTCTTACAACCCATGCCTGCTCTAAAACCAGAAATACAAAACTACTGAGACAGGGTCATGGGGTTGCCAGCTGCAAGCTTAGTGCTACCTCATCAACAGTGTTGACCCTAGAAAACACAGTGAGAACCCTAGAAAACACAGTGAGAACCCTAGAAAACACAGTGAGAACCCTAGAAAACACAGTGAGAACCCTAGAAAACACAGTGAGAACCCTAGAAAACACAGTGAGAACCCTAGAAAACACAGTGAGAACCTGGGGTGGGGAAAGAGGAAGAAACATCAGGCGGAAGAAGCTGCTCCCTGTGCTGTGGCTGTGGGCTACTTGCTGCCTGGCCATACCTGCCCTTGGGGGCGGGGGGTGGAGGTGCACAGAATCAACAGTACAGACTCCAGGAGCAATGAGAAGTGCCCACAGCATCTCATCTGAACGCTGCTGCAAGCTCCTTTAATACCCTCCACATGCACCCCATTTGTCCCAAGAAAGCATCTCTTCTAAACAGCAGTTCCCGATTGGCTGGCATTGTCTACGTTAGCAATCCTTGATCTCTCAGGTGGTCTTCAATTAGGTCCTCCTGCAGGAGATGCCTTTGTGGCTGCTCCCCACCTCCCCAGCATTTATATTAAGGAGGCTCTCCTGCCATTCCTCCTACAAAAAACCAGCACAGGCATCTGTACGTTTGTACGGGGAGATTCCAAGGAGGCAATAAGGAAATCAAGTTCCTGGCAAAGGTAAAATTGTGCTGTAAGAAAGAGTAGGTGGCCAGATGTGACAAGTGTTGAAAAAAGAAAGAGAAGTAAAAGAAGTCTGAGATAATCGTATCTCTAAACAGTCACCCACCGGGACCACATTCGAAATTAGTACACAGTGTAACGGAGACTTTGTATGTTGTCTCTCCTTTGTGTCCACCTCTCTGTCTAATGGTTTTGGTTCTGTCTATTTAGAGTACCACCCATACCTCTCAACTTAGGTTTGTTACACTCAATACCGTTGTTCATCTACTACACGTCGATTGTGTAAGATGTGGATGGAAGAGATGCAGAAAGCATTAGCCTCGAACTTGGCATGGGGGAGAGGACAGAGCCAGCCTTGAGATCCAGTTCCATAAGGTAGGCATGATGTTCACAAGAGCAAGGAGGGGGCTGACAGGAGACAAACATTAACACTGTAAACCACATACATATAAATAGCACATATACATACATGCACACATTAACACTGCAAACCACAAAGTCATCACGTAGAGCATGAATGGAAACATGACTTACTCTAGGAAATGAGCTGAAGGCAGCCAGACAGCATCAGAGAAATGCATAGCAGTGGGACCCTGCCAATGGACTAAGGTTCAGGTAACACTCCAGTGCCCGGGAACAGCTGGAAAAGCGAGCAGAAGGAGCTGTTTCCATGTGGGAATGGAATATTAGAGGGGGGCGTCTCTTAACCAAGAGACAAGACTCCTAGGGTGCTGTAAGGGCCAGTGAGTAGACCTTGGGGCAAATCGGACCTGAAAGCCATAAGAGCAACATTTACAGCCCAAAGCACAGGGAAGCTGTTTCTCAGCTCCTTTCTCTCACAGGGCAGGAGGAGCCAGAGCCAGGCATGAGCACATATGGCTGTAAGGACCCCAGTAGAGGACATCTAAAGCAGACTGAGGCAGCAACATACAGAAGGAGTGTTTTAAAACAGGCTTGACACAAACGTGATGGCGGGACAATGCCTGGCCAGTAAAGGGCTTCAGTGTAAGTATATGGGAGCTGAGTTCAGATCCACAGTACCCATGTAGAAAACCAGACATAGAGGACATGCCTTTAAACCCAACACTGCAGGGGCAACAGTCACAGGAAGACCTCCAGGATTTGCTGGCCAGCTACTCTGGCCAAATCAGTGAATTGCAAAGTCAGTGGAAACTAAGAAAATTAAGATGGAGAACAACTGAGTGAGTCACTCAGTGCCAGTTTCTGGCTTCCAGGTACATACACACATGTGTGCACACACATGTACAGCACACATACATACATACTCACACATATACATCTATACACATGTACATGCACATACACATATACATACATACACATGTGTGCATACACATAAATAGCACATATACATACATGCACACATGCATGTGCATGCACACACACATACATACCTGTGTGCACACACATGTATGGCACACATACATACATACCCACACATGCCCATGCAAATGCACACACATGCACACAAATGAAATGGGAAGAATAAAAGAAGGCACAAGGAGGATTTTTGTACAGAGAAAACCAATAATTCCTCCAAGGGATGCCCATTTTCACTCTTCCCAGACCTAGCCCTCCCTAACTTAAGCAATCACTGATGTGGTACTACTATAGAAAAGTCCATCACCTAGTGGGATGCACCCTCAAATGCACTGGATAAGAAGACTCCACACCAGCCACTGCTGGATTTATAGAAGGGTCACAGTTAAATAGTGATTTATCTGGGAACCTGAACCAAAGGATTAAGGTTATCTCATTAAAAGGAAAAAAAAGAAAAACATTTCTTTTCTAGCTAATATTATATATGGGTGATTTGCCTAAATGTAAGTATGTGCCCAGTGGCATGAATGTGGATGGTGTTAATAAAAGCCAAAAGGGTGCAATTAACAGACAGTTGTGAGCCACAATACAGATTCTAAGAATTGTTCCTGGGTCCTCAGTAAGAACAGCAAGTACTCTTAACCATTAAACCATCTCTCCAAGTCCCCAAAATGTTTTACTTTTAAAACATGCAGTATAAATATCCATTTAATTAAAATTCTAGAAGTAAACAGTAAACATTTAGGAGTGGAAAAGAAAAGAAAAAGTAATTTAGAAACAGAAAGGAAATTTTCCAGAAATGAAGCTTGTGGCTTTAAAAGCTCATCAGTTCTTTAAAAAGGGGAGGGGACTAATCATTGATATCTTGTTATAAAATTAGGATGTTCAAGGATCAAGAGAAAACCCTAAATGCTATGAGAAACACTAATCAGACTACCTATAATGATTCTGTATCTAGCCAGCAGCAACTGTCTCGTTAGCAATATTTGATGCTAAAAAAAAGGGGGGGTGCAATACTGTGAAAGTTCAGAGAAGGAATTATCACGAATTAAGAATCCAATTCCCATCCAGTTTGGCACTCAAAAAAGCAAGTGCTACAAAGGCATTGCAGATACACAAAGGTTCTAAAAGGTTCTAAATGCTTGCCAGAGCATTCTCTACCAGATTTAACTTAGCAAAAAGAGACAATAATTCAATGAGAGGCAGATGTGGGCCAAGAAGTCAACAGTAAAATAGGAAAACAATGAGGCACAGTGGAGAAAAGTTTTTTAAGTTTATAACAAGAGTATTTGTTTAGAATATCAGGGCAGGGGGAACAGAGACAGGTAGGTCCATGGAACTTGATGCCTAGCTATAGAGCCTAGAAGACGTAAAAATTGGCCAGGCTAATGGAAAAATCCTGTTCCCCCACCACCACTCTACCTGCCAAAAAAACAAGGAAATTGTGCCTGAGAAACAACCTCCAAGAGTTTGTCCTCTGTGAATATACATATATGTATATATATATATAAGCCAGAAGGGTGCAATTAACAGACAGTTGTGAGCCACAATACAGATTCTAAGAATTGTTCCTGGGTCCTCAGTAAGAACAGCAAGTACCTACACACACACACACACACACACACACACACACACACACACAGAGAGAGAGAGGGGGGGGGCATTGTAACAATAATATGCAACTTAAGTATCAGAGCATCTAGATGACAGCAATCTCACAATAAAACAAAAGAATGAGAGACACTCTCTGTAAGCAGCATCCCTACTATGTAACTTATGACCAAGACATCAGGAAAAACCTGCCTCACAGAGGAATGATCTTTAAGAAAGCAGCTGCCTTTCTCTGGGGAAGGAAAATCCTAGGAGAACAATATGGCAAATTGTTGATTTAACATATCTGATAGGCTGTCTCAGCTCCAGAGGACAAGGTGTGCACAGGTGGTACAGCTGCTCCAGGAGAAGAATGACTGTTAAAATAAAAACGCATCCCATTACACCCAGATCCACTACTCCCCACCTCAGCCTCTAAAGGTGGAATGCCATTCATTCCAGCACTGTTCCACCCCAGTACTGATAATGAGAAACAGCAATAATGATTTGACAAAAGCTACCACAAAATTAGATTGTGCTCCTATGGTCAGGCATATTGAATCCACCTAGAATAAACCCACTGGTGTGTAAGTGAGCTCAGAAGGACATGACCTGCATTTCACTAAAAGTATTCAAACAGGAGTTTGAGTAGCTCTTGGTCATTATCTATGTTTCCACAGAGATGGTCTCCATTGAGTAGGAGAGTGGATTAAGTTTTGAGGACAAAGACCAGGGCCTATAGGCTGAAGGTTGGGGAATGAGCCAACCGTACTGAGCAATGGAGAAGTCTCAGAAGCTTCTAAGTGTCTGCAAGTTGAAGAGCAAGGGTCTTTCTCCTCCTCCCCAGCCTCCTGGGCAAACAGTGGATCTAGTTCTCAGCATGGATGTCCTACACAATGGATGGCTTGAGTCAGGAATTGATGAAGAAGACAACTAAAAAAAGGGGCCTGGAGAGATGGCTCAACAGTTAAAGAGGACTCGCTGCTCTTTCAGAGGACACTAGTTTGATTCCCAGCACCCACATGGCAGCTCATAACCATCTGTGACTCTAGTTCCAGGGAGTTCAATGCCCTGTTCTGATCTCCAAGGGCACCAGACTCACACATCCATGCATACAAGCAAAACACCCATACACACTTAAATTGGATATTTTCTTTATTTACATTTCAAATGTTTTCCCCCTTCCAGGTCTCCCCTTCAGAAACCCCCTGTCCCATCCTCTTTCCCCCTGCCTATATGAGGGTGTTTCCCCCACCCACCCACCACTTCCCATCTTCCCATCCTAGCATTCCCCTACATTGGTGCATCAAACACCATCAGGCCCAAAGGTCTCTCCTCCCACTGATGTCCAACAAGGCCATCTTCTGCCACATATGTGGCCAGCACCATGGGTCCTTCCATGTGTATTTTTTGGTTGGTGGTCCAGTCCCCGGGAGCTCCAGGGAGTCTGGCCTACTAACACTGTTGCTCCCTCCATGGGGCTGCAAAACCCCTCAGCTCCTTCAGTCCCTTCACCAACTCCTCCACTGGGGACCCCTGCACTCGGTCCAATGGTTGGCTGCGAGCATCCACCTCTGTATTTGTCAAGCTCTGTCAGAGCCTCTCAGGAGGCAGCCATATCAGGCTCCTGTCAGCAAGCACTTCCTGACATCCACAATAGCATTCGGATTTGATGGCTGTATGTGGGATGGATCCCCAGGTGGGGCAGTCTCTGCATGGCCTTAGGAAGTCACAGACGAGGTGTGAAACAGAGGTATAAAGGAGGACAATCATTAAACAAATGGGAAGTTTCTTCGTGGCCCCGTAGGTGTAAAAACAGAAGGAAGAATCCGAAGTATACTAGACACTCAACTTAGAACTCATAAAGCTTGAAACCCCCGAATATAGGTGAATAGTCACACATGTATGGTACAAACAAAAAATGTGACTGAGTCACCTCACTCAGGATGATATTCTCAAGTTCCATCCATTTGCCCGAGAATTTCATGAAGTCATTGTTTTTAATAGCTGAGTAGTACTCCATTGTGTAAATGTACCACATTTTCTGTATCCATTCCTCTGTTGAGGGACATCTCGGTTCTTCCCTGCTTCTGGCTATTATAAAAATGACTGTTATGAAAGTACTGGAGCCTGTGTCCTTATTACATGTTGGAGCATCTTCTGGTTATATGCCCAGGAGTGGTAGAGCTGGCTCCTCAGGTAGTACTATGTCAAATTTTCTGAGGAACTGCCAGACTGATTTCCAGAGTGGTTGTACCAGCTTGCAATCCCACCAGCAACAGAGGAGTATTCCTCTTTCTGCACATCCTCACCAGCATCTGCTGTCACCTGACTTTCTGATCTTAGCCATTCTGACTAGCGTGAGGTAGCATCGTGTCACCCACAGCCTGAGACAGGAAATAAAGCAAGTCATTCTTCCTGCTGAAAGAATTCAATTCTGCGCATGCACACTGCTCTTGCTTTCCTATGACTCGCATCCAAAGACTCCACTGTGGCTCCATAGCCCACGAATTGAGGAGCCATTTCTAACAATCATCAGGCGAGCCCCTTGTCCCACCTTGTGAAACTGTACCTCGTGTTTCCCTTTTGCAGATGCAGGTCTCTCTCTCATACCAGGCATTCAGCAGGAGGGGTAGACACTGAGGGAAATCTTTCTTGACTGAGATACGTTTATAAACCATAAGACCATTGTCTCAAGGTCAAAATGCACATCATCAAATGTTGTCATTTCATTTCAATTAAAGTAGTTTGTTAGTAGTATGGGTGTTATGTGTGAATGTGTATGTGAGTGTATGCATGTGGGAGTGTGCATGTGTATGGATGTATGAATGTGTGTGTGATTGTGTGAGTCTGTGTGAATGTGTGAGTGTATATGTGTGTGTAAATGTGTGTGAGTGTGTGTGAATGTGCATGCCTGTTTGTGTGAGTGTGAGTTAGTGTAAGTATGTGTGAATATGTGTGTGAGTGTGTGTGTGTGCATGTGTGAGTATGTGTAAGAGAGTAAATGCATGTGTGTGCATGTGTGTGGATGTATGAATATGTGTGTGATTATGTGACTCTGTGTGAATGTATGAGTGTGCATGTGTGTGAATGTATGTACACATGTGTGTGAGTGACTGTGTGTGTAAATGTGTGTGAGTGTGAATGTGTGTGTACCTGTTTGTGTGAGTGTGTGGGAATGTGAGTGTGTGTGAATATGTGTGTGAGTGTGCATGTGTGTGAGTGTGTATGTGTATGAATGTGCTTGCACATGTGTGAGTGTGTGTGTGTCTGTGTGTGTGTGTGTGTGTGTGTGTGTGTGTGAGTGTGTGTGTGTGTGTGATCACATCTGCTCAGACACCTATGTCTCAGAATACTTGGAGTTCCCTGCATGTCTGGAAATCATGTTTATAATACAAATGCCTAGGTAATAAAAGCTGGCCTTCCACACTTACAGGGGAAGAGGCTATATGTGCCTGTTCCTCTTACACAAAGTAAACATAATGTGTAAGGTTTTATTGTACTGGAGATTAACCAGTGTATGTTTAGAGCCATAAAACTGCTCTGTCCATTAATCCATGGTGAGTATATCATTACACATCTCTCTAACTAACAGCATGTCCAACACCCAACACAGAGAGAAAATCCTAAGGTAGGCTACTGAGTATTGGGGACAAGTATGTGTGTGCCAAGGCATATATGTGACAGAGGACAACCTTGAGTGTCAGCCCTTACCTTGTACCTTGTCTGTGTCTGGGTCTCTTGCTGACTGCTGGGCGCACCAGCCTAACAGCCCAGTATTCTGGGGATTCTTCTGCATCTCTTCTGCCTCACTGCAGGGTGCTGCGATTGCAGCTGCTGCTTCTGGCTTCAGTTGGGTTTAGAGGATCCAAACTCAGATCCTCTTGCTTACACAGCCAGCACTTTACCCCCAATCTACGTTCCCAGCCCTCACCCCATGTCTTTCATCATTCTTACACACACACACACTCACACACACACACACACACACATACACATACACAGATACACACACAAATACATATACACATACATAGACACACACAGACACACACACATACATACCCACACATGTATATACATATACTCACACCACATACAGACACATACACACCCACATACATATACACACAGAGACACACAGACACACAGACACACCCTCACACATATACACACAGAGATTCACACAGATATACCCACACAATACACTCACACACACACAGATACACATACATACACACATACACTCACACACACAGGCACACACACAGGCACACACAGACACATCCACACACCCACACACAGACACATACACTCACACGCAGAGACATATATACACATATACACATACATTCACACACACATGCACACACACATACACACACATGCACACACACAAACACACACACACACACACACACACACACACACACACCTACATCCAAGTCTTCTACTCTCAACCTTGTGATTAAAACCAATCAAGGCGCTCAGCACTCCCCGCTGAAGTGTGACCGGACTCTGGGTCCCTCTGTCCTTGCATCCACCGTCCTTGCCTTGTCCCACACTCCCCTCTTTATTGCTGAGCCATGAAAAAATACAGAGTAGCTGCAGGCCTGGCAGAGAAGGAGAAGCCTCACATGCTCCTTGTGGATTTATTTGGTTTCAATGCAGCATGAGACCACTCACAGGGAGAAAATGAGCAAAGGTGAGAAAAAGGTTTCTTTGATCCTAAACCTGGGAGCAAAATGTATTGTTGCAAAGCAATAAGTGCCAGAAATGGCAAAAGAGAAACTACAGTTTGACCCTCAAAATTAATATCATTATCAAGATTTTGTATACCCTCGGTGGCCCCTAAAACCCCATTTAAAAACAGACCATTGGTATGTCTGGACTGGGGAAGTTCTTAGAATCAGGGAACTCTTGACCTGGGAGAGATCCTCGTGGCTTGTAAACCACCTCACCACCCCCTCTCCCAGTGGCATTAACACTTGGGAGCTTCACCCATGCACACAACTCAGCCGGGACACTTACTGCCTTGGCAGCCACTGCAACCCCTCACCAAAGCTCTGGGCTCCTTCAGCCCACCCACATCTTTTTATTAATTGCTAACCGTTTCCCCTCGTAGTCAGCCCTGAGATGCCCGTTTGATTTGTCTGACATGTTACATGGCCTGTGCTTCTGAACATAGCCCCTCCTGAGGCCGGCTTAGCAATGGCAAACCTGCAGACAGGCATATAAGCAGCAAATCACTTCCTTCAGACAGCCACAAGAGGGCGTTAGCAGGAAACTGATGGCCATAGCAGAAAAATGTTTATCCCTCAGGACTGACTGACTTGTTCATTCATTCATTCATTCATTCATTGCCTGTTGGGATGTATGAAAGATCAAATTATCAATAGCTCTCATAAAAACCCTACATCTTGTCCATTCAGAGCACTCATGGCTTATCTAGTTCAAGAACATAAGTCTGAAGCCAGAATAGCCTCATAAGCTAAATTAGGTCTTTAACTGAGACTTGGGGGGGGGGGTTAACTGAAACTTGGTAGGGGGGTGGTGAGGGGCTGTCCTGGCAGCTTCCATCATTAATTTCAAGAAGACGCTGGGGTATCCACAGACCCTGACCACAATCAGAATGGCTGTGGTGAAGACGGGATAAAGTTGTTTCTCAGTTATCATCTTTGCCTTCCTCCTTTTGTAACCTCTCTTACCCAGGAGCAAAATGCCTGGGAACTACATTCCCCAGAAGTCTTTGCAATCACCTTTATGCTAAGGTCCAGGAAAGGATTCCCCTCACCCACAACCACTCTCTGGATAACCAGGCCTCCTGTTGTTTCCAATGGGCATGCCTAGAGAGTTTTCGGGGGCATACTGCTCTATTCCCAGGGTGCAGGCCTGCTATCTCCCTTCATGCTGACAGCATATGTTTCTGAGGATTTCTGAAATCAAACACGGATACAGAATCTAACCAACGTGACGACTTTGTCCATCAGTTCAAAAAAAGAAGCAGCCAGTTCTGTTTGCCCACTAGCCATCAAGCCCCCGATCTCCTGTGAGCTGAGACTGGCAGGACTAAAAACATTGCTCACAAGTGACTTGCCTTCATTAAGCATTCAGATTACTGACATTTCAGGAAAACTAAAAATAAAACCGTGAACATTTGCCACTGTACTGTTTCTGATGCTATAAATCTCCAGGGCTCTCCTTGCTAAGCATCTGCCCATGCATGTCAGGAATACCCAGCCCACTGGAGGGGTGGGGGAACCTTCATCAACTCTGCCAACGCTGATGATGCTGTCTGAGAAGATCAAAGGAGCCATTCCCCAGCAGACTTGGTGTCTACAGTCCCCTGGCCTGTCCGTGTGGTCTCAGCCACTCCCACTTGTCCTGGCTCAGTGATGGGATTTATAATGACAGTAATTGTCAGCCTGCTAAGTTACCTCCAACAAGGGAGGAATATGCCCTAGGGGCGTGCTTCTCAGACTCTCAGCTACAAATTCATGAAAGAGACCTTGTGGGCCTGCCTATGCAAAGGCCAAGAGGATCACTTTCTCTTTATTAATAGTGTCCTGTGGTTACGCCACCAAGAGGAACAAGTCTGCTTCCGTGACTTATCTCAACTGTCAAATACTCTTCAAGGCGAGTGAGTCCATTCTCCCCACAGCTTGAGGTACTTGGGAAGTTACACTGCCTTAGTATTTCTCCTATCATCTCAGCTCTTTCCTGGAATGAGAGATCTGTGAGCTCTAGGATGAATTTTAAATCCCATCTCTTCCCTACCTATTCTGCTCAAGTTTACTCTATTCAAATTTGTGTTAAGATTGGCATGACAAAGGAGTGGTTTAGGGTGGCTTTGGTACTGACTTACCAATAATGCCAGGTGGATAACTTGAATAAGCACTACCATGAACATTTTTTAATTTATACCATTAGCATAATGTTATCTGTTAGATTTTAATTTTTAAAAAATCTCTCAAAAAGTTAAAGAGATGACTAACCTGCAAAATATTCACTCACTCACTTAATCAAGCAGTGAATATAACCTTCATTTCTTTTATGCATATGTGGAGAAGGCTGCTTCTCAGGTATCACCTTTGCATTCCTTCTTTACTCTGACCCAGGAGTAAAATGCCTGAGAACTACATTCCCCAGAAGTCTTTGCAATCACCTTTCTGCTAGGGTCCATTATGGGAGGTACTATATGCTGGAAGGCAGAGGTAATCAAGGGGTTACTTTCTATTATGGAGATGGTGGCTATGGGACCTGTGGGTATCTGCTCAGCAACCCAGATTTACCAGCTATCTTAGTAGTTCAACAGGTTCTACCATGTTCTTATTAATTTCCTTAAGCTAAAGGGGTAGAGCTTTCTCACAGTTACTAAGCTTAAGTAAACACGATGTCCTTGTGGGCCTGAACTTCAGATCTCCTTAGTAAATTCCTTCTTAGAAGTACACAATGGCCAGGTATAAAGGTGATTACAGGGTTGCTCTAGACCAGCGGTTCTCAACCTGTGGGTTGCAACCACTTTGGTGGTTGAGTGACCCTTTCACCAGTGTCCAAGAAAAACACAGATATTTACACTGCAGTTCATAACAGTAGCAAAATTACAGTTATTAAGTAGCAATGTAAATGATTTTATGGTCCAAGGATTCCACAACAGGAGGAGCTGCATTAAAGGGTTGCAACACTAGAAACATTGAGAACCACCGCTCTAGCCACAGGAGACTGATTCAAAGCAAGCCTAGACTATATGCTGAGTTCCCTGATAGCCTGGGATAATGTTGAAACTATGTCTCAATAACTAACGAAGAGTGGAATTTGTCAACAAAATCAAGCATTGAGACACCAGACTGAGGCTGAGAGAGACTGAGACTGAGACTGAGAGAGACTGAGACTGAAAGTGAGAGAGACTGAGACTGAAAGTGAGGGAGACTGAGACTGAGAGAGACTGAGACTGAAAGTGAGAGAGACTGAGACTGAGAGAGACTGAGACTGAGACTGAGAGAGACTGAGACTGAGACTGAGAGAGACTGAGACTGAGAGAGACTGAGACTGAGACTGAGAGAGACTGAGACTGAGAGAGACTGANTGAGACTGAGGCTGAGACTGAGACTGAGAGACTGAGACTGAGACTGAGACTGAGAGAGACTGAGACTGAGAGAGACTGAGACTGAGCGAGACTAAGACTGAGACTGAGAGAAACTGAGACTGAGAGAGACTGAGACTGAGACTGAGAGAGACTGAGACTGAGAGAGACTGAGACTGAAACTGAGACTGAGACTGAGAGAGACTGAGACTGAGAGAGACTGAGAGAGACTGAGACAGAGAGACTGAGGCTGAGAGAGACTGAGACTGAGAGAGACTGAGGCTGAGACTGAGAGAGAATGAGACTGAGAGAGACTGAGACTGAGAGAGACTGAGACTGAGAGAGACTGAGGCTGAGACTGAGAGAGACTGAGACTGAGAGAGACTGAGAGAGACTGAGGCTGAGACTGAGACTGAGACTGAGACTGAGACTGAGAGAGACTGAGACTCATCACACAAGTAACTTGGTGTGGTGAGCTACATAAGCAGTGAAACAAAATTTCATCAAATCATTTTAAAACAGTGTTGAGGTCATTTCCCTGCAGTCTTAAAACTCATGGCACAACTAGGAGAAGGATTTTAATAATATAAATTCTCCTCCTAACACTCTATTCAGCGGCCCGGTCCCCTTCTCCAAAAAGCTTAGGTTTCAAAGTCATGTTCCATCTTTGGAGATTGTCCAAGCGGCAGGCCGGTCAAACACCATCACCAGGTTTGCATAGCTGTCCCTTGAGCTCCCGTGGCCGGTATTGGATGCCCTGACTGTGATTCATGCCCATCACAGGATATAGACAGGAGAGCTTCCCATATCAACTGCTGAGTCCCGAGGGGAAGCCTCCACTCACATTCATCAAAGTCAAACAGCAGCACACATTGAACTGGTTCATTAATTATGAAAATTCTCTCCCACAGTGACATCTTGTTAACTCAGAGGCTCAGCACGTTCTCATGTGGTCCTTTCTGTCTACTGAGATCTGAAAGCTCCAGGTTTAGTAAGGAACCGAAGTTATGTTGGCTTTTCCTTTCCTCCTTTAGAAAGAAAGGGCTACTTTGTGTCTAACCCACATCTAAATATCTGCTTATATGTTTACCCGTGCTCACTGTGGATAGAGGTAGTCTTGTCCCTGGAAGGACATTTACCAAGGGTTTGTTTTACAGGGATACATAGATGGAGCTAAGAAAAGAGAGCCTGGTTCTTTTGAGACCTTTGAGTCCACGCTGGGATCTTACATACCCACAATGCTCTGCTCAGGCCTGGCTGCTAGGTGGAAATTGGCCTTACGCCCCTTCTCTGTTAAGAAGGCGACAAGAATGTATGCTTTTCTCCACCCTCTTTGAAAACAGTTTTGGCTTTTTGGCCTTTTATTTCCCAACACATGGGCTTGAACGCTTAAGAAGCTCACAGAGTATGTCTATAGTCAGGCCCTTTACACACACTGAGATGGTCATTTTGGGTGCTTGGCTTACGGAAGAGCTCACAAGGCCCAGCCCACCCAATCTGCTGGCCACGCTTAGAGGCCACTGTTTAAGCAGCAGTGATATAATGGCTCTGGGGGGTTTCCTTTGGTGTTTCATCGTGTACATGCTTGGCTGTTACAACACTCCACATTCTGCATCCCACAGTATCAGGGCCTGAGGCTTTTTTGTTTTCTGCCATCCAGACAACATGTCTGCCATGTTGCCAGGTCTGAGCATATGCATAGAGGCCAAATAGCAGCTTGCACCTGGCCCTCAGGACCCAATCCCACTGGCCAGACCTTTGACTGCGAAGCCTCTGGGACAGTCATTGTTCAGCGTCACGAGCTGGAGAACTCACTGAAGGCAGGATAAGGTGACTAACCACCTGTGATGGGTTCCCCTTGGTGTTGTCTCCTAAATATTGGCACAGAGACGGCACCAAGCAGAACCAAAGCCTCAAGGGAACCGTAGCTCCTCAAAAGCCAGCCACAATGGCAGGTGGAGAGGCTGCCCCATCTGCTTGTTTCCATCAAGTTCCCGGAAGTCAGATTTACTTTTAATTAGACAAATTTCAGTTTAAGGAGACACACATGCAAGTCAAAATCAGGACTGTAAATATCCTAGTAGTGACAGCACTGACTCAATCACCACTGTATTATTTGGGGAAACTTCCCAAACTCGAGTGGCAGTGGAAGCCTTCTGTGTTTTGTCAGAGAAAACCTACAACTTAGGAACATTTACAGAACATGCTTTTCTTCCTAAAATTGTGGCACTTCACACCATGACCTTAAAGTCAATATAAACATTGATGAATATAGTTCTTTAAAAAGCAATAGAAAGCCTGAGAAGACGATTCAGAGTTTGCTGTGCAAACGGGGACCTGAGCTCAGATCCTAGGGCCCACATTAAAAGCCCCAGATGGCAGTATGCCCCATAAATCCCAGTGCTAAACAGGAGACAGGCAGATTCCTGAAGCTTGCTAAGTAGCCTGTCTAAGCAACTCCATGAGCTCTGGGTGTAACAAGAGAGCTTGTCTCAAAAAATATGGAAAAAAAAATTGAGGAAGATACTGACATCAACCCACACACACATACATGCACACCCAAACACACACATTCACACAAACACATGTTCGTCTCACACACACACACACACAAACACCTTCATACAACATACATAAAATAAATAATAAATAGATAGGCATTAAAATATAACGATGAAGTCTTCTCAGTGCACACCAACTACAGCTCCACTGTATATTGCCATGACTGTGAAGAGCTCACATGTTGATTGGTCCCCTTCTGTGGTAGCCTCACTTCCTTTAGGAATTTCCCAGCAGTCATAGAAGACAAGAAATGGCAGATGCCTAGCAGTGTCATCAAAGAAATTCATCTGCCTTCTGATCCTGATGAATGAAACCTCATGACATGATCTCATTTCTACCCGGGGTCTGGAGAGCATCACTTCCTCTTTAAGTAAACACTAAAGGAAGATTATCCAGACAGAGCGTGTTAGATGATGTGGCTGTAACCGCCCTCCCCAGGACATCTGGCATTTGTTCTGAAAACAGGTCTGGATTTTGAAAGAACTCTGACTAACATAGGCATTCGATGTCCAGAGGTCTCTGCGGAAGTAACTCATAAAGTGCGGGTGATGGGCAGAGTTATAATGAAGTATGAAGTCATACTTCAGCTCTTGCTTAAAGCAGGAGCAGGGACAGTTGTACTTTGACGGTCCCTAATCAACAGGTGTCTGCCAGACTAAATACACAATGTACAGACATTGAGATGCTATTTTTGTGTAGTGGTTTTCCCTTTATCTGTAGAAGTACGATGGGGGAGATCAGCAAAATGGACCTTCTCTGTGATAACTGTTCATTGTAAATTCTATAATTACAGGGGGACTCAATCAGAACGAAATAAAGATTTCTGTACTTTACGGTGTTTTGCAATTGCTTCCCAAGTCACAACCTCTGGTAGACATTCATCGAACCAAACTCCCCTCTCTCAACTCCTTTTTCAGTTAGTTTTTACCGTGACCCCCGACCCCGAGTAACCCTGTCGTAAACGTATAGTATACTCCGAGATATAAGATAGAGGTAGTGAGTCTTGAGATAGATAGATGGGTAGATCAATAGATTGACTTACATGCACTGCATTGAAGAATCGATCACTAACTATCTACCCCCTCCCCATAACAGGTTCCATTCCTCATGAATGTATGCTGAGTGTACAGGAACTAGATAGACTGGTTCTCCACCTACCTAGGCAGGAATCTATTGTCATACAGCTAAATGTAGAGCCATTCAGAAGCTAGATAATAAAAAGTAATTAAGTAGTTTGAAAAAAAAGAGAGAAAAAGTATGGTCACATTAATAGCAATAAATATTCATGAACAGTTGATGGTAATTGGTACAGTCACTGACAGGATGGAGATCTTTCCAACTGTGACTAAGTTCATGGACCCCAATGGAAGAGTTAGGGGAAGGACTGAAGGAGCTGAAGAGGATTACAACACCATAGGAAGAATAGCAATATCGACTAACCAAACCCACCCTACCCCTAGAACTCCTAGGCACTAAACCACCAACCAAAGAGTACACATGGATGGGTCCATGGCTCCAACTGCATATGTAGCAGAGGATGGCCTTATCTGACATGAATGAGAGGGGAGGCCCTTGGTCCTGTGGAGGCTTCATGCCCCAGCACAGGGCATGCCAGGAGGGTGAGGCAGAAGTTTGTTGTTGGGTGGAGGAGCACTCTCTTAGAGACAAAGTGGAGGGGGATGGGATGGGGGGCTTAAGGCTAGGAGACCCGGAAGGGAGACAACATTTAAATTGTAAATAAATAAAATAATCAATGGTGGGGGGGAGAGGGAGGAAATCAAAAGCTCCAACAGCTAACAAGATGCTATGCTCACTAAATCACAGTGTGAGGAAGAAGCCCTGATCCAGTGATCCAGGTCACTCCAGCCTGGTTCCTGTGAAGATTGCCCCTGGGTCACAGAACATGCTCACATGCCCATGGGTCATAAGCATACACTCACATGTCACACTCACATGCTAAGCATTGCACCAACCCATAGAGGACCAAGGAAGTCAGATGTTTTTCTAGAAGGAAGTAGGATGTGGCTTTTCCTTGGGAGTCTGTTTGTTCTCACCATGAAGAAAGAACAACATACCAAGAAATGCTCCATCCAGAGACCTGTTTGGTGACACAATTACTCCAGCTATTTACATGGTGACAATCACAGACAGGCACAAGGATAACCTCACTACCAAAAAGTCCCTCATCTCCCAACCAATTAACTGATTATCAATCTTTGAAGAAGGCATAGGCTCCTTAAACTTGTTTAGCCCCCCAGCTCCTGCCATGAAAGATGTTAATGGGCTCCATTGTGTGAGCATCTTGCAGGAGTGGCCACAGCTAGTTTGACTCAGTGACCACATCCAACCCCAGGGGAACAACTGTAGGGCACTTCACCCCTTCTTCCAAGCTTTCCATTCTTTCTTCTGCATTCCCTAAATCTCAGGGCTTATACAGATAAATGACTCTTTATTCCTTATACGGAATGATCATTGAGCCAAAATACCACAAGTCACTTATTCTTTTTTTTTTTTTTTTTGATTTCTTGCTTTTTTTTTCATTTTTTTCTCTTTATTAGATATTTTCTTCATTTACATTTCTCATAATATCCAGAAATTTTGCTTACCCTTCCGCGTCCCCGCCCTGCTCCCCTACCCACCCCCTCCCACGTAATGGCCCTGGCATTCCCCTGTACTGGGGGATATAGAGTCTGTATGACCAAGGGGCCTCTCCTCCCAATGATGGCCAACTAGGCCATCTTCTTCCATATATGCAGCTAGAGACATGAGCGCCGGGGGAACTAGTTAGTTCATGTTATTCTTCCACCTA
>LR752440.1:0-11669 GCA_902729485.2 Mus minutoides | reverse complement strand
TGAGGTCAGGCATGGTGATTCCACCAGAGGTTCTTTTATTGTTGAGAAGAGTTTTCGCTAGTCTAGGTTTTTTGTTATTCCAGATGAACTTGCTAATTGTCTTTTCTAGATCCTTGAAGAATTGAATTGGAATTTTGATGGGGATTGCATTGAATCTGTAGATAGCTTTTGGCAAGATAGCCATTTTTATTTATTCTTAACAGTTTGACTGGTTACAAGTCTTCTCGCTAACGCTCACTCCCCAGCTGGGGGATGACGCTTCCTTCCACTCAGGCCAAGGCAACGAACTACAAACAAATGTTTAAAATGCAACTTGACAGACACATTGTATCTATTTTACAGACCAATAGTGGCTTCCCCTTAGACCTTCTGAGCTCCCAGCCACAATGTTTCTCCTTGCTTTCACTCTCAAACCTAGGTCTCCTCCTGTGGAGAGGACCTTAAATTCAACTGTAAAATAGCTGCTTTCACCTGGAGCAGTCATAGAGCTGTATGCCCTGCTTATGGTGTTAGCAGTCAGGGCCCATAAGCAGGCAGAATCATTGGCAACCGTACTCGCCCAAGAGCTTGCACAGTACCTTCTGATCTTGAGAACACTAGCCAGCATGGAGGGAGCTTCTAGCTCAGTCACGGCTTTTCCAAGCTTGGTTTCTCCATGTCGTGATTTCAAAGTGTCTCCAGCAATATAATCTTGTGGTACAGTTACAGCCTGTGGCCGTAAGAGCCCGTGTGATGTACCACTCCAACACTGTGATTCTCTTCAATAGCCTTTGAGTTTCCATGTACATCTCTGCCCCCATGCAGCATGCCTTCTGATTTTAGGCTGTTGTACAGTTTTCTCAATTACCTTGTCCTGTATCATCTATGCTGATAAAGCTTCCAAATATTTAACAGCTGTACCTCATCCTTGCATCTTGTGAGGGTTGATTTCCTACCCTTGCTCCTTCAGGTACCCGTGCACATCCTTCTGGAAAACTTTAACTCAGAACTCCAAACTCTATAATAAAACCTTTTATAGTGTGTGGGTAGGGTCTCTGAAAGCCCAAAACCATCTGTTTTAAGAAAATAGTGATTGATCTTGGAATTCAAAGCCAAAAGGATGTAAAACATAGTCAGGTACAATACAGCATTCACTAATCCAGTTGTTTTTATTAAATCATTTCCTCAAAAGAACAATATTGTATTCCATGCCATGAGGGAAGCACTGTCTAACTTAGCCCTCAATAACTCACATTCATTCTCCATGAGCCATACTGCCTCCTCATTCTGTGTCATCTCCCAGCTGGGTGGGGTCAGCTCATGTCACCTGTTTGTGAGCCCAGCCTTGATCTGAGGGGTAGCAATGCTGTGTCATCATCTGCTGTACCTTCCATTCAAACCAACTTGCTATTCCTGACTCCTAGAAGGGTCTTGAGTGAGATAAACAACCCCTCATCCACATCAAAAGCTTATATCTAGAAGTGAAATCATTCTCATTTCAAACAAACATTTCAAGTTCAATTAGCTCCCTTTTAATTCAATGCCAATCACTTAAAGAAAAGTGCTGAAAATTTGCATACTGCATTTCTATTATTTCTCCCTTCCTCTCCTCTCTCCAACTCCGAAGTTGTCTCTGCCCCCAAATTCATGTCATTTTTTATTATTGTTACATACATACATACCCAACTTTCTGAGTCTATTTAATATTGCTCACATATACATGTTTTTAATGCTGACCCTTCCAGCCTAAATAGCCAGTTAGGGGGCCCATCACTGGGGAAGACTGATTCTCCATCTCCCAGTAGCTGTTAATTCCCCGTAGCTCTTCATCTAGGGGTGGGGGCCTCAGGATATTCCCCCATCTGAGTTAGCATGGCTGCTGACTTAGAGCCTACTCAACAGGAGAGAATTTATGCCTGGTACTGTATAGCCAACTACGCATGATTTAGAGGCTAGGGACGTAGAGGAAAACCTACTATTGACACTTTTCCCAACTAATATAATCATCATATAATTCTACATACTTACCCACTTAAATATTTTAAATAGTTGATAGGGAAGAGTACTATGGACTGCTACCATCAAAGCATGACGTGGTTTGATTTGCATTTTTTTCTGCACATTTGCTGGGTCATCTATCTTCCTTGGAAAGTGTCTGCTCAGTTCTTTTTCCTATTTGTTAATTGGATTGTTCGTGCTTTGGGATCTTAGGAGTTTTTAATATTCTGGGTGTTAATCTCCAGTTAGATGGAAAGCTGGAAATTTTGTTCTCCTACCCTGTAGGCTGTTTCTTCTGTTCGGTTTCCTCTGCTATGCTGATGCTATAGAATTTAAGGCACTCCTATTTGATTCTTGCCACGATCCCCAAACTATTATTAGTCTCCATCCACCTCAGTACAGAGAGAAAACCCGCTGTCCGTACCTATATCTTGAAGTGTTTCCTTACTTTCCAATTCGGTTCTCATATTAAGGTTTTTGATCCATTCTGAGTTGCTTTTTGAGAGTTGAGAGAGAGGAATCTGGTTTTACTCTTCCACATGTGGGCATTCTGTTCCCAGAAGCACTTGCTGAGCAGGCTGCAGAGCCTCAGCGTAGGTAAAGTTTGGCACTAAGCAGCATTAGCACAGTGGGCTCTGTCTACTCAACATGATCACAGGTACACAGAGGCAGGTACATTGTCAGTTCATCAGCCCTTAGAAGGGTCCTGGACTCTACAGGGTGGGTATCTATGCAAATCACTCTCATCTGCACCAGCTGATCTAAATTCTTCCCGACTAGAAATTCTCCCAAGAATTTCCACACAGGGAGAAATCCCTCTCAAACTCCAACTAAAGGAGATGAGCCCCTCTGTTTCTTCTGCCTGTAAAATCATCAGCTTTGCCCCAGTCTTCTGGGTAGACCAGTAGTCCAGACCTCTGGGTAGACCAGCCGTCCAGAGTATTTAAAATTGCTGCCAAGTGCAAAGAGAACAAAAGCCTGAAGGACTCCACCTGAACACTGTGACCTCCAGGTTAGTGGAAGGATACAATGGAATTGGAGAGACATCTAGTGACCAGTCCAGTAAACCACAGCAGCTTGGACAAAGTGACAAAGTGATCTTATTTGATAAATAACCAAACATCTAAAGTGTTGTATTATGTGTATTTGGGGGTGGGGGGAGAGATCCTCACATTTTAAAAAGAATATGCTTCAAAAGAAAATCAAGTTATTTCCTTCCCTATTTAAGACAATAACCTTCTAAACTTCTAGAACAGCACGAGTATTATGTGTCAGTTACTACAAGTCTGCGGCACGTGGAACAGGTTGTTTCCTTTCCTGGTTTTCATAACCACCAACAGGCTGAGAGACAAAAGAAAACAGTGTGCAAATTCTTCTGGGTTATTAATTATTATTAAATAATCAAAATGATTATTTCCACATACACCTATTTATCTGCAAATTTCTTAACTTTATTTTTCTCAATGGGTAAATAATATTCTATTCTTTACATGTACCATTTTTATATTTTAATTAAAATACAATTACTGTATTATTTTACCCATTTCAAGCCCCTCCCCAGACTCCTCCCTCAAATCCTTTCTATCCCCCCACTCTCGAATAGCCTTCTTTTTAAATTATTGTCAAACACATATGTGTACATATACATATGCACTGATAGATACAGTCTGCTGAGTCCATTTTTGTTGTTTGTATGTATATAGTTTTAGGGCTGACCACTTGTTGGATAACCAATAAGGGGGCTCATCTGTCAGAGAGCCCTTCATCTCTCCTTCACCCAACTGCCTGTAGCTATCTTAGAAGTGGGACCCTGTGAAGCTTTTCCCTTTCTACGGTAGCATGTCAGTGATATTGTTGTTGTTGTGCATTGTTTACACAGCCATTTCTAGGAAAGGCTGTTTCACAGCGGACTTCTCAGTGCTCTGGCTCAGACAGTCTCTCTACCCCTCTTCCTCCATGCTCTCTAAGCCATACATACAGGAGCTGTGATACAGACATACCAGTTGACACTAGACTCCTCACAATCTATTGGTCTCTACAATGTGTCCTGCTGTGTGATTAAAACAAACACCCCTGAACATTTTAGGAATTGATGTAACTCCCCTGAGTCAATCAGTTTGAGCAGTAAGCTCACCAACCAACCACTGCTGAATACAAAGCATCTTGAAGCAAAACTGAAAGTCCATCAACCACCCTGAAGTCCTGATGGCCTCTTCTCTATGAAAAATGGAAAGAAATCTCTATATGTGTGCATGTGTGTGTGCATGTGTGTGTGCATGTGTGTGTGCATGTGTGTGTGCATATGAGTGTGCATGGCTAATCCTTAAGTTGCCCACCATCGGCAGTACCAGTATGTGAAGCTGTTAAGGCATAATTTACTTTGAACTGCGTCCTGATGCACTGCGTATGTGAAGTAGCACAGAGTGGGTCACACCGCATACATCCTTCTCTGTTATAGGGAAAGGAAAAATAGTTCTAAAGGTTTTAATTATTATTTTTGCCCTTTGACAATTTCATGTATATTCATAACATTCTGGTTACTACAACACTCACTCACTCTTACTCCATTTAACCACTATCTATCTCTCTATCTCTATCTCTCTGTCCTCACCCCCCCTCTCACGCGCACACAAACACACATGCACACACTCATATACTTAAACACATACTCATATACTTACACACACAGATACACACAGTCTCACACACATACACATTCACAGACATACATACACTCACATACTTACACACTCACACACTCTCACACATGCAAACACACATTCATATGGATATCCACACATATACATACATACACACACACTCATACACATACTTTCTCTCACACACACACACATACACACATATACATTCATAGATATATATACACACACTCACATATTTACATACTCACTCACACACACTCTCACACATGCACACACATTCATACACACATCCGCACACATACAGACATTCACACACTCATACACACACATATTCACATACATACATGCACACTCACACACCCAGAGACTCTTTTCCATGGTCATGTGTTTCTGTTTTGTTTTGTGACCCACTAAGTTGAACCAGGGCCACCCACATGTCTGTGGTTTTGTGACTGCACGGGAACACAGTGAGCACAGTGCTGAGCACAGCACTAAAGACAATGTCTGCTCCTTCCCCAGAATCCAAAAGTATCTCACAGTTCCTCAGGGCCACACGGGCCCTCCATCCCTGATCTGAGACTGTTGACACACCCAGTTCTGGCAGCCACTGCTTCTATGAGCTCACAATTACAATGGTTGTGTTGTGCCCACAAGAGCACAAGTCACATCTCTTCTCCCCAAGCTCTTAGCTCTTCCTGCCCCATCTCCTGTGTTGGTCTCTGAGCCTTCCACCAGTTGGTATGAACGTTCATTAAGGGCTGAGCAGTCCACCACCCCTACTTGAGGAATTTCTTTCATATCTATGCATCGAGAACTTGGAGAAGCCTGGGGAGCAGGGGGGCAGCCACTCATAGGGAGCCATCTGCCTTCCAGGCACACCTGTTGACAGCTCAGTCACTGGACACACTATCTTTGATAATAATGATTGTATAAGACAAACTGGTAATCATATCATTAAGGATGAGCAAGCCTGCTCATCCTTGAACTGGAAGGTGTCAGTTACCCAGAGAAGAGACTTATGCTTCCAAATGAAAAACTGATAAACTACAAAGAGAGAAAATGGTGACTAACCAATTTGGTGGGTTTTTATTTTTATTCAAGCAGTTAGTATACTTCCAGTCACAATAGCATACAAATGTCTTCCTCAGGACACATCAGTGATCCAGAAAAACCTCCATTGAGATAGCTCCTGCTTGACTTCCCTCAAGGCCACCAAGGATCCAGTGCTGCAGGTCACAGCCTTGCTGGCCCAGTTAGCCCGGACTGCTTCATCTGATCCCATTCCCCCCACCATTAGAACCCTGCTTTCTTCTGAGAAGAGCTCTGGTGTAGGGAATAAATCTCCTGTCACTTACCAATTGTAACCTTCCCATAAATACACATACACACACCTGCTCCCCACACACTGCTCCTCCTTACCTGCCTTCTGCTACAAACTGTCATGAAATGAATTCAACAATGCAAAGTCTAAAGCGATGTCACTTTTTCAAAGTGAAGATACTTCAGAGGAGTCTTACGCTTTCACTGTCAAAAAGGACCCAAAACGGTCCATCGACTGTTCTTCCAAGGGACCTGGGTTCACTTCTCAGGATCCTCTTTGTGGCTCGCAACCACCTTTAACTCCAGTTCTGGGAGATCTATGCTCTCTTCTGGCCTCTGAGGGCACTGCATGCATGTGGTCCACAGTCATACATGAAAACACTCACACAGATAACAATTTTAAATGTAGATAAATAAATAGGACAAAATTTCTTGTGGAGATGTATTTTGCTGCGAACTATAGCTTACTGAAAGCATCCTGGACGTTTATGTTCATGGGAGCAAGAGTGAATGAATGCTAGAGACATCGTTGAACTGACCTTTCCCCTAATAAATACAGGTGAGAACACCAACTGGTTGCTCCTCCAGTGGATCCAGGTTCAGTTCTCAGTAGCCACAGTGTGCACGGCTGCATGTAACTCCAGTACCAAGGGATCCATCCAGTGTCTTCTTCAGATTTCCATAGATACTGCACGCACACACAGTGTACATACACACATGCAGGTAAAACACTCATACAGATTTTTAAAATTAAATGATTTTTTTTAACTATAAATGAACAGCCATATCAAAAGATAATCAGGAGAATTGGCACATAGACAGACCCACAGATTTAGAGAAAATGATATGATGGGGAAGATGGCCCATTCACAGCCTGTAACACAGACCTGGCCCATCCACAGCTTGGAACACAGGCCTGACCCATCCACAGCCTACAACACAGGCCTGGCCCATCCATAGCCTGGAACACAGGCCTGGCCCATTCATAGCCTACAACATAGGCCTGGCCCATCCACAGCCTGGAACACAGGCCTGACCCATCCACAGCCTGGAACACAGGCCTGGCCCATTCACAGCCTGGAACACAGGCCTGACCCATCTACAGCCTGGAACACAGGCCTGACCCATCCACAGCCTAGAACACAGGCCTGGCCCATCCACAGCCTGGAACACAGGCCTGGCCCATCCACAGCCTGGAACACAGGCCTGGCCCATTCACAGCCTGGAACACAGGCCTGACCCATCTACAGCCTGGAACACAGGCCTGACCCATCCACAGCCTAGAACACAGGCCTGGCCCATCCACAGCCTGGAACACAGGCCTGGCCCATCCACAGCCCGGAATGCAGGTCTGGAAGAGACTCTGACACCTAGGAGGGTCCTCCTATCTACATCTTTAACATCAATTTCCCAAACTCCAGAACCAAGATAGAGGGAGTTTCTACTCCTCAAGTCACCCCCCTGGGGTTGTTACAGTGTCCCTAGATAGTTAATGTCGAGTTTGGTACCAAGAGTGGGATAACTAAGTTAAACCAAGAACTGAGAGCATCCAAGAGATACACATCCAAGAGATACACATCCAAGAGATACACATCCAAGAGATACACATCCAAGAGATACACATCCAAGAGATACACATCCAAGAGATACACATCCAAGAGATACACATCCAAGAGATACACATCCAAGAGATACACATCCAAGAGATACACATCCAAGAGATACACATCCAAGAGATACACACTAGCTGGTGCTGGTCAGACAGTAGACAGAGACAAGGAGACCACATTCCACGCTAAACCATCCACATCTGTGGAGCTGCCATTCCCAGAGGGCCAATGGCTTCTATGCCCGTGGTCGACTAAACTGAAACAAAAAGTGCACCTGAGAAGAGGCAGCCCCAGACACCCGGTGGCAGTCTTCTTAGTGTGAAACACATAGATCCTGATCGCCTTCACCAGCGACTCTAACCATCCACCAAAAACTAAAAATACATCCTATGGCTGAAATGTGGATGCTCATATTTGTAATATACGATGAGAAAAGGTCCCTTTATCTAGTGCTCCTTTACAGGCATTAAATGTATAGCTCAGCCAAGCACCAGGCAAACAAATTAGTCAGTTAAGGTCTTAACCAGTGCGTGTTGGGGAGGCATGCTCATGTGTGAGGTGTGAGTAGGGGGGTTGCATGTGTTCATGTGTGCATGTGCAAGCAGAGGCCAGCAGTTGGTGTTAAGTGTCTTCTTCAGTCACTCTCCACCTTGGATACCAAGCCAGGGCCCCTCACTTCAACCCAGAGCTGGGCCAGGCTTGCAGGAGGTCTGCTACACGCACTGAGTTTCTCATGAATAAATAGGATATAAATCCTGCTCCTCATCTCACACAGCTAGCACTTGGTCCAGTGAGCACTTCCCCTTCTTGGGCATTTCTACTGAGGTCAGAGAAAATTCAGCAACCTGGGAAAGACCTGTACATCAATGCTCAGGAGGGGAAATCAGGGATTGGAGTTACATGCTACACGCATTAGTCACAGCGACTCTAACCATCCACCAAAAACTAAAAATACATCAAATAATGGCGGGTGATTTTTGCACCATTAGAGTTTTCCAAGTTTCCTAAAATTACCTGGCCCTTTCTTCAGAGAAAGCTTTTCTACTGTGTCCTAACCAATTATTAAAAATATAGGCACTGTGAGTATATGAATATCTAAATATATCTGCATACAAAGCTGTTAATCTATTTGATAAAAATTTATGGTCACATATAAAAGTCACTGCAAGTTCTATAGTAGAACCCACAAAAGTTTGGGCTATCTCTCTGAAGGCAGGACTAAACACTGTATACTTATAACTTGAGCCAAGAATGGTCTTTGGCACCCGGTTCTGTTTCCATTTGCCGCTAGAAATATAACCTCTCCATTTGTGTTCCGTTGCTTTCGGCTGGGTAGATAAAGTGACAACGTATATGGAAATCAAGTGGAGGTCAAATTACCAATATTGTGTGAGTGGCTGGAGGTCACGGTTACCTTCACAGAGATCCCTGGAGCCCAGGGGGCATTGCTACACACTCAGCATTCAGCGTTCCACTGCCTAATTTCAACGAACAAAGGGAAAACCCAAAAGAGACTCCAAGCTTAGAATTAAGCCTGTATTTCAAAGGCACAGAGGACTAAGTCCTGAGCAGAGACAGCCGGACACTACGGGAGGCATGTTCCTTGCATTGTGTGAACATTCCAAAAAGAAGAATATGTGCAGGAAGCTTGATTCAACTTGAATAATTCCAGTTGTATGATATTAGGTAGGAAAATAAATTACATCCTAAAAGAGGGAAAGAACTGATCCTCAAGGTTTCGTGGACGCGCAGCATTTATGACTTTTAGTACAGTGAGCATCCAATGTGCTGGGCACAATGTAGTGCATAAAGCTGTTCCCAGGTCCCTGGAAGACCAAGTCCACTTCTTCCCCTTTGGTTGACTGTGTTTTCCTTCTGGGTGTGGCCTGACCCATTGCGGCGGTTTGAAGATGATTGGCCCAGGGAGTGGCACTGTTAGGAGGTGTGGCCTTGTTGGAGCAAGTGTGTCACTGTGGGGGTGGGCTTTGAGACCCTAATCCTAGCTGCATGAGAGATTCAGTCTTCTCCTGGTTCTCTAAGGAACAAGATGTAGAACTCTCAGCTCCTTCTCCAGTTCCATGCCTGCCTGGGTGCTGCCATGTTTCCTGCCTTGATGATACTGGACTGAACCTCTGAACCTGTAAGCCAACCCCAATTAAATATTGTCTTTTATAATTTGCCTTGGTCATGGTGTCTGTTCACAGCAAATGGAGCCCTAAGACCCCATCCTTACCCATCCCTCTTGTTCCTACTCCAAGCTGCCTCTTGTGAAAGGAGACTTGTTCTGGTTTATCCAAGACAATGAACTTTTTTTTTCTTGATACAGGGTTTCTATGTGTAGTCCTGGCTGTCCTATGATTCACTCTGTAGGCCAGGCTGGCCTCTGCCTCCCAAGTGCTGGGACTAAAAGTGTGTGCCACCACTGCCTGGCTATGAACATCATTCTTAAAGAGCTCCTAACAGCCCATGTCACTTGTTGACACACCTTACTACTTTTTTCTCATTTCTGCCTTACACGTGGGAGGAAATGTGGGTCATTCCATCAATCAGGCAGCCAAGACAGGAAGATTACAACTGTGTTTAATTAATTAATTAATTAAAATAAGGTGTGTAAATAGTGTGTGTGTGTGTGTGTGTGTGTGTGTGTGTAGAGGGGGGGCACATGAAGCTGAGGAGATACAATGGGGGACTATGGGGAAAGCTGGAGAGAGGAGGAGAGGGAGGAGTAAATATAATCAAGATTCACTTTATCATGTATGAACTTTTCAAAGAATAGAAAAAAATATGTTGGTCATGAAAAGTGGTCAGCAAACAAGAGTGCTGCTGTCTTGGAGCTACTACTTCCTACCTGACTGGGTTCTCAGTCTTGCAGAGCTGGACTGGTTTCTGTAACAGTTTATGAGGTTCTATCATCCTTCACACGCCTGCTCAGTCTTCCACTTTGCCACCATGCGAGGACACAGCGTGCGACGTTCCCCAGAACCTGTCTTCTAGAGAATGAGAAATGGAGCCAGTCAAAGAAGAGGTTGACAAGGACTTCAACAGACAGTGCAGCGCTTTGACAAGAAGAGGTTGACAAGGACTTCAACAGACAGTGCAGAGCTTTGACAAGAAGAGGTTGACAAGGACTTCAACAGACAGTGCAGCGCTTTGACAAGAAGAGGTTGACAAGGACTTCAACAGACAGTGCAGCGCTTTGACAAGAAGAGGTTGACAAGGACTTCAACAGACAGTGCAGTGCTTTGACATCCTTACTCCTAACGCACTGTCACAGAGAGTGCTGTCCAAACAGCAGCAGCATCTATGACCTTTACCGTGTGTGTCCTCAGAAAGTCACTTCAGTGGAGATAAAGGTTTCCAGACACTCATCTGTCAGGTTCCCAGGAGCCCATGAACTGGGCAACTGTACATTCTCAGAATGGAAAGGCGAATGGCAGACTGGAAAGAGGGAAGAGCCTCTACAGATGGACCAAGGAGGTAACAAACTTTGGGGACTAGAGCTGGTGAGCAGAAACTATATTTTCCTCTTGTTTTCTAAATAAAAACTTTACTATCATATACTAATTACATAAAATAATGGGTCTCATTGTGATGTTTTTATGCATGTGTATAATGTACTTTAATAAGATGCATTTTTTTCTTCATGTACAGCATGTGAGGATCCACATGAAATGCCTTGCCTGGTTTCTCTTTGTGTCTCACCTAAGTGCTGTGTCTACCTAGTACCTCACCAATTTTTATCCCTAAAGTGGAAATGCACAGGCAAGGAGTTCCAACATGTTGTAAGCTCAGTTTCTTCCAAGTCCTCACTGAGATCAAAATCAACAACAGGTTGCCCAGAGTTAGTTGTCATCTCTGGAGGGAAGAAACAGCTCACTGGTAGGAAGGGGCCAAGCTCTGCATACGTGTGAGTTCTGTTTCCACAACCACCAAGCATCAATACAGCAAAGAGCAAAATGCCCCGAGAAACATGAGTAAGGTTATCCTTACCTAAGTGCCAGAGCTAGGAATGTCACCTCAGGAAGAACCAGTGAGAGCTATAAGGTGGCCCATCTTGTGAAGAAGAAGAAGAAGAAGAAGAAGAAGAAGAAGAAGAAGA
>LR751563.1:149317-159749 GCA_902729485.2 Mus minutoides | reverse complement strand
GTCCTGGCTGGCTGGGAGGGGTCCCATCCTCTGGTTGGACTGAGGTCCTCTGTTCCAGCTGCTGCTGCAACTGGCCACTGGACCCTCTGCGATTTCAAGGCCCCTGGTGCGCTCCACTCACCTTTAACCCAGAAGTGTGCCTAATGTCCTGGGGTTTTGAAGAGAGCGCTGGCGCCCTATCCTCTGCGTTCAGAGAGGGATCTTTTTTTTTTTTTTTTTAATAGATTCTTAGTCCAAAGTGGAGTTGGTGAAAATCTTTTTAAGTTCTATTCAGTGCATCGAGTTTGGGGTTAGTAGTCTAAATATATAATATATAAAGAAGTCAAGAAAAACTCGACCTCAACAAAACAAGTAAGGCTTTAACTGCTCTCCCTGCTACTGCCATTTCCAACCACTGCCTGATCCTGAATGGCCTTGGTAGGGACAGAATGACAGTGTTCATGCCCCTGGGCCAGGGCCAATTGTCAATGGCTGCTGTGGACCTAAGGCTAGTTAATATGATGTAAATTTTACATACTCATTTAAGTTTGTACCTCCTGTTAACTTGAATGATTCCATGATAATCACAGACAGTTTAAGGTTCACGAAGAAGACCCCACTCGAGTCTCAGGAGTTCACGCACCCAAGGAATCATAAGAGACCATCTTGATGTAATACACATGACCGAGGTTTATTCACGGAGTTCAGCATGACGACACCCAACCCATGCAAGAGGTGGAAGAGTCAACCACAAGGCTGGAGAACTGAAGGCTTATATAGTAAAATAGGGTGAGGGGTTGGCTCGGTTTCATCTGATTGGCTAGTTCAAACATCAGCAAGAGCAAGTTATTATTCATCAACAAGCAGTATGTGCAGGTCAGGATGTTCGCTAAAACGTCTAGTTAATCTCAAACCTAACAGTAAACAAGGGGGAAGAGAGAAACAAGGAGGCGCCAACTTTGTCAGTACAGACCAGGTGGCCCCTCACTCTGCCTGTCTGTCCTTGTATTCCTTTTTTTATCTATCAGTTCCTGGAACAGCTCAGCAGCTTTAGCGCTGACTTATCCAGGCCTGTCCTGGCTCAGACCTTTGTAAGTTCTCTAGTACAAACTTTTAGCATGAATTTTATTTTGAATCCCTTTCAACAGCACAAGTTCACAAGGCAAAAGTGTGGCTAATCCTTGTCTTAGCAAAATGGTAAATGCTAGACCTTCAGGCCAGCCCTTAAAGCAGTGGAAATAGACTACAAAAACATGAGTTTGAAAATCGATAATTCGCAACTATGCAAAAATATAAGGATGTAATATGGACGGTATAAGGGGCCTCACAGACCTAAAGGAACAAAGAGAGGTAGTTACACAATGAGCCATGTTTTCAGGAAGATACAAAGACAGGCAGATACAAATGCAGACAGATTCCCAAGTTTAAGGTCAGTCTAGGACAGAGCTAATTTAAGTCCAGGTGTGGTAGAAATGGTAATTCCAGGACAGAGTCCCACCCAGCTAGTTTATCACCTGTGTTCAATCAAGGCAGGCAGATCTCTGAATTCTTCTGCAAAGTTAAAAGGAAATGTGAACTTGCTGTCTCCTAAGAATTAAAGGGTTGGGGTCCAGGCATGCTGATTCATAGGATAACCAAAAGGAGACCTAGAGTAAATTACTGGATTGATATGTAAAATAAAAAGACTGGGTTTGGGATCTGCCAGAGTTGTGCTATCCAGAGAAAAGCAAGAGCAAAAATGTTTATGTGGGGAGAAGGAGGGGGAGGGAGATGGGGAGAAGGAGGGGGAGGGAGATGGGAAGAAGGAGGGGGAAAGAGAGAGAGGGTAGAGAGAGGGAATGAGAGCTATATAGGGATCTCTAGAGAAAGCAAATCATAGAAAAAGAAAGCAGAGAAAAAGCAGGCTAGAAAACCGATTTCAGCGGGACATAGGCCACCAGCTTTGACCCTCAATTTGACTTCAAGTCATTTGTTTTCATTTATCCCAGACACCCCTTCCTGGAACCCCTCTCCAAGCTGAGACTGGGTCCTTGGCAAAACCATCACAAGTCAACCCACAAATTCTCTTCTATTTGCCCTTTCAATAGAGATCCATGAATCACCCTTAGAGCCCTCCATTCCTTACCCTTTCTGGATCTGTAGAAATAACATTATTATCATTGACTTAACAGCTAATATCTACTTGTAAGTGAGTACATAATTTGCCTTTTGGGGTCTGGGTTACCTCACTCTGGATGATTTTGTGTACTACTATCTATTTTCATGAAAATTCCATGATGTCATTTATTTAAATAGCTGAGTAATAAGCCACTATATAGGTGTACCATATCTTTATTCAATTTTTTGTTGTTGAAGGACCTCTAGGTTTTGTGTTGTTTTTGTTGTTTTTGTTTTTGTTTGCTTTTGTTTTTGTTTTTGTTTTGTTTTTATAGTTTCTGGCTATTATGAATAAAACTGGAATGAACATATCTCCTGGTAGGCTGAGACATTCTTTGAGTATAGACCCATTAGAACACATGAGACTTTATTTCCAGGGTAGTTGATTGCTACCAGATTTTAAAGAGGTGTCTGGTCTAAGCAGAAGGTATGTGACATACAGCTATTTCCTCAAAGTGTTGAATGATGTTAGAATTCAACTGAAACATAAATACTGACCCTTACTAAGCGAAGTGTAAGTGTTTGAAAGAAAACTTTGTCATGTTCAACTTATTTTGAAACAAGAATCAAGTGAAAATCAAAGAAACACCATGTCATGTTCCATAAAACAATCAGCACCAATGTTCATATACATGCCATAAGGTGACAGTTTTAAAATGATACTAACTAGTTTTCCATTTTTTTAATAAAAATGCCTCAAGCATAAATTTAGATGTAAGAGAGTCAAAGGCAGATGACTGTGTAGCCTGAGCTCTGTGTTCTTTGTCTCTTAGGAGGATCAGCTTGTAAGAGTAACACTAAATCACCCACGAGACTTAAATACAATTAACTTCTTTTCCTAAGGATGGCAGAAATGTTAATGCAGAGAGCTGAGCAGAATTCTTTATGAAATCTCTCACCTCAGTAGCTGTGGCAGTATTTTCATGGGCTTTTAAAATGTTGTGAATGATGTGTGCAGCGTATAGTTCACTGTAGCATTAAAATATACAGCCTATTTTATACAAATATAGAAAGACATTTGACGAACAGAAAGTTTACCACTCTTCTTTTGTCTTCCAATGCCAGTGAGCTCTGGAATTGGCAGCCTGGAGACTTGCATTTAAGAGACTTGGTGACCATCAAAGTACCAGATGCAGGTCAGCTCTTGTGGCTAATATCAAAGATAAAGTGTTAGCACATCACATTTTAACAAAATGGCATAAAATGACAAGCATTCAAATGCCTGGTAATGTTACATGTGCAGCAATAAATAATTAAATCTGATTTGATTCTATAGTAACAATCATGATTATATTTTATCCTTGAAATAATTCTGTTCCAGTGAGGAATGCCTCATTAGCATTATTTTGCAATAATAATGCCTTTTTTATCCACAAAAAGCCAATTGAAAACTTCAGATAAACCAGTCATTGTGTTCTATGCTTGAATTTGTAACATTTGGGAAGCTTAGGCAGGGGAATTATTAGTTTAAAACCAGTTTGGGTTGGAGATGAGATTGTGTACTAATACAAATGGATAAATAAATTAAAGATCATTTTACAACCACAAACAACCATAACTAACATTGGACAACCATAACTAACATCGGAGGAAAGAAGTAGGAAAAATAATCACATTAGATTGAATTTAAAAGTCTGATTTTTTAAAATAAATTCAAAACATATTCTATCCTATTAAGCTAAACTCTCCACCCATATTTTTCACATTTGATTTCTTAAAATTTTCTGTTTCAACACATGACAATTTCATGCTTTTTTTCTCAGTTTTCAACCACAATGACAAAGTTCCCTAGATCAAGTAAGCACACCAAGAAAATGTGTACAGCTCTTCAATGAAGAAGAAAAAAACAAGAAACACAAACAAAAATATAATTGATGCAAGTAAGAAAACATGTGGCTAGAAAGAAGGACCTAGTATTCAAATCTCAGGAAGATTCAAGGCCACCAGCACTGATGCAGGGTATATCCTAGTCTATATGTAGAAAGAGCACTGATGGGAAACCTAAGAAGTAAAAAATATGTTTCAACCAGGCATGGTGGCACACTTGGGAGGCAACTCCTAGCACTTGGAAAGCAAAGGCAGGCAGATTTCTGAGTTCGAGGCCAGCCTGGTCTACAAAGTGAGTTCCAGGACAGCCAGGGCTACACAGAGAAACCCTGTCTCTAAAAACAAAAACAAAACAAAACAGGACAAAACAAAACAGAACAAAACAAAACAAAACAAAACAACAAAATACATTCATTCCAGTTAGGATGTTTTGGGCCACTGCTTACAGATTGGTTTATTCTGTCTCATCTCTCTTCACTTTATGGTCTCAAATTGTCTGATCACATACAAGAATACACCACTAACTCAAAACCAGTGTCATATATATATATATATATATATATATATATATATATATATATAGAGAGAGAGAGAGAGAGAGAGGGAGAGGGAGAGAGAGAGGTGCTTAGTCCCTCTTTTTATATTCTATCACTTCTCTCTGAATTATTTTTTTTAACCAAAGGGAAAAAGATTTTCCTTGTCAGATCAAGAGTCAGTCAAGTTAACAAGACTACAGTTTCTGATATTTGTCCTGTGCCATGAGATGATGTTCTCTAAATCAACTTGTGTTGTCAGATACAGTCTAACAGTGGTAGAAAATTATATTGATGCTATTAAAATTTCAGCAACCCTCAGGTGCTAGCCCTCTGTTCAATCGTTCCCTTGGAATTTGAATATACTCTGTGAACTTTTCCTTTAAAAGCCTTCCAGCTTGTAATATTATCAGGCCCTGTGATATCTGCATCCATTCTTGCCTTCAATGAATCATGGCATTTCTTTACTGCGTGAGTTCATTGTTATAACTAAACATCAGTCTCCCATCTCCCTTACTGCCACGATTGTATCTTTGAGGCCTGAAACTACGTCTGGGTTGTCAGGGTCATGTACTAACCATTTGCTGGGTGAAGAAGCATCACTTCAAATAACAATATTTCTTTTTAGCAGCTCCAATTTTCTCCTTAGCCAAATATGCCAGGCGCAGACATGTTGTCTGAACCATTATATCTGTTTTGTGTATAACTGGAATCAGAGGAGCTTATAACTACTCAGCAGAGAACTACATTACAGATAACATTTGTTGTTAAGCCAGGATTACTCAGATACCTGTATTTGTAAACCCTGTACAGCAAGTAAGATGTATTTCTTCAGAGGGTCTTTTCTTAATAGGATTTCAGGCAGCTTTGGGGACCAGCTAAAATAAATTGCTTTTAAACATGTGTGCCATAACATATTAAATGGGGTTATGAATCAATATCCACTATGTGCTTCAATATTCACCTTCGCCATATAATGGAATTAATCCTGGATTAAAAATGAAAACTCCTTTCCTGGTCTTTCCTCCAACCCACTTTCCCTTCAATTCTAGAAAATATGAGCTTTTCAGATGACATATGACTAGAAGAATCTATTATGAGCATCCACTATTTTGCCTGCTCTGAAGTAATTTGGTTCTGCATTAATAACCCTCACTTCACAATTTCTCATATGCTCAGTTTAAAAGCCTATGTTCTTAAATGAGATTGCTTATTTTATGAAGGAATGTTTGATGGCTCAAACTTTCTGTGTTCCGTCATCTGCAATAAAAGCTTGGCACAGGACAGAATTCTTCAGAGTTCTGGCTTGTTTATCTTCAGTGGTTTATCCTGCTCCCTTAGATCTTCAGAATGGTAGTGTAGATGTTTTGGTACCATGAGTTCATGGACAGGTGCCCATTGAAATGCTAATGCACTCATAACGCAGCAGAAAGATCAGTAATTTCAATAAAAAATTACAAATTGCTGAAACGATTTCTATAGTACAGTAAAAATTATATGTGTGTGTGTTTGTGTGTGTGTGTGTGTGTGTGTGAAACAGAAAAGAGAGAAGAAATTTTAACTTATGAAAGATATTTAGCAATGATTCCGTGTTTGTGTTTTGTGAAATTACATCCATGCTCTTGAACAATTGATGAAAGAATACTTTGCCTGATCCTGGAGGAACACATCAGAAGCACCCCAAAACAACAACAACAACAACAACAACAACCCAACAGCAATAAATAAATAAATAAATAAACACCCCCCCACACACACACACGAAGTCCTGGATTAAGAAATATTCTCCATATAAGGCCATTTGAAATCTGTTGGGTAGACAAGATAGCTCAGTGCGTAAAGCCACTTGCAGCCCAGCCTAACAACCAGATTTCCCCCTCCCCCTGAGAACCCACATAGTGGAATAAGAGAAAGGGCTCCTACAAGTTTTCCTCAAATCTCCACAAATGTATACTATCAAGCCCCTCATTGTTATCCTCATGAACAAAAAAGTGAATATATGGAAGAAAGTTATAAAAAACTTTAAAACACATTTGTTACATATAGAACACATAGACTAAATATAAAGCTAGAAAAATAGAATTGCACATTTTATATGTATTATTATATTTTGTGAAGTAACATGACTAATACACTCATATGTATTGTATATGATATGAGAAACAAGGATCCCGAAACTCTCACTGGCCTATGAGATTGCAAAGGAAGATCAGCGTGTAGAGAAGGTTAAACTCTTGTGTGTATAAATGCTACAACCACATTAGAAGCAGGAAACAATATCAATTTGCATGAATAGTCATCTATTGTGTCATGTAAATGCATCCCTGTAGTAGTCAGTGCCAACATGCCTGTGCTTTCATCAATAATACGAAGCTGAAAGAGAATTACAGCCAGCAGCCCTGATTTAGTCCCTTTCCAGTGTCAGCACTATACTAGACATTGCTGAGACACTAAAAAAGATGGACATTATGGGAATAGAGTGAATGATGGATGGGCAAAGAAAGGTCCCTGAAGATGAGCTTTCCAGATGAGGGAATTGTAAGGGTCAATATTTAATGACTTATATTTTATTCTGATATGATATTGTTTTAACAAAATGCCCACTTAAAAATATTTTGAAGTAGACATATGTATTTCAAGTCTACCTTCCAAAAACAGTTATCTTAGCTTACAGATAGATAAATAATTATGTAAAATTTGGTAAATGAGTTGAAATAAGTTGAAAAGTGATCCAGAGGGTAAATGAAGTGGGTCACAGCTCAATAATCCTTTATAAACCATAATGCCCAAACTAACCTGACCCTTCTTACTAAAAATAGGTTTAAAGCCATTTTCTTTACTTCAGGACTTTTCCATTAGCTAATTTACTTTGGGAAACTTTAAGATTAGAATAGATTGTGTGTGTTTTTCAAATTTACTTTTGTAGGTTTTTTGATTTTGAAAAAATATTCTGGTGAAGACATTAGTCAGTGTTACAAATAAATGAACTATTTTTCTTTTCTTTTAGATTTTTTAAAATTTTATTTCCAAGGTAAGGTCTGGTTGTGTAGCATTGGCTCCCCTGAAATGATCTCTGTAGAACTGTCTGGCCTCAAACTTACAGGGATCAGCCTCTCCCTCCAGAGAGCTGGGGTTAAAGGCATGCAGTACTATAAGCTCAGCGGTGGTTGATTTCTTTTGAAGACAAGGACAAATCATGTATATATGGAAATTGACTAATAAAAGTCACTACATTTAAATCAATATATTTAATGGCTGACTAATACTTTGTCTGGTGAAACCATGCTTGCATGGGAGATACATAGCACTACTTAGAAAATAGAAGAGCTGAGGCTTATTATTGAAGATGAAAAAGAGATAGATACTAAGAAGGGGAAGGGCCTGTATTTTGTGGCATGTATATTTTGAGGATTGTTACCATGACACCAATGTCTTAGAGTACTATTGCCTCAATTTTAATTTGAGTACATTCAGTTTGAGGAGGTTAAATAACATTGTCTATTCGGGTTATCTGCTTCTCTTACTACACTCTCATTTTTTTTTTAATTTTTTTATTAGATGTTTTCTTCATTTACATTTCAAATGCTATCCCCTATCCTAGATTCCTCTCTGAAAATCCCCTATACCCTCCCCCACTCCCCTGCTCCCAAACCCACACACTCCTACTTCCTGGCCCTGGCAATCCCTTTTCTGGGGCATAGAATCTTTCCAAGACCAATCACCTCTCCTCCCACTGATGGCTAACTAGACCATCTGCTACATATGAGGCTAGAGACATGAGCTCTGGGTGTACTGGTTTGTTCATATAGTTGTTACTCCTATAGGGCTGCAGACCCCTTCATTTCCTTGGGTACTTTCTCTAACCTTTATTGGGGACCTTGTGTTCCATTCAATAGATGACTACGTCCATCCACTTCTGGCTTTGCCAGGCACTGGCAAAGCCTCACAGGAGAAAGCTATAGCAATCTCTTGTTAGTAAAATATTGTTGGTTTATGAAATAGTCTCTGGGTTTGATGGCTGTTTATGGGATGGATTCTTGGGTGAGTCAGTCTCTGGATGGTCCTTGCTTCAGTCTCAGCTCCAAAATTTGTCTCTATAACTCCTTTCATGGGTATATTGTTCCCATTTCTAAGAAGGAACAAAGTATCCACAATTTGGTCTTCCTTCTTAAGTTTCATGTGTTTTGCAAATTGTATCTTGGGTATATTAAGTTTCTGGGATAATATCCACTTATCAGTGAGTGCATATCATATGGGTTCTTTTGAGATTTGGTTACCTCACTCGGGATGATGTCCTGCAGATCCATCCGTTTCCTAAGAATTTCATAAATTCATTATTTTTAATAGCTGAGTAGTACTTCATTGTGAAAATGTACCACATTTTCTGTATCCATTCCTCTGATGAGGGACATCTGGATTCTTTCCAGCTTCTGGCTATTATAAATAAGGCTGCTATGAACATAGTGGAGCATGTGTCCTTATTACAAGTTGGAATATCTTCTGGGTATATGCCCAGGAGTAGTATGGCTGGATCTTCCGGTATTACTATGTCCAATATTATGAGGACTCTACAAACTGATTTCCAGAGTGGTTGTACCAGCTTGCAATCCCACCAGCAATGGAGGAATGTTCCTCTTTCTCCAATTCCTTGCCAGCATCTGCTGTCACCTGAATTTTTTATCTTAGCCATTCTGACTGGTGTGGGGTGAAATCTCAGGATTGTGTTGATTTTCATTTCCCAATTATTAAGGATATTGAACATTTTTTTTTTTTCGTGCTTCCCAGCCATTTGGTATTCCTTAGTTGAGAATTCTTTGTTTAACTCTCTACCCAATTTTTAATAGGGTTATTTAATTTTATGGAGTCCAGCTTCTTGAGTACTTTGTATATATTAGATATTAGTCCTGTATCAGATTTAGGATCGGTAAAGATCTCCCAATCTATTGATGGCCTTTTGTCTTATTGACAGTGCCCTTTGCCTTACAGAAGCTTTGCAATTTTATGAGGTCCCATTTATTAATACTTGATCTTACAGTACAAGTCATTGATGCTCTATTCAGGAATTTTCCCCTGTGCTTATATCTTAGAAGGTCTTTCCCAGTTTCTTCTCTATAAGTTTCAGTGTCTCTGAATTTATGTGGTGTTCCTTGATCCACTTAGACTTGAACTTTGTACAAGGAGAAAAGAATTGATCAGTTTACATTCTTCTACATGTTAACTGCCAGTTGTCTTTTTCTCACTGGATGATTTTAGCTCCCTTGTCAAAGACCAAGTGACCATAGGTGTGTGGATTTATTTCTGTGAATTCAATTCTATTCCATTGATCTACCTATCTGTTGCTGTAGCAGTACCATGCAGTTTTTATTACAATTGCTTTGTAGTACAGCTTAATGTCAGACACTGTGATTCCACCAGAGGTTCTTTTATTCTTGAGAATAGTTTTGGCTATCCTAGGTTTTTTGTTATTCCAGACAAATTTACAAACTGCTCTTTCTAACTTGCTGAAGAATTGAGTTGGAATTTTGATGGAGATTGCATTGAATCTGTAGATTGTTTTTGGCAAGAAGGCCATTTTTACTATATTAATCCTGCCAATCCTTGAGCATGGGAAGTCTTTCCATCTTCTGAGATCTTTCGATTTCTTTCTTCAGAATAGAAGCTCCTATCATATAGAATGTTCACTTCCTTAGTTAGAGTCAAATCAAGGTATTTTATATTATTTGTGACTATTGTGAAGGATGTTGTTTCCCTAATTTCTTTATCTTCCTGTTTATTTATTCTTTGTGTAAAAGAAAAGCCACTGATTTGTTTGAATTAATTTTATATCTAGCTACTTCACTAAAGCTCTTTATCAGGTTTAAGAGATCCCTGGTGCAATTTTTAGGGATATATATATATATATATATATATATATATATATATATATATATATATAT
>LR751563.1:0-149217 GCA_902729485.2 Mus minutoides | reverse complement strand
TAGTTTGCTGTATATTGCTTTTATTATGTTTAGGTATGGACCTTGAATTCCTGATCTTTCCAAGACTTTTATCATGAAAGGGTGTTGGATTTTGTCAAATGCTTTCTTAGCATCTGATGAGATGATCATGTGTTTTTTGTCTCTGAGTTTGTTTACATAGTGTATTATGTTGATGGATTTCCATATATTAAACCATTCATGCATCACTGGGATGAAGACTACTTGATCATGATAAATGATCATTTTGATATGTTCTTGGATTTAGTGAGAATTTTATTTAGTATTATTGCATTGGTATTCATAAGGGAAATTACTCTGAATTTCTCTTTCTTTGTTGGATCTTTGTGTGGTTTAGGTATCAGAGTACTTGTGGCTTATAGAATGAATTGGTTAGAGTACCTTCTTTTTTTTTTTAATTTTGTGAAATAGTTTGAGGAGAATTGGAATTAAGTCTTCTTTGAAGGTCTGATAGAACTATGCACTAAACCGATCTTGTCTTGGGCTTTTTTTGGTCAGGAGACTATAAGTGACTGCTTCTATTTCTTTACGTGATATTGGATGGTTTAGATTCTTAATCTGATTTAATTTTGGTACCTGGTATCTGTATATAAAAGTTTCCATTTTATCCAGGTTTTCCAGTATTGTTGTGTATTGCCATTTGTAGCAGTATCTGATGTTGTTTTGCATTTACTCACATTCTGTTGTTATGTCTCCCCTTTCATTTCTGATTTTGTTAATTAGGATCCTGTCCCTCTGCCCTCTAGCTAAGGGTTTATCTATCTTGTTGATTTGCTCAAAGAACCAGCCCCTGGTTGGTTGATTTTTTATATAGCTCTTTTTGTTTCCACTTGGTTGACTTCAGCCCTAAGTTTGCTTATTTCCTGCCATCTACTCCTCTTGTGTGAGCTTTTAGGTGTTCTGTCAAGCTGCTTGTGTATACTTTCTCCAGTTTCATTTTTGGTGTCACTTAGAGCTATAAGTTTTTCTCTTAGGACTGGTTTCATTCTGGTACATAAATTTGGGTATTTTGTGGATTCATTTTAATTAAACTCTAAAAAGTCTTTAATTTCTTTCCTTATTTCTTCCTTGACCAAGGTATAATAGAGCATAGTATTATTCAGCTTCCATTTGTATGTTGGCTGTCTATTATTTATGTTGTTATTGAAGATCAGCCTTAGTCTGTAGTGATCTGAAAGGGTCCATGGTATTATTCAATATTTTTGTATCTTTTGAGGCCTGTTTTGTGACCAACTATATGGACAATTTTGGAGAAGGTACCATGCGCTGCTGAGAAGGAGTTATATCCTTTTGTTTTGGATAAAATGTTTTATAAATATCTGTTAAATCCTTTTGTTTCATAACATCGGTTAGTTTCACTGTGTCACTGTTATTTTCTATTTCCAGGATCTGTCCATTGATAAGAGTGGGTTGTTGAAGTCTCCCACTATCATTGTTTGAAGTACAATGTGTGCTTTGAGCTTTACTAAAGTTTCCTTGGTGAATGTGTATACCCTTGCATTTGGAGCTTAGATGTTCAGAACTAAAAGTTCATCTTGGTAGATTTTACCTTTGATGAGTATGAAGTGCCTTTCCTTGTGTTTTTTGATAATTTTGGGTTGAAAGTAGACTTTATTTGATATTAGAATGGCTACTCCAGCTTGTTTCTTGGGGTCATTTGCTTGGAAAATTGTTTTCCAGGCTTCTACTTTGAGGTAGTTTCTGTCCTTGTCCCTGAGGTGAGGTTCCTGTATGCAGCAAAATGCCGGGTCATATTTATGTAGCCAGTCTGTTAGTCTATGTCTTTTTATTGGGGAATTGAGTACATTGATATTAAGAGATCTTAAGGAAAAGTAATTGTTGCTTCCTGTTATTTTTTTTTTTGTTAGAGTTGGGATTCTGTTCCTGTGACTATCTTATTTTAGGTTTGTTGAAGGATTACTTTCTTGCTTTTTCTAGGGTATATTTTCCCTCGTTTGTTGGAGTTTTCCCCTTATTATCCTTTAAAGGGCAGGATTCGTGAAAAGATATTGTGTGAATTTGGTTTTGCCATGGAATACTTTGGTTTTGTCGTATATAATAATTGAGAATTTCCCCTGGTATAGTAACCTGGGCTGGCATTTATGTTCTCTTAGGGTCTGTATAACCTCTATCCAGGATCTTCTGGCTTTCATAGTCTCTGGTTAGAAATCTGGTGTAATTCTAGTAGATCTGCCTTTATATGTTACTTGACATTTCCCTTACTGCTTTTAATATTCTGTCTTTATTTTGTGCATTTGTTGTTCTGAATATTATGTGGGGGGGGAGGTTTTTTCTTTCTGGTCTAGTCTATTTGGAGTTCTGTAGGCTTCTTGTATGTTCTTGGACATCTCTTCCTTTATGGTTAGGGAAGTTTTCTTCTATAATTTTGTTGAAGATATTTACTGGCCCTTTAAGTTGAAAATCTTCATTCTCATCTACACCTATTATCCTTAGGTTTGGTCTTTTTCATTGTGCCTTGGATTTCCTGGATGTTAGGAATCAGGATCTTTTTGCCTTTTGCATTTTCTTTGATTGTTGTGTCCATGTTTTCTATGGAATCTTCTGCACCTGAGATTCTTTCTTCCATCTCTTGTATTCTGTTGGTGATTCTCACATCTATGTTTCCTGATCTCTTTCCAGGTTTTCTAACTCCAGGATTGTCTCCAGTTGTGGTTTCTTTATTGTTTCTACTTCCAATTTTTGATCTTGGATGGTTTTGGTCAATTCCATCACTTGTTTGGTTGTGTTTCCCTGTAATTCTTTAAGGGATTTTTGTGTTTCCTATTTAAGATGTTCTACCTGTTTAGCTGTGTTCTCCTGAATTTCTTTAAGGGAGTTATTAATGTCGTTCTTAAAATCCTCTACCACCATCATGAGATATGATTTTAAATCTGAATCTTGCTTTTTCTTGGGTGTTAGGGTATCAAAGGAGTTGTGTGAGTACTTGGTTCTAATTATGCCAAGTGGTCTTGGTTTCTTTAGTAAGATTCTTATGTTTGCCATTCCCCATCTGATAATGTCTGATGTTAGATGGTCTTGCTGTCTCTGACTAGAGCTCATTCCTCCTGTGAGTCTGTTAGCTTCTGTCAGCTCTCCTGGTAGAGGAACTCTCTCCTTAGTCCCAGGTGTCTGAGCACTCCCTGTAGGCAAGCTCTCCTCTGGAGGGGAAGGTGCACAGAGGTCTGAAGATCAGCTCAGCCTCCTGGCTGAGATGAATGCCCAAAGGGACCCTGTCTAAGCAGCTCTGCAGCTTCTGAGGCCTGTAAGCTCTCCTGGGTGGACCCTACTCAGAAAGACCCTGGATAGAACATCACTCTCATCATTTTTAAAAGCAGTTGCATGAGGCATCACTCATTACTGCACATAGTATAAAAATCTGTGTGCTGAAGGACATAAATTTTAATAGAAAAAAATTGATTTTTTTATTTAATGGATTATTTAACATTTCTTAGCTTCTGAAATTTAAGTCTGTTAATTCTCACACATCTAACCAATCCTGTTGGCTTGCTTACTTAGTGACAGCCTGCCTGTCTATCATATATTATTCCACATATTTCTCTCAACCTGAATAGGTTAAATTTATGTATTTACTTATCAAAATCTTCTGTGTTGTGGTAGTGTTTGACTGCTGATATTTTTGTATTACTTTTCTCCATCTTATATACATGTTGTAAGCTGTTAAGGTGGCTAAAGAGGTTTAAACTTCTAAAAAAAAATTGAAAAATCTTTAACCTATGTAAAACATTAAAATTCTATGTGCACCTAATGATGAAAATCATGTGAACTCCCCAGAAATGGTGCATTGAGTGAATCAAGGTGAGGTTAAGTAGGAATCTATTCTCAAAGACTTAACTGGAAATGCTGGAAAGCAATTAGTGTCTCTTGCTGTGATAAACCAAACTGGTGCTATAAAATTGTATTTTGATATTAGTGTCCAGGAGCGGTACTAAATTGAAACTTAGAAGGACTTTTACCTGTTTGCCCTGCTTTAAAGTTAGCTCACATTAGAAGAAATATTTTCCTCATCTATGTGAACTACAGATTATACAAATCTAAGACTGATAAACTTATGTCTCCATCTCTATTGCTGAGATAATTAAAGAAAGATCATTCTGTGGAGATTAGAGTACATTTGCTTGATACTAAACTACAAAGATATTAAATAAATATAATAAAATTCATTATTTACAAGGATAAAGGGTAGACTTAAGTGATTAAATTTTGCACATAATTTCCTGCAAAATAAAAAAAAAAATCACAAGTAGAGGAAAATGATGCTTATATAGTTTGTACTTTCATTTTCATCACATACATATATGGCTTCTGTTTCATGCTTTTCCATATAATACATAGTGAGATGTTTTATAAACTCAGTAGATGCCTTATGCACTTATATATTTAAAAAAGAACATTTGTGAATGTTTGCAAGCATGTTCAAGAAAAGATAATAAAAACACTCAGAAAAAATAAAACTATCAATTTGAATTGTTCTAAGTAACAGTATAAATGACATTCATAAGGTACATATGTTGATTTTTTTCAGTGAATTTACTGATTTCTCTCTGTAGCAGATTTCAAAGTATATACTTTATACGAGTTGTTAAAAAGTATTTTGACTCTTATACTGACATGGCTTAAAATACAGATGCATCATATAACCTAACAAAAGGTTTTACAACCTAATCTATAAGAGTTTCTTAACTTTATTTTCCATGCGTTTTATATTAGATGAAATGTATATATTGGTATGGGTCTGTATAATAGTTATCCCTATTTATAACTTACATACTCTGTCTGAAAATCATGTCTTCAGATTCACAATGCACAGGGAATTATCATCTCCTGCAAAGAAAATGTCTTTGGCAGGCCATGTTTGAAATTTTTAACTGTTTCCAGACTTAAATATGTCTATGTATTTTTATTAATTTTTAAAATTATAATTCAATTACAAGTTCTGTCAGTTTCCTTTCCTCCTTTAAACACTCTCATTCTTCCATCCCAACTTCCCTTCAAGTTTATATCCTCTTTTTCACTATGTTTTTCACTAACACATGCATATAGGTACAAACATATACATATATGTTCATATGTGTGTAAAATATGTGTGTATGTTATATATGTATGTTATTTATGTGTGCACATATTTATTATATTTTAACTCTATAATTAAATATATATTTATGATATATTAAATATAATCATGTGTATATATATATATGTATATGTATGTATCTATGGCTGAACATTTGAACCCAGAAAAAGAATTATAGTGCTGTGGTGCTCTTCTCTGGGGAAGATGACATTTCCCAGCTTTCCTGTGGGTCTTTACATATGTTTGAGGCCCCATAGGGTTTCCTCCACCCACTCTAGAATGTTCATTGGTGCTGTCCTTGTTTTGCTCACATTGGGCAGTTATGTTGAAGAGAATTTATAGAAATTGTCTCCAGTATTACTAGGTGATCCAATCTACCAGCAAACTCCTGGCTTTTACAATATTTCTACCCACAATTCTGCAATGTTCCCAGAGTGTTAAGTGCAGGAGTGTTTTGTTGATGTATGCATTAAAAGTGACCTCTATATCTGCATTTTGACTGGTTGTGTTTTCTTTAAAGGACTCTGTCTGCTCTAAAGTAACATTTTCTTCATGAGGAGTGAAAATAGCATTTATCTGTGCATGTAAGGACAAATTTGTATATATTGTTATTGGGGTTTAAGCTGGCTTAGTAAATTAGTGGTTGTAGATTCTCTTTCAATAACCTTTATTGCCTTAACTACTGAGTAGTTAAGCAGGTATGTAGTTTTATTGGTTTGTTTTTTTTTTTTCAAAATTACAGATTTTGCCAAAAACATGATTCATTGAGAATATTTCTCTACAATAACCAAAATGTTTCTCTGACGGTTTGCATATTTTCAAAATTTTAAAGGATTTATTGAGATGCTAATAATGAAATTTGAATGAGTGGGAATTGTTCTTTCTTTTTACCTTCTTTGCTGATTTCTCTCTTGCCTCTTCCTCTAGCATATGTTCATGTTTCAGTCCAGAAGGGTCTTGTACTAATCCATCCATTCTATCTACTTTCTCTCATTGGGTTAAATTATGTAACAAATCAGGCATAGTTTTGAAAGTTATTGGATGTCATACACTACCCTTGTGAATGTCTACTTCCAGATGCTACCATGTACTCCATGATGTTATGAATGCAAACATCCTAGAAGACCTGGACCATTGCCTTCTTCTTGGAACTGTAATAGGTAGGCAATGCATAAGAACAAACAAACAAACAAACAAAAACCTTTAGGTTTCCACTCTGTCAAGTCACAAAGTTTGCAACACAGGCACCAAGAATCTTGTCCTTTATAGACTTTAAATTTTATATTAACATGATTCTTAATGAATGAAAGTCTTTCAATCAGTGCTTTCAGTATATGGAGATGTTAATGCATTTTTGCACACTGGCTCTAGCAAATAATATTCGCTCGCAAAATTATTGAGAGTTTATAAAATATTCTTTAGCTGCTTTGATTTTAGTGCTCATAGGATGATCACTCATATTTATTTTGTAATGAACAATGATTCTTGAATTGTTTAAACTATCCACAGTCAGAATTACACTAAATATCACAGCTGGCTTCAGCTTGTCTTTCAACATCACCAGTAAATTATTTTTTCTGTGTTTAATTGCCATGCTGTTGAGAAAAAAAAAAAAAAAAAAAAAAAAAACACTGTTGTGTCTCACTTCCAAACTATTTCAGGAGAGTTACAGAGATAGAAATCTTCCTGTCCTGCCCTGTCCTTAATTCAAGAAGAACCTCTGTTATCCAATGAGATACAGGTGTGCCAGCCTGTTTATCTGCAGTGAAATGTCTATCCATGCTCCAAGAACAGATCATGGATTATACCTCCTAACTTTTCAATTTGTCTTTTCATCTTAGAAATTGTGCACTGTCACTGGGACCAGGATTATGACTATATCTGGTACTATACTGTAAAAGCTTTTAATTCAGCAACATGGCTGCTCTCATCACATCCAGAGACCTTCTAAGTCTGTGTGATCTGACTAGAATGCAGATATGGTATTAGTATACACCTTTAATCACAAACAATGAAGGTAAAATTAGTTTGTAGAAGGAAGTACCCAAGTTTGAAGGTGATGTCTAGTTGAGAGGCAAAGTGAGGCCTGTCAGAATAGGCTATGCCCAAAGTCTTACAAGAGCAGAGAAAAAAAGAGGCAAGAGAAGAAGGAGCAGCACAGAAGAAGAGAGGAAAGAAGCAGTTTTACTGGGAGTGTTTTACATAGAGGTTGAAGAGAATAGCCTTGACATAGGTGAAGACAAAATGAGCCAGAGAATAAGAAAGAGCTAGACTATTAGAACAAATTACTGGAGTTCATTTGAGGCCAAGCAGAGCAAGTCAATCAGAGGTCAAGAGAGAAACCAGATTGAATTAGTCAGTTTGGTGAGGAGCTTGAGCCAAAACAGTTGAGTTGAATGGGGCAGCTAGAAGTCAGAAAGAGGCAGAAAGCATGAGCTTATTCAGCAGTAAGTCACAGAGGTTGAAAACATTCTAGGCCTAGATGAGACTGTATGGAAGCTAGACACTTCCAGGACTAGGCCTAGGTTAGCACACTGAGGCAGTAAACCTCTGAGATGATAATTATATCAGGCAAGTAAAAGTTGTTTGCACTCGACCCTATGAGGTAGAGTTGAATATGGAAACAAGGCATTGCTAATTTTTATTTCTTTTTATAGAAAATAGATTTGTTTTTCAAGTAATATAGCCTGATTATGGTGTCTCCTCCTGCTGTTCCTCCCAGTTTCTCTCCAGCTCCCCTCCCATCTGGACCCATCCACTTCCTGTCTTTTATTAAAAAACAAAAAGGGGTTATAACCAAAGGCCCTCAGCAGGATACACCACAATATGAAGTATAGTGGGAAGATGGGAGAGAAAAAGAAGCAGACCCATTTGAGCACTGTGAAGAGATGGGGATTTGGGGACACAAGGATGGAGACAAATAATCTTATGGGAGTAAAATCCCTGCTACCTGATGCCATGGAAAAATTCAGGCTAGCCAGTGCTACTGCTGAAGCCAATGTCTAGGTTACAGCCATGTAGGAGCAGGGGCCTGTGTCAATGACCTTGGATCATATCACTAAAGACCTTTTAGTTGCCCCCTCTTCTGGGCTGCTGCTGGAGACCATTTTGATGTTGATGGGCTGTACAGAGTCGGCCCCACTCGCTGCTGGCTGCACTTATGGGGTAGAAAAGCAGAACCCAGTACCTTGCCTGGGCAGCACAGTAGAGATGTTGATCCTGGTGGCAAAGTTGTGGGTGATCAGGCAAGAGTATGAGAGCAGGAAAGTTGCCTCTTGTTGGGTGTGGTATTGGGTGAGCTTGCCAGAACAGGGCTCGAGAGTTCAACCTGGTGGTGTGGGTGTGGGAGAACTGATGTGCTGACTACAGCTACAACCCAGGCCTAGTTCTAGGGCTTTGAGTTAGTCTCTGTTAACAGACTACTGCCTCATCTATGAACTGCTGGAGCATGTGAAAGATCCAAGCTTTCAGATCCATAGCAATAGCATCAGGATATCCATGACACAGAGCAACAACAAGTTAAGTCCTAGCGAGGAAGCAATATTGATAATGTAGAAGAATCCAGAGGTGCTGAGCTCAGCAAAAGTTTCATCACAATGAATATTTGCATTAAACATGTGTGAACAAAAGGGTATACAGTGGGACACACTGACACACTACAGCCTCCATGACCTGATTATTTTTAAGTTTTATTATTATTTTTTACTTTTTATTTTATTTTATTTTTTTATATTCTTTTGGGTAGGAGGATGCAAGGGTTCAGGATGGATGCAAAGGGCCAGGAAATGAGTAGGACTACAGTGCATAATGTGAAATTCACAAAGCAACCATTAATGTTGACAAAAATAGAAGGGATGCCACTGGGGAGAGAGTGTACAGGGAAGGAGAAAGGGTGAAGAAGGAGCAGAGGCAAGAAACTAGCAAGAAATATTTTTGGAAAATGCCTTGATAAATCTAATTCTTTGTAAGCTAATCAAAAAAAAAAGCAAGATGTAACTACTAAAAGAGCCTCTTCTAGGGGTAATAGTCCCATATGTTATGCTATATATGATATAATAAGATAAAATGTAAGAAAATAAAACGTAACACATTGGAATGAGATTTAACAAAAAAAAATAGAAAGAAAGAGAGAAGGAGAGAAAGAGAGAAAAAGAGAAAGAGAGAGAGAGAGAGAGAAAGAAAGAAAGAAAGAAAGAAAGAAAGAAAGAAAGAAAGAAAGAAAGAAAGAAAGAGCCCTAAGACCAGAAAGGGTATAAGAAACAAACATAAGATTCACACTTATTCACATTTTCAGAATTCCCATAAAAATAGTAAAGTGGAAGACATATAAGACATATCCTTTATAGGTCAAAAGACAGAAGACAAGGTATGTAGATAAAATAAAATAAAATAAAATAAAATAAAATAAAATAAAAATGAAAAACCCTAGCATGATATTATGAAACAATGGACCTCCAAATATTCTGTTGATTTCCTTTCCTTTGGGCCATCTACTTCTATACATCCAGCCTCCAATTAAGAGTAGATAGAACCTTTAGAAATCACCTCCAGTAGATATGCATGGTGCCCCAGTTGAGGAATGGCACCAGACACCCATCTCAAAATTTTTAACCCAGAATTGCTCCTGTCTATAGGAAACACAGGGATAAATAAATTTTAAAAAATAACAATGTAGCAGAGCCTGAAAGTAAGACCATCCAGAGAGTACCCACCTTGGGATCCATCCCATCTGTAGATATCGAATCCTGATTGCTGATGCCAAGAAGTTTTCCTTGACAAGAGCCTAGTATGGCTGTATGAGGTTATGCCAGCATCTCCCTGAGACAGATGCAGATATAGCCAACCATCTGACTGAGCCTGGGGACCCCAATGGAAGAGTAAGAGGAAGGACTGAAGGAGCTGAGAGTGATTGCCACCCAATAGGAAGAACTACAATATCAACTAACCGGACCCCCCACCCCTACCCCAGAGCTCCCAGGGAATGAACCACCAACCAGAGTAAACATGGATGGGTTTATGGCTCCAGCTACATATGTAGCAGAAGACTGCCACATTTGGAATCAATGGAAGGGGAGGCCCTTGGTACTATCAAGGCACTTTTGCTCCAGCTTAGGGGAATTTTAGAGGGACAAGGCAAGAGTGGATGAGTAGATGAGTGGATGAGTGGATGAGTAGATGAGTGGATGAGTGGATGAGTGGATAAGTGGATGAGTGGATGGGGAAGTACCCTCTTAGAGGCAAAGGGGAGGAAGGGTGTGATGTTGGTGTTGCAGAGAGGATAACTGGATCAGGGAAAGCATTTGAAATGTAAATAAATAAAATGATCAAAAAACAATAGTTTCTCTAGTAAGATTCCCTTGGAGAAATTCAAATTTTCATTTGCAAGGTGTTACCAATAAGAGATGGCTTAAGGATTGGTATGGGATTATTTGCTCTCTACTCTTTTCTGCTCAGTGGTGTCTTCTGATGCAGATCCATGCAGATCTTGTGGTTCCTGCCTCAGTTTTTATGTGGGAGTCATACTGATTTAGAAGGCCTTAATTGCTTGGTATTCTCAATCTCCTTCAATATTCTATTAGACCTAAAGGCAAATTGAAGAGATAAAACCAATATCAGAACCTAATTGGGTCACTGAGAACCTGAGTCTAAGACTAGATAGTTCAGAAGATAAGATAAAACTACATTATTTTTTAATGGAATAAAATGACTCCAAGTGACATTTTGCTGTACTAACAGGTCAGTGCCAGGTTCGGTCATCACCAAAGATTTCTTGACACACAGGTAGATCACTGGAATAGAATTGAAGACACAGAAATGAACCCACACACCTAAGGTCACTTGATCTTTGACAAGGGAGCTAAAACCCATCCAGTGGGAAAAAAAAAAAAAAAAAAAACAGCATTTTCAATAAATGGTGCTTGCACAACTGGAGATTATCATGTAGAAGAATGTGAATTGATCAATTCTTATCTCCTTGTACAAAGCTCAACTCTAAGTACATCAAAGAACTACACATAAAACCAGAGACATTGAAATTTATAGAGGAGAAAGTAGGAAAAAGCCTCAAAAATATGGGCACAGGGGAAAAATTCCTAAACAGAACAGCAATGGCTTGTGATATAAGATCAAGAATGAACAAATGAGACATTATAAAATTGCAAAGCTTCTGTAAGGCAAAAGATACTGTCAATAAGACAAAAGGGCCACCAACAGATTGGGAAAGGATTTTTACCATTCCTAAATCTGATAGGGGACTAATTTCCAATATATACAAAGAGCTCAAGAAGTTGAACTCCAGAAATTCAAATAACCCCATTAAAAAATGGGGTATAGAGCTAAATAAAGAATTGTCAACTGAGAAATACTGAAGGGCTGAGAAGCACTTGAAAAAACATTCAACATCCTTAATCATCAGGGAAATGCAAATCAAAACAACCCTGAGATTCTACTTCACACCAGCCAGAATGGCTAAGATCAAAAATTCAGGTCACAGCAGATGCTGGTGAGGATGTGGAGAAAGAGGAACACTCCTCCATTGCTGTTGGGATGCAAGCCTGTACAACCACTCTGGAAATCAGTCTGGTGGTTCCTCAGAAAATTGGACAGAGTACAACAAAAAGATACAAGAATACCTCTCTTAGACATATACCCATAATATGTTCCAACTGGTAATAAGGTCACTTGCTCCACTATGTTCATAGCAGCCTTATTTATAATAGCTGGAAGCTGGAAAGAACCCAGATGTCCCTCAACAGAATAATGGATACAGAAAATGTGGTACATTTACACAATGGAGTACTACTCAGCTATTAAAAACAATGAATTTATGACATTCTTGGGCAAATGGATGTATCTGGAGGATATTATCCTGAGTGAGGTAATCCAATCACAAAAGAAGTCACTTGATATGCACTCACTGATAAGTAGATATTAGCCCAGAAACCTAGAATACACAAGATACAATTTGCAAAACACAAGAAAATCAGGAAGAAGGAAGACCAAAGTGTTGAAATGTCATTCCTCCTTAGAATAGGAAACAAAATGCCCATGGAAGGAGTTACAAAGTTTGGAGCTAAAATGAAAGGATAAACCATTCAGAGACTGCCCCACCAGGGGTTCCATCCCATAATCAGCCACCAAAAGCAAACATTATTGCATATGCCAGCAAGATTTTGCTGAAAGGAATCTGATATAGCTGTCTCATGTGATGCTATGCCAGTGCCTGGCAAGTACAGAAGTAGATGCTCACAGTCATCTATAGGATGGAACACAGGGCCTCCAATGGAGGAGCTAGAGAAAGTACCCAAGGACCTGAAACAGCTTGCAACCTTTTAGGTGGAACAACAATATGAACTAAGCAGTACCTTCAGAGTTTGTGTCTCTAGCTGCATATGTAGCAGAAGATGGCCTAGTCAGCCATCATTGGGAAGAGAGGCCCCTTGGCCTTGCAAACTTTATATGCCCAGTACAGGGGAAGACAAGGACCAAGAAGTGGGAGTGGGTGGGTAGGGGAGCAGGGTATGAGGGAGGGCATAGGGGACTTTTGGGATAACATTTGAAATATAAGTGAAGAAAATATCTAGTAAACCTTTTAAAAAATGAAATAAAAATTTTTAAAAAATGTTAAATACAGAGAACAACAGCTAGATATTATACAGAAAGTGAGAGTTGTAACACATATCCCTAAATTAAATGCTTCTATCAAATCCCTTGTCTAGGTCTAAGACAAGATCCTTTGTCTACCTAAGAAGAGATTGAAAGGGCATTGATTTCTTCAAACATATCTGTCCAAAATGGATTTCAAAACCCAGATCTGGGAGTGGGATTAGGTAAGTATGGGCATCTTTATTTCTCATTTAGGTACCATGGCTCTGTTTTTTCAGTGCAAAGCTTTGTAGTATAATTTTCATAATATCCAACTTAAAGTAAGATGGCAGTCACTTGAATTAGCTCCAAATTACTGAAACATCTATATTTAGGAATGTGTTTTATATATTCAAAAATATATGTCTTTGGTTTCCAATAGGCCTATAAGTCAATTGCCATCAAACTCAAATGGTTCTTTGCTAACTACTTTTATGTTAATTGACACAAAATGGAGTTATCTGAAAGGAGAGAACCTCAATTGAGAAAATGCATTCATAATATCTGGCTGCAGGACATTTTTTTGACTAGAGATTGAAGTGGGAGGACTTGTCCATTATGGTTGGTGATTTCCCTAAACCTCTGTTAACAGAAACAAGAAAGTTAACAGAACAAGCCATGATTAGAAAGCCAGGAAATACACACCTCCATGGCACCTGCATCAACTCCAGCTTCCTGGTTCCAGCACTGTTTCATTAGCTATCCTTCCTCCAGTGATGGACTATAATATAAAAACTTCAGCCAAATAAAACCTTTTCACCTCAAGTTGCTTTTGGTCATAGTGTTTTATCACAGTAATAGAAGCCCTAAGTTAAGTTGCTTTTAAAATTTCAATGATTTAGTGATTGTTTTTCCAGAGATTAAGTTTACTAACATCACAAAATCACTCAAAGCAAACTTCCTTCTCTAAGTTTATATATCAAGATGAGACAGTAAATCTATAAATACCTAAGAAAAACATTCCTTACTACTATATAGCTCATGACAAGACTATCTTCCATCCACTGTTTAGTATTATTTTCCAGATCTCAGTCAGTTTATCTATTACTATATTAAACAAAAGAGCTAGTGGACACTATTATATCTCTGGCACAATTACTGAGACAGGATATAAAACTTTAAAGTTATTTCATAAAATTAAGGCATGAAAATTCTTAACAGATGTTTTATTATCTAGTAACATTTACTTATTCAGAGAAACTGAAATACTTCCTGAAAGATGAAATTTCTATATCCCCCATATATAACAAATGATCTCACTCAATAGTCAGATTTCACGAACATCCAATAAATTAAATAAAAACTACAACTGTCAATATTTTTTTCTTACCTACCATTATTTTTAGCTTTAAAAATTACTAAAATGAAATACATTTGAGAGCAAAGTGTTTCAACTTAGGAAGTAAAAATATGATAGTAATATTTTCATTTTATTTATTACAAAGAAAAAATAAAATAATCTTATAAATGATACAGAGTTGATAATCCATGTGGTCATACAAATATTTTGTTTTCTATTATTAAAAAATTGGTTGATATAACTATAACATATACTTATTATTCATTATTTTTAGATAAAAAGAAGACACAACAAGCTGAGATAAAATATGAAGTTATGTAAACTGATAGGTAAATTTTTTATGTGTCTGGTAACATTGATTAGAATGATAATAATTTATACAGTGAACTAGAAATTCATCTGGGTTACAGGAAAGTTAAAAACGTCACATCCAGTGATTTAGATAAAGATATCTATAGGTCCAAACTATGATGGAGCTTAAAAGACTAAGTGGATAGAGATCATCAAGACCTGGTTGCAGTCAAGTGAGTGGACAGCAGAAGATGTAACCAAATTGAATCCACCATAGAATATGGAAATGAAGGAATGCAATTCCTCTTCTAAGGTAGTGATTCCTTAATGAAAAAGTTCAAAAGGAAACAGCAAAGCATGCAGCAGACACTCTACTTAACAGGGCTCTGCAATCCCCTAACACCTCCATGAGAAAAAAAAAAAAAAAATCTCTAAGGACATTTTGGCATGCAAATGAAGAATTGTTCCAGACATTATTAACCATACATGGAAAGAAAGGTCAGCCTTATCCAAGAGGTAGAACTGTTTGTCTTGTCATAAGATCCATAACATTAGTACAAAAAATGTATTCTGTGGGACATTTTGTATCCATTTTCCCTTCTGATTATAATAGAAAGTTAAGCGTCTAGGGACAATCAGATAGAAATGCACATATGTGCTTTATGAATGGTCTAGCACCTTAGCAATGGCCACGAACTCCTGTCTAGATTCTGCTGCCAATCTCTGTCATACTCTGAAAGTTCCAGCCCCCCAACTGAAGTGGGCAGAGGGATAATGTAGGTAGTCTATGCTTTTAGTTTTGATTCATAGTTTTATAACATTGATGTAATCACCATCTCTATTTATCTGAGTAGCAAAAAATCCACATATAAAAAAAGTACTGGGTTCAGAAGCATAACATTCAGTAGAGCCAAATAATTTTATATCTAAGGCAAGTACATGATTTGTTTCTATTCCTAGTCAGAAAAATATAACAGTTTAGCAGACACAGTAATAAATGTTTGAGTTCCCCAATATTAATATACTTCTATAATATTGTCATTAATCCTACTTTGTAATTTCTTGGTTTGCAGTGTTATGATATCATTCAGAGTGACTGCAGTTTACAGCGATAATACAGAACACACAAAATGTGGCTTATATTTCTTCTCAATTTAAATATTTAGCATAAAACCACATTTATATCATTGCTCTAGAATATTATAAAAATATATGTTGGTAGAAAAAGGAAAGAATGTATGAAATAAAAAGTAAATGAGCCATCTTTTGATGATTTATACATAAACAAATGATAGTTTATGTGTTTTTAGTATGATTCCCTTTCTTTTTTCAGACAACATAATCACTCCTCATTTCTTCACATGAGTGCTAACCTCAAAAATGTATAAAATCTTGTTTGTTTTTTTTTTTTTTTTTCAAGAATAGCAAATGAAGGCACATGGGACTAAAGTGAAATGTACTGAGCCAGGGTCTAAAGTCAATTTTTTGCTATTTGAGTGTAACGATGTAAAGAGAATGACCAAAAGTGAGACTAACAAAAAAAGATACATTCTGTGTTGACATATCTGACAAAAGAGGGATTGGATCTGCTGAGTAACATGGCTGGCTGGATTTGTCTTTCAACTACTTCTTTCTGGCTAAATAAAATCATGGACTCCCAGAATCAAGACTAAATGCTGGCTTGTGCTGGTTTAAATCTGAACTCTAACAGAGTGAAGGAGAGATGAAAAGGAGGTGCAATCCAGACAATGTAGGAAATCTGGTTATAGCCTGCCAATCTCTAGCCTCCACGTTTCCAGCAAGGAGTCAAAGGCTTCAGAGGCCCTCCTGAGAAGAAATTGTCTCTCCTCATACAACAACAACAACAACAAAATCTTCCTACTTCTTTTCTCCTCATTTGTAGCATATAAGAAAAGAAGCCTATATCTAATATTCCAATATTTTTATTAAAATGTGAATTTTTCTTCCAAAATTTCTTCTACATCACATGTTGCCTTTTTTTCCCCCTAAGGTTCTTAAATTAAGGTGAGTCTCAGCTTCTGGTACAATTATATTTTGATAAACTTAAGTTAAAAAAATATTCTAAGTTACAAATACATTTAAGTTAGACAAGATGGAAAATGTCTATAATCCTATCCAACTAAAGTCTTAGGCAGAGCAATATTTCACCAAAGCTATATAACAAGATCCTTTCTCCAAATTACTAAAACAAACACACACTCACATACAGTACGACAACATGACAGCTGACAAACTCCATTTAGAGTGTCCTCAGTTCTCAAGTACTCATGGTCATCATTAAATAGCTCATATGAAACAAAGAGCACAATGAAGAAAATAGTTTATTAAAGAGTAAACTAAAATACACTCAAGGGGTGAGAATGGACAATAGCCAATGGGACCATTAGAGTAGAGCACTTGTTTATGAACATGGCCAAAGGGAAAAATGGCGAAGAAAAACCCTCTGATATAGAGCGTGGATACTGCTGGAACACACTACAGAGACAAGTGACTTCTTGGAGCAGGAGTGTGCAAAAACCAGAGAGAGCGTCAGGCCGCCCTACGTTTTAGATGACAGTTACGTTATTCCTAAACTCTCAAGGAATGGTGTGTTTCTCTTGGGAATGTGCCATGGGATGGACTAGCTCACTTGGATTAACTCTTAAGGTAACGAGGAAAGGTAAACCATTGCTTTTTATCCAAAAGTGAGGGCCTAGATGATAATCATATGAACCTCTGGGAAGTTCAAGATCTCATATCTCTACCATGAGTCAGAAATTTGACTAAGAAACTATTCTTTTGAATGATAATTAGTAATACAACCAAAGGAAGGAGACATTGTAAATGACCTACATGTCTCTGATATCTAACTAACTTGGCAACAGTGATATTTGCCAAAAGTGCCCTATATTCTTGATATTGTAGCAGAATAATGGCTGTTATTCATTCAGAAGCTTAGAGCAAGGGTAGAGATTCTAGCTCAACAATAACAACTACAAGAACAAAATAATAACCTGTCAACCTTACAGTTTCACTTCTGAAAAACAACTCTAAGCTAATTACTGCCATTCCTGAAAGAGCCTGGGTCCTCTAAGATCATGTCTTCCGATTCAGAATATAATCTTCACCTCTGTGGATAATTGCTGACTTGAAGTGGGATCACCTGTTCTTTGAAGCTTCAGTTTTCATGGAATGAAAAGTAAATACATAGATGGAAGAATTATTTTTATTATTATTTTTATTTATTATTCATTATTATTTTATTATTAAAATAATTTAATAAAATTATTTTATTATTTATTTTTGAGGAGGAATGCAATAGGCTATTTACAGTAAATCAGAAGTCAGATTCAAAGTAAAATACAGAAAGTAAAAGCAGAGATGCAAGACTGTTATCCCAATTTTAGTTTGTGAACCCAAGTGCAATTCCAAAGGACAATTGCAAAAGAATGTGAGAAACCAGATCTTTTGGGTTCAGATCCCATCTCAGAGAACCTGACCGAAAGTTGAACTCAATGCTAGGCTGGTACCTAGCATCAGTTTTCAGGCTAATCTGCAATAAGACCTATGTCTAGCACCAGTTTCCAGGCTAATCCCAACAAAACCTGCATCTAGCACCACTTTCCAGGTTATTCCACAACAAATCTGCACGTAGAGATTACAAGCCTGCCCCTGACACTTCACTTCCTAACCACCACCAGTCAGGAGGAAAACAAATTTATGATTTGGCTCCCAGAACCAGCCAATTATGTTAAATGCCATAATGGCTTCCCAATCAGATGTGGGCCAGGCTAGATACCCCCTTCTTGCCCCTATAAATGCTTGTTTGAAACTAGGCTCAAGGCTGCTCCTTCAGTTCCAGCTGCATCAGAGATGGTGGTGGGGCCCAAGCTCAAGCGTGAATAAAGAGATACTTGTGTGATCACATAAGAATCATCTCCTTGGTGGTCATTTAGGGCTTAGGAATACATCCTGGCACAACAGTTGCAAACATCTATTTCAGTCTCTATTGATTAGGTGTCACCTGTGCATTTTTGTAAAGCTGAAAATCCTAAATTGAATCATTTTAAGCTTAAGATAATACACATATTATCATAAATAAATAAATAAATAAATAAATAAATAAATAAAATGATATATAGTTACATAGGTTATAATAATAATATATAATAAATTTCATATTTATTAAGATAGTAAAATATTGTATTCTCTTCCTTTTGTTAGTTTTTCAAGTATACTCATCTGATAAGCTATGTTTTTTTTAAAAATAGTACAGAATAACCTACTTTCTAGTTATACAGAAAAAATTTAAAACATATTTTCCTACTAAAAATTGTACTAATGAGGTATCAAATCAAGTTATGTGTTATTTATTAGGATCAATTTGATTTTAGCCATTTTGTTACAGATTTGAGTTCAGGAGGATCTGTCAATATTCCTGGTTTTTATGTCATAGGACAAAGTAATCATGTACACATAGTAACAAAAATTATAATTTTTTTTAATTAAAAATGTGGTTATTCCCAAAGATGGGAGTTGCCTAGTGAGTTGGTGGAGGCAAGGACACTCAATATGTTCTAGGCTCAATATGTTCTAGGCTCAATATGTTCTAGGCTCAATATGTTCTAGGCTCAATATGTTCTAGGCTCAATATGTTTAGTGACATAGCACTTACTTTACTTTCTTTTTTGTTTCTATATGTAGAACCTTTTCCCTATCTTTGTTACATGTAGGCAAGATAAAAAATAGTTTCTAGTTTTGTAGGTCAACTGGCTTCTTTCATGTTAATATTCATGTCACTCTCTCTACATCTCTCTGTTGCTGCCACAATCAGAGTCTAGAATTAGGTGTGAGACAACAAAATGGATTGCTTTCTTCTCATCAACTAGTGAAATATTTATCATTTATTAATAAAATATTTCTTTATTAGCCAAGGACCATGCCAGGTACAAGGCCCCATCAGTTAGAAATAAACAAATTTCAATAGGAATATATATTGGGATGGAATAAAGAGATTGATTTGTTTACAACAGTAACATTAAGGCAGGTTATATTTATCAAACCTTAGTAATTTCACAGATTTAGTGGAAAATTCTATATCTATAACATGCATGTTTTCTAAGGAAAACTTAAAAGTAAAATGAAGAGAAAAAGCTTTACTGTGTTAAGAGGAAGAGAGAGAGAAAATATTTACCCAAGTTGTCACCTTCTGAAGATTTTACAACAAGGATTTTCAATATTTTCAGAAATTTACTTTATTTTTAAAAAACATGATCAAGGTATTATATTATAATAAAAATGCACATTTTCATGAAATATTAAATTTTGCTAAGTCACTGTTTTATAGGTACAGCATTCAATTTACCACTTAGACTCTGACCCCGCTTCATGGTGCAGAGCTCCTGAACCCTTGATATTTTGTCTTGACAGAGTTACTTTGGATGTAACGAAGTGCGACATGGTATATTCTTAAGAGTCATCAAAACCACAAAAGCTAGTGAAACAGAACAAATCCAAAATTTCCTTTACCTGAAGTAGCTTAGTTCGCAATTATATCTGAAGTTTTAGATAATACCAGCAAGCCGATTTGTTTTCTCACTCATCAAATATTTAATGGGAATTTACATATATCAGATATTAGAATTAGAGAGGATACTTTGGGGAATACTTTATCATTTCAGAAGTAGGAGTGAACAAAACAAAAAAGAATACTAACCATTGCTTAATTCCTGGAATAAGAAAAAGTAAATCTGTTACAGTAAAATCCTGGCCAGGGGGTATAGTTCATCTACTAAGAGTCTGGGGCCGGAAAGTTGCAAGGTCGGTGACTGTCTGGGCTAAAAAGTATGTTCAAAGATAATGTACATACCTTAATGAGACCATGTCATAAAATTCATTAATTAAATAAATAAAATAAAAGGAACACAGAGATACTAGATCCACTAGAACAGGAAAGAAAGGAGAAGGTTGGAAGTGGCGAGGGTGTGCATGAGGAAATGAACCACAAACAGTGCAGTTACTTGGCCAATATTAACCAGGCACAGTAGTAAATGGATTGATATGCCTATGAGTGACTAAAACTTTATTAATTTTTAAATATGATGAGTGAGATTTGGTGTGTATGGTGGTTTGAATATGCTTGTCCCAGGGAGTGGCACTATTTGGAGGTGTGGCTTTCTTGAAGTAGGTATGGCCTTGTTGGAGGAAGTGTGTCATATTGGGCATGGGCTTTGAGACCATCCTTCTAGTTGCCTAAAAGTCAGTTTCCTGTTTGCCTTAGAAACAAGATGTTGAACTCTTAGCTCCTCCAGCCCCATACCTGCCTGAGTGCTGCCATGTTCTTGCCTTGGTGATAATGGTCTGAACTTCTGAACCTGTAAGCTAGCCCAAATGAAATGTTTTCCTTATAAGAGTTTCCTTGGTCATGGTGTCTGTTCATAACAGCAAACTCCTAAGACAGTGTGTGATGGATGTGCTGTCTCAGCTTAATCTTGGTAGTCAGACCTTAAGTTACACTAAATGTAACTTGGATCTTGCTTTATGCCTTGAGTCCTATCATCTCTCATTCCTCACTCCCTCTTCAGCCTCAGAAATCCACACCTCTATTGGCAAATTGTAATTATATAAGAAAGCTACATTCTATTCACCTATCCTATCAATTTGGTATTAAAAAAATTGTCCAAAAACAAAAAGTGAATTATATTTAATTATTTATATAAACAGCCCCATTTATCATTCTATTCAGTGGCTTTCTTGTGTTTTACCCAGAGATGAGCTATGTTTGTGAGTAAAATTTCTTAGTTATCCAGAAATGTCTATTCTCTACCAATATCATTCTGAAAATAATTTCCTTACCTAGTAAATAGGGGTAAAGTCGATTTAGTCAGGTTTTTAAATATCATCATGTTTATTTAGATGAACAAACATGTATCATCATTAATTGCTACAAACAGGTAAAATAAGCAGCTGGGATTCTCAATTGAATTTTTAACAGAAAGAATACACGCACTTACATAAGTAGATCAAAAATGAGAATGGGAGTTAATACACTGTAATAAGTACTGGAAACAAGGATGTTGAAACAAATGACTTCCATTTGCACCTTACTTTTTAAAAGTAATGGATGAGTTAGGCTAAATCTTTATCTTCCATAAAGCAATAAGCCATCATTAATGATAATGTATCATCAATTAATATACTAAACTTCTTTTGAGGAATTTAACGCTATCTCTATATTTTTATTGGTAAGGAAATGTATTCACATTTATTTATAAAAATCTTTTATTTATCCTCAAATAATATCAGAAAAGTACTTTGTAGTCTGCCAATTTACAAGGTGTAGTTAGTCAGCAATATATAAAAATAACCTGTATGTATTTTAGCATACCTGTACTAACTGTAGGTATGCTAAAATAATGTGTATGCATGGTCAGAGCAATGAAAGTGGCAGGCAGAGGCTGATTTTAGGATTAATTGAAACTTTTCAGTCAGTCTAAGAAGTTTATTTTCTAGAATGAGCTTCACTGTGGTTGTAGAGGATAAAATAATTATTTCAGTAACAAACAAGTTGAATTAATCATCCACTATTAAAATGAAATTCTGATGAAACTGGTGTTAGAAATGCAGTTTGAATAAATTATATTTATTCTTAAAAATACCTAAAAGCCCACCAAGCATTTGCTTCTCTCTTATCCCCATCTGTCTATAGGATCACCCATCTTTCTCCTATAATTGAAATTGAGTATGTAAATGAGACCGTTCTTGTTGTTCAATTAAAATAAAGAGCAGAAGTGCCAGAGGGGGGAATGTTCATATTGAAAAGAGTTGTTCTGAGAATAATTGATTTTGGTGTGATTTTTGTTTTGTTTTGTTTTTAAAAATAGTTTTACCATACAGCTAATAGAAACCCGCCAGTTCATAAAGGAAGGCTACCACAGCTTATCATGGGTTTGAACAGAAAACGAATCAACTACCCTTGACCTACTGAAAGGTGGGCACTCTCCTTCCTCTTCCCACAAATTCGTTAACTTCTCTTCCTTATGCATATTTGAGGGCATCATAGTCCCTTGGGTGATGTAGAAATAAAATCTAAAATTTGTATTGGTAGAAATTAAAAACATACAGACTTGGAGATGTGTGTTTTGGGTTTTTTTGTTTGTTTGTTTTTTGTTTGTTGGTTGGTTTGTTTGTTTGTTTTTAACATATAGGCATTTATGCATCTGATAAAGATTTATTCACATATAATGGAGATTAACTGAGAAGACAAAATGCTACCCAAATTCTAAACAATTCAACAAGAATAAATGTGTGTGTGTGTGTGTGTGTGTGTGTGTGTGTGTGTGTGTGTGTTTCATGGCTCTCATTCAAAACTACAGTCTTAATCAATTGTTATTTTTATATGAAACAGTTTGATTTATTTTTCAAACTTGTAATTTCACAAATTAGCTTACACTAATTTGTGCTAAATAATTTATTTTTGCCTTCTATATAAAAGTGCTTCCCCTGCATGTATGTATGTACACAATGAGTATGCCTGATATTCACACAGATAAGAAGAGGACAGCAGATTCCATAGAACTGCAGCTATTGATGGCTGCAAATCCCATTTGGGAGCTAGAAACAAAACCTGGATCCTCTGAAAGAGCAACAATTACTCATAAGTGATGAGCCACCTCTTGAGCCTCTACATTTAAATTTTATAGTGACTTACTCAATATTATTTATAAATATTATTTTTGATATTTAAAATATCTGAATATATCCAAAAAAAGTTTTCAGTGACAAACGCGGGTGGGAGTGTTAAGTCAAGCCTGTCATTTCAATACTTATGAGCATCCATTTAAGACCAACATGGGCTATATAGTAAATTCTAGACCAGTCTAGAGTACAGAATTAAACCCTTTAAAAAACAAAACAAACAAATAAACATAAAAGAAATGCCAATGATAAAACAATAAAAAATAAGCTCCTGGGTGAAGTCCTAAATATAAATGTATTTTTTAATTTTTAAATATCTCATTTTCTTTAATTATAAACAAATCCATCCATACATGTCTCTCCCCATATAAGCTTGTCTCTTTATAAACGAGTTCTTCTTAAGAAAATATTTTCACTCCTTTTTTCCTTATTTGGCTACATTTTAGTCTGCAGAAGCAAAATCTTTCCATTCCATAAGACCTAGTTAACTGCCTGATATGCTTTTGCCATTGCCACCAATTGAACAGCCCACAGCTCTGAAAAGTAAATGGAGCCATTTTCTGTGCTTATAAGTTATAATTTTATAGCAGATAAACCACAAGTGACTAATTCTTAAGCTACACAAGAAGGATTTTAAATGTATTTAGTGGGACTGAGTCTCCCAAATGGCCACTGAGAATAATATAAACTATCAGTTATAATGCTCCTTAATGTGATATTGTATTAACATACTTTTGTCTAGAGGGACCTGGCAGATGGAAAATATTTTTATAAAAATGTAATTGTTTTTATAACAAGCATTTCTATTGTTAAAGAGGAAATATAGTATATCTTCCACATCACTGTGTTTCTATAGAAATGTACTTTTAAATGCATTTTTGTTAGATAATGAACGCCAGTCTACTGTGTATGCCTTACATACAATTTTAAATGGTGCAGTCACTTCAGCATACTTAACCTTTGGAAAACATGCAAGTACTGTCAGACTTGCTCAGTGTTGAAGCCCAATGCTTCTTTTCTCAGGGGCAGACTTGCAACACTTGAGGCATTACATGTGGCAGGAACAGCTGTTTCTGTTTATATAATTGTCATTTGCTTAATGAAAAAAAAGAATGTATTTGCAGCATCTTGTCATGTAATAGTTTTCACTCAGTACAGAGCTTATTAAATACATGATGAGGATGACATTTTGGTTACATAATCTGTTCAGTAGGACATAGAGCTGTGGTGAGTCTCAGGTATTACTTTCGTCGCTTGGATTTCTTTACTTGTGATAGACTTTAGGAATTGCCACACTGAAATCTGCCCTCATCTTGAATGTTCATAGATGAGCAACACATGTCCATACTTCCAACCAGGTTACACAAATGAAAACCACCATCCTGTGTGTGTTCCTACTAATTTCTTCAAAAAGCTTCCCTTACAGATTTAAACTGTATATTTTATAAAAAAGAACACAGTAGCAGTCTTATGGGAAGTTGAGTATGATGTTTAAATAGGCAAAAAACAGAGATAGGAAACATTTAAAAACAAAGTAGGCTCTAGATGTTAAGTAAGCAAGTTTGATGCCAAGCCAGATCAGATGAGATCAATCACCAGGACCCACTTGAGGAGGGAGAGAAGTGAATTCTGGAAGATATCCTTTTACCTCACACAGACCTTGGAGCACATGTTGGCACCAGCATGTAAACAACATGGCAAGCACGTACACACACATAAAATTTTCAAATAATAAATTTTATAACTGTTTGAAAAAACATATAATGTTTTCTCCCTCCATTAATGGGCAGGGCAATTGTAAAACTGGACAATAAGCCAGGTTTAGTAGCACAGCCCTGTAATCCCAGAACAGGAGAAGATCATGAGTTTGATCCAACCTGAGCTACGAAGACATTGCCATAAAAATACCATCCAACAAATAAAACAATCAGATAAAAGTCTAGAACTATACGGACATGTATGTGCCCTGCCTGTTATTTTTCATGAAGATTGACCACAGTTGTGTTCTCAAAATACCTTAGATAACCATAACAAAATACAGAAGATATTTCATTTATTCATTTTTGAAATAATGTATTTTTATTTATGGGCACACGTGTGTGGGCAAGGCTGGAGTGTGTATACTCCTGTGAGTGCAGGTGCTTGGAGAGTTAAGTAGAGGTGGAGTTAAAGAAAATTAAGGAGATGCCTGACCTGGATCTGTGAATTGAACCCTGGTCCTCTGCAAAAGCAGTCCTCACAGGAGCAGTGGGTGCTCTTAACTTCAGAACTAGTTCCAACCACTTGTTTATCTGTTTCCTTTTAAAAAATATATTCTCTTACTATATTTTTAATTTCTTTATTTTCTGTTGTAATATTTTCTGGTTCAATTCTGTTTATGTTATTTCAGATCCTTTCCCTTTTTTTTCTTTTCTTTTATATTTTAATTATTTTTTAAGGACAAACTCAAACCAAATATTTGGTGTACTTGAGATATAGTAATGAAAAAAATTGGAACATTTCTTCCAGTACCACTGTTTTTGAAACTTAGTAGATTAGCAGAAAGACAAATGGGAACTCTATGTCACAGGGCCTGTAATGGCTAATCAAGAAATTTTATTTTATTCATGCCGATGTTGATTAGTAACAACAAGTTTTTGACAACTAGTATAGTTTTTCGCACCTTAGTTAAAATTAAATGTAAACCTGTTTTGGAGACGATAAACAGTTATTTATATATTTTGAACAAAATCTTATTTTGTGTTTTTAACACAGCAAAATATTTAACAGAGTAGTTGTGAGGTGATTGATTTAGAGGAATCCAAAATGAACATTATATAAAAGGTATATATTCATATTGAAACCTAAAAAAAAAAAAAGAAATGTAATGAGTTGGTTAACATGACTTGATTTTTTTAACAAAGAAATATTAATTGAACAATGGGCTAAATCAATGAAGAGAATTTGTAAATTGACGAGATAACAGGAAATTATAATAGGGATGTTAAAACCTAGGGAATATGACAAATACTGCTTTATGTATATTATTGCTCAGCTGTTTCAGACAAGAAAATTCTAGACATAAATTTTACAAACAGCTGAAGGCAGACATTTTTCACTTTTCAGTTGTTAAAATATAAAAATATTTTTATTTCTTTAAATCTCAGAACAAATTCAATCTCTGCTGGTAAATGCAAAAGTCATTATAAGTACAACTTTTGCCTTTATATCACATTTTCACACAAGTTCAAGACCCCAGATTTTAAAGATCCTCATGTCCTCACTATGATGCATATTTCATTTTTATCATTTGGGAATTTCGTGCATGTGTATGTGGTTTGATCAAGTTCACTTCCAATTCCCTCCTCTCCAGTTTCTCTCCTGCCCTTATTGTTAATTCTTCTCAATTTTTTGAGCTTTTTTTTTTTTTCAAATAAATGTACTGAATTTACTTTTTGCTGCCTTTATGAACTTTGGTGCAGAGCCATCTGTTGGAGCAGGAGTACCCTCTCATATCCCTGAAGAAAACTCTTTCTTTCCCAGGAGCCAACAATTGTCAATAGCTAGAAGTAGGACTTCATGCATATCCTTTCCTCCTTGTTTAGATTGGTCTTATATTATTCTGTTGTGAATGCTAACCAGCTCTGTATCTCTGTAGTAAATAGAAGCTTCTCTGACAAGACTTGAGAGAGGCAATAATCTATGGATATAATGCCAAATCTTTAGGAGTCAGCTTAATCCTATAGCTGTCTTATAACAACAGGTATTCATTAGAATAATCGTAGTCGATTCTTCTCTAGAGATGATGACCCATCTGGAAGTATGTTCTTAGTTCTAGTAGTAGAGCCAAGCATGCTTTTTCTTGTGGAACAGGCTTTAAATCCAATAAGAAAAAAATGTTGGAAAATGAAATTAATTTTGGATAGTCATAAAATGGCCATAAAATGCCTGGTTTATACTTCAATATTGTTTAAAAAATTAATATGAAGAGAACTACTTTAGTAAAATCATTAAAAATTAGATTATAAGAGAAAAAGAGAAGTCTTGAGCCAAAAACGTTACCTTTAAAAATTAAATAAGCATGCTATTCTAGGGATTTATAGCCTTTTGGAGTGAAAATAATATGTTTTTGAAGATTATTTTTCATTTAAAATACAATATATTTTGATCAAGTTTTCTCTCCTCCCTACAACTAGTCCCAGATTCTCTTGGAAATTAAAATCAATTCTGTAAGAATATGATCAGGTATTGGAGTGGGGAACAGGACTGAAGCCCTGAGGGCAAGCAGAAAGAATGGAAACAGGCAACTTCAGGAGGTAGGGTGTGGGGAGACCCTCTAGAATATACCAGTGACCTGAGATATGAGAGACCCTCAGGACTCAAAGGGAGGGACCTTAGATGCCGTGCCTTATATTGGGAGAGGGAACTTGTAGAATCTACTTCCAGTAGAGAGACAGGGCATCAAGTAGAGAGATGGGGTTGCCATTCCACAGTCAAAAACTCTGACCCAGAATTGTTCCTTTCTGAAAGAACTGCAGGTCCAAAATTGGAGAAGAGGCTGAGCAAAAGGAGGTCCAGTGACAGACCTAAACTGGGATCCAGCTCAAGGGGAGGCCCCCAAAACTTGACACTATTACTGATGCTATGGTATGCTTACAAACAAGGGCCTATCAAGACTGTCCTTGAAGTGCCCAGAAGGCAGCTTAAAGAGAGAGATGCAGATATTTATACCCAAACAATGGACAGAAGCTCCTGTGGTTGAATTAGGGAAAAGTTGGAAGTGGAGGAGGAGGGTGACCCTATAGGGAGACCAGCGCTCTCAACTAACCTGGACCCCTGAGATACCTCAAACACTGAGCCACCAACCAGGCAGCATGCACCAGCTGATATGAGGCCGCCAACATATACAAAGCAGAGGACTGGGTCTGGACTCCATCAGAAAATGTGGAACTAACCCTGAAGAAACTTGAGGCCCCAGAGAATGGAGAGGTCTGATGGAGTGTGGAGTGTGACTACATCTTCTTGGAGAAAGGGTGAGGGTGGGGGTGAGGAGGTGTGGGATGTGGAACAGTTAGAAGGTGGACTGGGAGGGAGATAATGTATAGACTGTAAAAAATAAAATTAAATAAATAAATAAAAGTAAAAGTAAAATTAAAAAGACAAAATATTTTTAAAACTTCAGTAAGATGACATTATAGATTGATATACCAACACAATATTATTTTCTTTTTCAAAGGTGTTAAGTTTTAAGCTCTTATTTTCATGGTCATGATTTTACTAGTGCATGGTATGTTCTTTAGATTCAATATAATTAATCAGCATGGCTTCCTTACAGCTAAAGTTTGAGTTTAGGTGAGAATCAATCTCCAATTGCAATACTTTTATTGCTGGCATTCTTACTTCACTTTGGATAATGAATGTTATGTTTTCTAGGTGAAAAGGTGCTTTAGTGACCTGAAAAATAATTCCTGAATGTACCTTATTTAAAAGTAATGTCATGCCTCTGTTCAATATCCTGGACCATCAGGGAATGAAAATTGAAAGTGCTTTGAGATTCTATCATACACCTGTCAGAATGGCTAGTATCAGAGACATAAATGACAGCTCATGATGGCAAGGATGTGAAATGATGGGAACATGTCTCCATTACAGGTGAAGGCTAACTTGCATAGCTATGAAAATCACTATGGTGGTTCCTCAGAAATTTGGGAATTGGTCTATATTAAGACTTGGGCATATATCCAAAGGATGTAGTAACAAAGTCATCTACTCAACTAATTCATATCAACTTTATTCCTAATCATCCCAAACTGGAGATATCCTCATTGTCCCTCAACTGAAGAATGGATAAAGAAAAGGTTGTACATTTATAAAAGGGGGTATTACTTAGCTGTTACAAAAACAATATCATGAAATTTTTAGGCAAATGGATGGAATTAAAAGAAACCATATGGAGTATGTTAACCAAGACCCAGAAAGTCAAACAAAGTGTGTTCTCACTTATAAGTACATATTGACCCTTAAGTAAATGATAATCATGCTACAATCCACAGACCCTGAGAGGCTAAGTAACAAGGAGAGCTAAAGGTGGGAACAAATGGATCTCCCTGGGAAGGGAAATGTAATACATTTTGCAGGTGGACTGGGGATGGGTGGAGATGGGAAAGGAGGCTTTAAGGGGGAAGAGTACTAGGAGAGATGACTGGAATTGAGGAAGACACAAGTCAGTGCAATGTGGAAACCTAATGCAATCAATACTTCCTGGAGTCTATGAGCAGAAACTTGTAGTAATAGGGGTTATGCAGCCTGAACCAGCAGTTTTATGTTACCAGGCAACGCTTCTAGTAGTGGGTTTAAAACATCAACACAACTGTAAAATCTTCAACATAATATTTGTCCTGTTTACAAGGTGTGCTGGTGTAAATGGTGGTACAGAACATAAAGTTGTGACCCATCAATGAGTGGTCCAACTTGAAGCCCATGCCACAGAGGATGCTCATGCTGGAAATGACCTGCTAGTCCAGTAACCAGAGCTTGGATAGCCCAGATACTTGAGATAGAACCAAATTCATTGAAATAATTCTTAATCATATATTTCTATACTAATACATAGGAGCCTAGCTTAATTGTCATCAGAAAGGTATTTTCTTAAACACTATACCCACATTTCCTCATGTCTGGTCTGCCTTAGAAATCTTCTGCCAGATGGTGCTCCTTCTTAAGCAAAATGCCAAACTAAAAACCAAATGTTCACAGAGGAGAGTCCTTAAAAAAAAAAAAAAAAAAAAAAAAAAAAAAAAGGCTTCATCCAGCAACTCATGGGAACAGATGCAAAGACCCACAGCTGAACAAAAGAGGGAGTTCATGGAACCTCACTGAAGAGGGAGTATTGCAGTAGCCTGAGAGCTGGAGAACATACCAAGAATATAGGTTAAAGAGTCCATTAAGCAGAGCTCTCAGAGTTCAGAAGCAACAACCACAGACTTATATGGGCCTGAGGTATGATCTCTGTATATGTTATGGTTCTGTAGCTTGACGTTCTTGAGATACTTGTAACTGTGAGGGTTGTGTTTGGCTCTTTTGTCTAGTCTCAGGACCCTTTTCTCCAACTGGCTTGTCTCATCCAGCCTTAATATGAGGGTATGTGCCTAGTTGTATTTTAACTTGCTATGGCATGCTTTTTTGTTGTTTTGTTTTTCGTTTTTGTTTTGTTTTCCATTTTGTTTTGTTTTGGTGTGTGTGTGTGTGTGTGTGTGTGTGTGTGTGTGTGTGTGTGTGTGTGTTTTGATATTTCTAGAAAGCCTGCTCTTTACTGAAAGGGAATGGAGAAGTAAATCTTAGAAGAGTTCATGGGGTGGGATGAGGAGGAACTGGGAGAAGTGGAAGGAAGAAAAACTGCAGTAGGGTTGTAGTTTATGATAGAATTTTTTAAAGAGTAGTGCTACAAAGTGTTTCTATTCTTAACAGTCCTGAAGCCCTCTATTTTATATGTTAATCTCAAAACTTAATTTTTTCCTACTTTATGAACCAGTGACTATATCAAATAAAAGTCCCTTTTCATGAAAGTAAAGAATGTTTTCTTTTATTCTTTAATATATTTGATTTAGCACAATCTCAGACAAGGTTTAAGGCAAGAAGGCTTGGATTACATGGTAGGAATTACATCAAGCTGTTAGAATCCAATCATTCAGATTTTTATTGCTCATTAAAGTTGCCTTAATTAAATTGATTGCACAAAGTATTTAAGTGTTCAGTAACTACTGAGTATAACAAAAATAGGACAGACTATATGGAACATATTTAAAGCCATATAACCTCCTGAGAACATGTTAACTACTTTCAAGTTAAGGGCCATCTGGCTGTGACAGATGTTGACCTTGAATGTCAGAGTCCGTTTACATGAGTTGGATTACAAGATGGGGTGAAGAATAATTTTACTTCACTAGATGAGAATTTTTCTTTGGAAAAGATCTACAACTAATGTGTTTCTCTTCAGTAAAAGCTCATAATTTACTGCTACATTTCATCACTTTCTGTTAAATGTAGTGATCTGTCCTATTACTCAGATTATATATTGTGGTAAATACCCAATTCTGCCTGCTAAAGTGCATTGACATGCAGCCATTAAACACCTTATCCATGACATGATGGAGGATCAGGGCAGAGGGCTCTTGGATAAGTACTCTCTATGCAGACATGAGGATGTGAGTTTGGATCCTCAGTGCTCACAAAGATTTGAAGCATGGTAATATGCATTTGTCACAGAAACTCTGACAGATCTCAGGTGCTGTTCAGACAACAGTCTAGCCATGACAAGAAATGTGTTTCAGTGAGAGACCTTGCCCAAAAAAGAACGTATAGAATCAATTGAATACATCCAAATGTCTACTTCTAGCCTCCTCACAGAATCTCAGCAGTAAACAGGTCTATACACAAATACCCATATACACAAACACGCAGTAACAAACCACTTGAACACAGGCTTTATAGATTCTACTGTGAAAGGGTGTTAGCAGAAGTGAAGGCATGTCCTTCTGCTAGGAGTAGGGTTGAGACTATGACAGTACTTAAGGTACAAAACAAAAGATAAAACTCCATCAGCGTGCTTTAAAATATTGGTTGAGATTTTCTTATAGACAATAATAATTGTCCATTTTATAATTATGAAAGAGTTCTGTGGCTTAAAGTTTAAAATCATTAAGGAAGTGCAATGTGTATGATTAAAGCATCAAACACAAAAACAAAATAACAAAAACAACAACAAAAAACTTTGTATTCAAACTTGATCAGTTCCAAAACTGACCAAATACTGACAATGACTGGTGAGGGAAGGAGCATGGGCAAGAGAGAGACAGAGGGGGGTGGGGGGAAGACAATAAGCCAAGATGTAGCTAAGTGGCTGAGAGATTTCTTGGCATACCTATTGCCCTGGAGTTGATCTCTAGTAAGAAAATAATAAAGAAATGCAAACAGTTCTATCACTAATTTATACACAATGGGAATCAAGCATGAGCATTTTAAAAAAGTATCATAAGAAAAATATAAGACAGTACAGAAAATGAAGAGAAGAATAATTTGATAGTTAAGAAATTATTTACAAAACTATTTTTTAAAAAGGCTTAATAAAACATGAGAGACAGATGAAGAAAAAAAAATGTTTTCATTTGACCGAGAAGAATGTTTCTATTGTTTCTTTTTTCTATTTGTTTCTTTGATGTAGGGCCTTGTGATACAGTCCAAGTTGTTTTTAGTGTATTTTTTACTTCTCAAGTTGGGTGCTGTGTATGTGCTGTTCTGTCTTGCTTAAAATCCGACATAATGCAACATTTTTGAAAAGCTACATAGCTGAATCAGTGAAATAAAATGATGGGAAATTAGAAGAGTAAATATATTAGAATCATAATGAAAAGAAAAATGATTATACATTTGAATCTCACAAGCAACTACAGAAGAGTAAATATTTCAAGGGTTAATCTAATTGGTGACTTCCCTCAAGTCCCCACTTTTTTTTTTAATTTTGCTTTTATTTGACTTGCATCAGAAACTAAGGGTCTGCCCCTACAAAACATTTTTAAACATTATGAATAGAGAAATGTTTAAGCTGTGCTTTCCTATGAAGTATAGTAATGCAACTTTAAGAAAGATTAATCTACAAGGTTAAAAACAAGCTACAAAAGAGGCATCCATTGGGAAACAGAAACTCCACCATGTTTTGGGGAATATAGAACCATATGTAAAAAAAAAAAAAATGTGTCAGCTGAGATATGTTTAGCAAATTTGTACAGAGGCACTGAGTTATCAGGTTTTTGTTTTGTTTTGTTTTGTTTTGCTTTGTTTTTACAAAACAACAAACTCTACAAGGAGAAAGTAGAGACTAATGTAGATTTAAAGAGCTTTGGTGAACACTAAGGACATATTCAACTAAACTAACTGGAGCCAAAAATTTTATCAAAGGAACCATTTAAGAGATTTGTTATCCATATCTAGTTAACTTAATAAACTTAACTAAGATTAACTTAAAATATTCTATTTTTTCTGCTATAGTTGGTAGTTGAACATGGGAAATTACAGCAAATAAATGAAATTGACAAAGGTCTCACCTAATAGCCAACATACTTCAGAATATCAATCCATTTATACTCTGTAGGTTAAGAAGAGTCAGTGTACACTTACAAGGACAAGTTGCTAGTGGTTGGCTAGCTGCATGTGGACAAACCTTGTTTTTTCATAAAAGCATATAAACAAATAACAATAGCCAACTTAGAGATAATTAGAATTAAACTCACTTGTATCTGCCACACCTGGGAGGAGCATGGAAACACATTCCAAGAACAACTACATTATTTTTTTTTTTAAGTAATTGAGGTCACAAGTCCTTTTTGTTTCCTTGTACTTTTATTATAAGCACTCAGAATTCTCCACACAGGGCTCCATTCTTGCACTGTATTCTGACATCTGCCCCATTTTTATATTTAATTGCTGGACATCCAGAGTGATTTTAATATGAGATGTTATAGATAGATATTATCATAAGATGCATTCATGTCATATGTGCAAATAATTTATAAACTTAATAATATTATGTGTAATATTCTGCCACCAAAACATAAATCCAAATTGTGCCCATTACAATTGATTATAACACTATGTTGATTACAAAAATCTAGAGAATATCTTAATAAGAAAAACATGGTTTGTAGTTCTGGTTTCATGTTAGAATGTTAAGCCCTTTCATAGAGAGAGAAATGTTATGATGTCCTATGCAAGTAGGAAGTAAAAATAGGTCATGTTAATGCATGCTTATTTCTGTCTGAAAACCAGGGAGGGTACAGTATGCACAAGTATAAATATGCTGGAAATAAGAGTACAACATAAACAGAATCTGAAACAACATTAACGATTTATGAATTAACCATAATAGATGATTTTAAACAGTCAATTCTACCTGATGGGTGGAGTAAAATGAAGTTTAAATATATTGCTGAATATGTGGACCATGAATATTTCCTATGCCCTTAGATGAGCCATCAATAAAATAAGTTATGCCTCTGAAATAGGAAAATGTTGGACCAATTCTGTAATCACAAATTCAGTTCCTATGAGAAAATTGCACAGCTTGCCAACTGTATAATGATTTCCTATCCTTCCATAGTAATCTGCAAGTGGAATGTAAAAGTCCACAAAGTTTTAAAAATGCTCTTAAAAACTGATTTTTTTCCTTAAGGGTAATGTAATACATAACCCTATATATACATACATATAGATACATGTATACACATATACATATATGCGTGTGTGTGTGTGTGTGTGCATGTGCGTGTGTGGTATATGCTGCAATTTTGTTATTTCTTCTCTCCTAACCAGTTGGGAAAATTGCAGTTTCCCCTTTCTCTATTCCTCCCAGTGTCCTCCCCACTTCCCTTCTTCTACCCCTCTGGGTCCCTTCAGGAAAAAAAAAAAAAAAAAAAAAAAAAAAAGCAGGTCTTCCAACTTCCAGGCATAAAAAGTTACATTTAATGTAGGAAGAAGCCTTCTTATCAGGGATGGACAAGGTAACCCAGTTGGATAAATGGTCCCAAGGGCAAGCAAGCAAATTCCAGCCTTGTAACGCTCTGCGTACATACAATCTATTCTGCATGACCTACGTGCTGGTATAATGGAAACACAGAACTGATAGGAGTGGTCAACCAATGACTAGTCTAATTTGATGTCCAAACCATGAGCGGGAACGCACATCCAATACTAACTGGATAGCTAGAGCAGCAGAAGAATGGATAGCCTAAGGACTTGAAACAAACAAACAAAGAAACAAAAAAAGTCATTCAATAAAATTATTCTTAACAATATTCTCCTATAATCATGTATAGACCAGTGCCTAACTAAATTGTCATCAGAGGCTTCTTCAGTCAGCTGATGGGAGCAGATGGAGAGACCCAAAGCCAAATGTTAGCCTGATCTTCCGAAATTCAGGGCAACACATTCTCTCCTGATAAACCAATGAATGACTATGATGGTTACTCTAGGATGAGGAGAGCACTTTGAGAATTCCCTTTCTGAAGTCTCCCTAGTCAGGGAAAGTAACTGAAGAAATTGTAAGTCCATATCACACAGTCTTGGGGGAGAGTTTTTGTTTAATTTTCTGAAGATTGTTATTTGAAATATCTAAATTGCATCCAGACAGCCTTTGTATACACAGCAGCTCTCTTCTCACTCTACCTATGTTTTACCCTGTCCATACGGGAACTTAAACTATGACTACTTTTATACTCATTAATACATCAAAAAATCAATAACTTTCCACTATAATGCCTTGCAATGTCCATCTATAACCTTCTTTCTTATGAGGAAGAAACTTGAATATCAATTATCCAATTTTTAAATATTTCATTTTTTGACTTTTATTTGTATACTTATAAATGTATAAGTCATCATCTTTTTTTTTTCTAATGGAAGTTTTTATTTTTTTTAGATATTTTCTTTATTTACATTTCAAATGCTATCTCAAAAGTTCCCTGTACCCCCACCCCGCCCTGCTCCCCTACCTGCCCAGTCCCATTTCTTGGCACTGGCATTCCCCTGTACTGGGACATATAAAGTTTGCAAGACCAAGGAGCCTCTCTTCTGAATGATGGCCGACTAGGCCATCTTCTGCAACAGAAGCATCTAGAGACACACTCTCTGGGGGTACTGGTTAGTTCATATTGTTGTTCTACCTTTAGGGTTGTAGACCATTCAGCTCCTTGGGTACATTCTCTAGCTCCTCCATTGGGGGGTCCTGTGTTCCATCATATAGATGAATGTGAGCATCCACTTCTGTATTTGCCAGGAACTGATATGGCTTCAAAAGAAACAACTATATCAGGGTCCTTTCAGCAAAATCTTGCTGGCATATGCAATAGTGTCTGGGTGTGGTGGCTGATTATGGGATGGATCCCCAGGTGGAGTAGTCTGTGGATGGTCCTTGCTTTGATCTTAGCTCCAAACTTTGTCTCTGTAACTCATTTCATGAGTGTTTTTTTCTCTGTTCTAAGAAGGAATGAAGTATTCACACATTGGTCTACATTCTTCTTGATTTTCTTATGTTTTGCAAATTGCACCTTGGGTATTCTAGGTTACTGGGCTAATAACCACTTATCAGTGAGTGCATATCAAGTGACTTCTTTTGTAAAGATGTTACCTCACTAAGGATGATATCCTCCAGATACATCCATTTGCCCAAGAATTTCATAAATTCATTGTTTTTAATAGCTGATAATACTCCATTGTGTAAATGTACCACATTTACTGAATCCATTTCTCCATGGAAGGACTTCTGGGTTCTTTCCAGCTTCTGGATTATTTATTATAAATAAGGCTGCTATGAACATAGTGGAACATGTGTCCTTATTACCAGTTGGAACATCTTCTGAGTATATGCCCAGGAGAGGTATGGCTAGATCTACCTGTAATACTATGTCCAATTTTCTGAGAAACCTCCAGACTGATCTCTGGTGAGATTTCCAGAGTGGTTTTACCAGCTTAGAATCCCACAAACAATGGAGGAGTGTTCCCCTTCCTCCACTTCCTCACCAGCTTCTGCTGTCATCTGGATTTTTGTTCTTAGCCATTCTGACTGGAGTGAGGTGGAAATCTCAAGGTTGTTTTGATTTGTATTTCCCTGATGATTAAGGATGTTGAACATTTTTTCAGGTGCTTCTCAGCCATTCCTTATTCCTCACTTGAGAATTCTTTGTGTAGCTCTGTACCACATTTTTTAAAAGGGTTATTTGATTTTCTGGAGTCCAGCTTCTTGTGATCTTTGTACATATTGGATATTAGTTCCCTATCAGATTTAGTATTGGTAAAGATCCTTTCCCAATCTGTTGGTGGTATTTTGTCTTATTGACTGTGTCTTTTGCCTTACAGAAGCTTTACACTTTCATGAAGTCCCATTCGTTAATTCTTGATCTTAAAGAACAAGCCATTGCTGTTCTGTTTAGGAAAGTTTCCCCAGTGCCCATATCTTCCAGGCTTTCTCCACTTTCTCCTCTATAAATTTCAGTGTCTCTGGTTTTATGTGGAGTTCTTTGATCCACTTAGATTTGAGTTTTGTACAAGTAGATAAGAATGGATCAATTTGCATTCTTCCACAAGATAACCTCCAGTTGTTCCAGCACCATTTGTTGAAAATGCTGTCTTTTTTCCACTGGATGATTTTAGCTCCCTTGTCAAAGATCAAGTGATCATAGGTGTCTGGGTTCATTTCTGGGTCTTAAATTCTATGCCATGGATTTACCTGTCTGTTGCTGTACCAGTACCATACAGTTTTTATCACAATTGCTCTGTAGTACAGCTTAAGGTCAGGTATGGTGATACCACCAGAGGTTCTTTTATGGTTGAGAATAGCTTTTGCTATCCTAGGTTTTGTATTATTCCAGATGAATTTGCAAATTGCCCTTTCTAACACAGTGAAGAATTGGGTTGGAATTTTGATGGGGATTGCATTGAATCTGTACATTGCTTTTGGCAGGATATCCATTTTCACTATATTAATCCTGCCAATCCATGAGCATGGGAGTTCTTTCCATCTTCTTAGATATTCTTCAATTTCTTTCTTCAGAGACTTGAAGTTATTATCATACAGATCGTTCACTTTCTTAGTTAGAGTCATACCAAGGTATTATTATTTGTGACTATTGTGAAGGGTGTTGTTTCCCTAATTTCTTTCTCAGACCATTTTTCCTTTGTGTAGAGAAAGGCCCTTGATTTGGTTGAGTATTTTATATCCAGATATTTCACTGAAGCTGTTTATCAGGTTTAGGAGTTCTTTGTTGGAATATTTAGGGTCACTTATATATACTATCATATCATCTGCAAATAGTGATACTTTGACTTCTACCTTTCCAATTTGTATCCCCTTGATCTCCTTTTGTTGTCTAATTGCTCTGGCTAGGACTTCAAGTACTATATTGAATAGGTAGGGAGAAAGTGGGCAGCCTTGTCTAGTCCCTGATTTTAGCTGGGTTGCTTCAATTGTCTCTCTATTTAGTTTGATGTTGGCTACTGGTTTGCTCTATATTGTTTTTATTATGTTTAGGTATGGGCCTTGAATTTCTGATCTTTCCAAGACTTTTATCATGAATGGGTGTTGGATTTAGTCAAATGCTTTCTCAGCATCTAATGAGATGATCATGAGGTTTTTGTCTTTGAGTTTGTTTATATAGTGAATTACTTTGATAGATTTCCATAGATTAAACCATCCCTGCATACCTGGGATGAAGCCTACCTGGTCATGATGGATGGTCGTTTTAATGTGTTCTTCGATTCCTTTTGAGATGATTTTATTGAGTATTTTTGCATCAATATTCATGAGAGAAATTGGTCTGAAGTTCTCTTTGTTGGATCTTTGTGTGGTTTACATATCATTGTAATTGTGGCTTCATAGAATGAATTAGGTAGAATAACTTCTGTTTCTATTTTGTGGAATAGCTTGAGGAGAGTTGCAATTAGGTCTTCTTTGAAGGTCTGATAGAACTCTACCCTAAACCCATCACCCATCCTTAGTCTGTGGTGTTCTGATAGGATACATGGGATAATTTCAATATTTTTGTATCTGTTGAGGCCTATTTTGTGACCAATTACCTAGTCAGTTTTGGAGGAGGTACCATGTGGTGCTGAAAAGAAGATATATCCTTTTCTTTTAGGATAAAATGTTCTATAGATATCTATTAAATACTTTTGTTTCATAATTTCTGTTAGTGTTGATGTGTCTCTGTTTAGTTTCTGTTTCCAGGATCTGTCCAATGGTGAGAGTGGGATGTTGAAGTCTCCCACTATTATTGTGTGAGGTACAATGTGTGCTTTGAGCTTTACTAAAGTTTCTTTAATGAATGTGCCTGTTCTTGCATTTGGAGCATAAATATTCAGAATTGATAGTTCATCTTGGTAGATTATACCTTTGATGAGTATGAAGTGCTCCTCCTTGTCTTTTTTGATAACTTTGGGTTAAAAGTCAATTTTATTTGATATTAAAATGGTTACTCTAGCTTGTTTCTTCAGACCATTTTCTTGGAAAATTGAGTTCTAGCCTTTCACTCTAAGGTTTTGTCTGTCTTTTTTCCTGAAGTGAGTTTCCTGGGTCCTGTTTGTGTATTCAGTCTATTAGTCTATGTCTTTTTATTGGGGGAATTGAGTCAATTGGTGTTAAGAGAAATTAAAGAAAAGTAATTGTTACTTCCTTTAATTTTTGTTGTTAAAGTTGGGATTCTGTTCTTGTGGCTGTCTTCTTTTAGGTTTATTGAAGGACTACTTTCTTGCTTTTTCTAGGGTGTAGTTTCAGTCCTTGTGTTGGTGTTTTCCCATTATTATCTTTTTAAGGGCTGGATTGTGAAAATATATTGTGTGAATTTGATTTTGTCATGGAATACTTTGGTTTCTCCATGTATGGTAACTAAGATTTTTGCTCAGTATAGCAGCCTAGGCTGGCATTTTTGTTCTCTTAAGTTCAGTATAGCATCAGTCCAGGATCTTCTGGCTTTCATAGTCTCTGCTGAGAAGTCTGGAGTAATTCTAATAGGCCTGCCTTTATATGTTACTTGACCTTTTTCCCTTACTGCTTTTAATATTCTGTCTTTATTTAGTGCGTTTGTTGTTCTGATTATTATGTATCAGGAGAAATTTCTTTTCTGGTCCAGTCTATTTGGAGTTCTTTATGCTTCTTGTATGTTCATGGGCATCTCTCTCTTTAGGTTTGGGAAGTTTTCTTCTATAATTTTGTTGAAGGTATTTGCTGGCCCTTTAAGTTGAAAATCTTCTTTCTTGTCTACCCTTATTATCCGTAGGTTTGGTCTTCTCAATGTGTCCTGGATTTCCTGGATGTTTTGAGTTAGAATCTTTTTGCCTTTTGCATTTTCTTTGATTGTTGTGCCCATGTTCTCTATGGAATCTTCAGCACCAGAAATTCTTTCTTCCGTGTCTTGTATTTTGTTGCTGATGCTCACATATATGGTTCCTGATTTCTTTCCTAGGGTTTCTATCTCCAGAGTGGTCTCACTTTGGGTTTTCTTTATTGTTTCTACTTCCCTTTTTAGGTCTTGGATGGTTTTGTTCAATTCTACAACCTGTTTGGTTGTGCTCTCTTGTATTCTTTAAGTGAGTTTTTAAAGTCCTTCTTAATGTCCTTTACCAGCATCATGGGATATGATTTTAAATCTGAGTCTTGCTTTTCAGGTGTGTTGGGATATGGAGGAGTGGCTGAGGTCAGAGTGCTTTGTTCTGATGATGCTGAGTGGTCTTGGTTTCTGTTGGTAGGATTCTTATATTTGCCTTTCGCCATTTGGTAATCTCTGGAGTTAGTTGTTATAGTTGTCTCTGGCTGGAGCCTGATCCTCCTGTGATTTGGTTAGCCTTTGTCAGCTGTACTGGGAGACCAGCTCTCTTCTGAATCTCAGTGGTCAGAGTACTCTCTTCAGGCAAGCTCTCCTCTTGCAAGGAAGGTGCACAGAGGTCTGGTCTTCAGACTTGCCTCATGCTTGAAGATGAAGGCCCAAACAGGGCCTGTCCCAGAAGATGGGTTGCTTCTGCAGTCTGAGGTCTAAACAGCACAGACTGGAATCCAAGGGACCCAAGACACACCTGCTCTGGAGGTCAGAGCCCTCCCAGGTGGTCACCTCTCCTCTGGTGGGGAAGGTGCCCGGATGTCTGGAGCCCAAAAATGGGGTCTGTCCCAGAAGCTGTTTGACTTCTGCCTGTCACAGAAGCTGTGTGGGACCTGGTAGACAAGATGGCTCCCTTACCTGCTCTGGGGGACACAGCCCTCCTGGGCGCCCACCTCTCCTCTGGCAGGGAAGGTGCCCAGATGTCTGGAGCCCAAAAATGGGGTCTGATGCACAAGCTGTGTGTCTTCTGCCTGTCCAAGAAGCTGTGTTGGTTCTGCAGTGCACTGCTCACCCTCCGCAGTTTGGGAGCTCATCTGTGCAGACTGTTCTCAGGGGGATCCGGGAGACCCTAATTGTCACTATCCTCTAAATCTGTCCTTTTTCAGATAGTTTTATAGATTCAAATCTCTAAAATATCATAAGGTAAAAAATTATTTGATTTTTCTCATATAAATTATAAGAAGTTTTCTAATCATTCCATGACATTCTACAAATACATTCACATTGCTCATAACATAATAAGACTAAATACCTCTATCAAATTCTATCAAATATTTAAATATGAATTCATAAAAATATCATAATAGAAAAATCTCTTGGTTCACTAAAACAGCTCCAGTTATAGGTAAAAATATTGTAAAAATATTCATACACTGATAACTATTATAGTAAATATACAAATAGCTCCAACCAAAAATTATCAAGTACCTATATCATTATATTGCTTCATAAATAAGAATTTAATTTATTTTAAGGAGAAAATGGTGATCTCATGTTTTAAAAACTCAGTATAATACAATTAGTTTAGGGAATACAAAGAAAAAGACCACAATGTGTATCCCAATAGATATGGAAAAAAATCTGGCTAAATCTAATATCATTTTATAATTTAAACAATAGCAACGTCAATGAAAACCCTTAAATCTCTGTACTCTGAATGAATGGAATGTGAACACTATTGAAATGTAATGTGATTGTTTAGTTGGCAAAAAATTGGATAAAAATTCTCAGCTTCTATCTCCTTTGCCTGCAGCAGTGTTGTAATTTATATAAAAATTAAACTCCAAAATGCATGCATATGTAGCTTTAGCTGTGTAGTAAGTTATTAGAACCACAAAATCAATATTGTCTTGGAAAATAGTTGTTCCTCTATTGTTTCTAACTAAAGAAAACAAAGGGACAAAAAAATAGAGCAGAGAGTGAAAGAAAGGCCATCCAGAAATCACCCCACCAAGGAATCTACCCCATTTGCAGAACCCAAAACCCCACACTAATGCTGATGCGCAGAATTGCTTGTGGAAGTGGCTGGATATAAAATTAACTCAAGCAAATCAGTAGTCTTTCTCTACTCAATGGATAAATGGGCTGAGAAAGAAATTAGGGAGATGGCACCCTTAACAATAGTCACAAACAACATAAAATATCTTGATATGACTATAACCAAACAAGTAAAAGATCGGTACAACAAGGACTTCAAGTCTCTGAAGAAAAAATTTGGAAAAGACCTCAGAAGATGGAGAGATCTCCCAGGCTTGTTGATTGGCAGGATTAATATAGTAAAAATGGCCATCTTGCTGAAAGCAATCTACAAATTCAATGCAATCCCCATCAAAATTCCACCTCAATTCTTCATAGAGTTAGAAAGAGCAATTCTAAAATTCATTTAGAATAACAAAAAACCCAGGATAGTGAAAACTATTCTCAACAAAAAATGTACATCTACGGGAATGACTATCCCTGACCTCAAGCTGTATTACAGAGCAATAGTGATAAAAACTGCATGGTATTTGCACAGTGACAAGCAAGTAGATCGATGGAATAGAATTGAAGACCTGGTAATGAACTCAGACACAATGATAAAGAGCTCATAAACTTGGAAGACATCAAGGAGTGGGGTATATGAGATGGTTTGGACAGAGGAAATGATGTAATTATAATCATCAGTCATTAATAGGAGGAGAGGCCCAGTATAGGGGAATGCCAGGGCCAGGAAGCAGGAGTGGGTGGGTTGGTGAGAAGGGGGTGCAGGAGGAGGCAGGGGATTTTTGGAGGGGAAACTAGGATTTTTTTTTTTTTTTTTTTGAGACAGGTTTTCTCTGTGTAGCCCCTGGCTGTCCTGGAATTCACTTAGCAGTCCAGGCTGGCCTCGAACTCTTCCTGCCTCTAACATTTGAAATGTAAATAAAGAAAATATCTAATTAAAAAAAGAAAAGCAAGTTCGAGAAAAGCTTTATACAATCAAAAGTTTTTAAAAAGCAACAGAAAATATAATAATGCTAAACAACTTAAAGTTTTCTTTCTTAACAATTTTAATAAAAGGATAATAAATCAGAAAACATAAAAAGTAAATTAAATTTTCTATATCTACGCAGAATATTTTTTAAAGATCATTTATTTATTTATTACATAAAATGTTCGGCCTGTGTGTCAGAAGATGGCACCAAGATCATATTACAGATGATTGTGACCACCATGTGGTTGTTGGGAATTGAACTCAGGACCTCTGGAAGGGCAGGCAGTGTTCAACCTCTCAGCCATCTCTCCAGCTCCCAGAATAATTTTTTAAATTTATTTTTATTATTTTTAGTTGTGTATAGGTGTGTGCATTTGGATATGTGTATGTTTACAGTGTACCAAGCACCTCAAAGCTGGAAGAGAGGCTTTGGCTCCTTAGAGTTAGAATTATTGTGAGTCCTCTAGCTAGGTTGTGAGTACCTGAACTAGGGTCCTCTGGAAGAATATCTGCCAAGCCAGTACTACAGGCCAAAATGAATGTGGACATATACAAAAGTTTACAAAAAACACTAACATATACATACACATACGCAAACACAAACACACACACACAAAGAGAGATTAGACTTAATTTCCCAGGAAAGTAAGTAGAATAAAAGAAATATACATTTAAAAATATATGTTTCATACAATATCAGCAAAGATTCTGAAATAAATTAGGAGGATAATTTATTTCAATTTCAATGTAGCCACAAAAGCTGTAATATATCTAGGAAGATATTTAATCAAGTTAGTACAAGCTTGTATACTGAAAAGTAAAAACTACTTATCAAAAATCTTGCAAAACAAAACCATTTTTTAAAACTTTTAGGCAAGCTCAACATGCTCTCAACACAAATTTATGATTGAATAATATATTTGAATTCAAATTTTGCTTTTGGCAGATGGAATGGAACATGATATGAGCAATGATTTTATTAAAATTTTTGGGAGAGGGTGTGAGACTTTAATGATTATTTTATTTGTCCAATTACCAGTTATCACTTTTATCTGCTAATGTATGATGTTCTCAATTTGCATTTTAAGGGAATGGATACCAGATTATAGAGAACAACATGATAAAATTTGCATTTCAAAGACAGTATTTCAACTTTGAGCTTAAATATTTTTTTTCTCAACAATGAAAGAAAATTGAAGTTAAAAGTCCAATTAAGAGAAAATGTCATGAAAAATAAACTTCAATGAAAATTGAAATGATATTTAAATGAGTGCTTTTTCCATTCTACAGTGAATTCATTTTCATTCCTTTCTTGTGTATAGCAGAAAAAAAATACTGTTACATTTAGAGATCACATACATATTTTAAATATCTGGTACCTGAATGGTTTTTCAAACAACATTTTTAATTGCCTTACAGTTTTACCTTATTTTATTATGATTTTTAAAAAAAATATTTTATTCATTATTTTATTTTACAAATTAAAATTTTCATAATTCACATTGATGAATGTATTAACACAAGATTTGTATACTTGGGGGTATGCACTCTGATCACGTTTAGAAGAGATTTTTATAGCTTGTTAACATTGGTTATGTTTTATTATTTTTGTATTATGTCAATGAACTTACATTGAATGACTATCTCCTCCCACTGATGACTGAATAGGCCATCCTCTGTTACATATGCAGCTAGAACCACATGAATCTCAAGAATAAGGAACACCAAAGTGTGGATACTTCGATCCTTCTTAGAAGGGGGAACAAAATACACTTGGAAGGAGTTACAGAGACAAAGTATGAAGCAGAGACTGAAGGAATGACCATCCTGAGATCCTCGGAATCTTAGGTCAAATGCAGACTTAGGTCAAATGCAACAAACAAGATGAAATTTGAAAGGAGTAGATATAGAATTGCCGGTCAAATGAGCTTGGTTAGGAGAGAGTGCCTTCAGACCATGGGTATATGTGATTGGGTCATAATTGCTAGAGTATTGGGAAAGAGATAGTACCATACCAGAGGCAGTATGATGAGGCCTTTCAGGAGAGATAAAATTTCTACTCCAGTAACTTCGAGAAGAAGCTCATTACATATGCAGCTAGAGCCACATGAATCTCAAGAATAAGGAACACGAAAGTGTGGATACTTCGATCCTTCTTAGAAGGGGGAATAAAATACACTTGGAAGGAGTTACAGAGACAAATTATGAAGCAGAGACTGAAGGAATGACCATCCTGAGATCCTCGGGATCCATCCCATAAAAAATCACCAAAACCAGACACTATTGCAGATACCATTAAGAGCTTGCTGGAAGGAGCCTGATATAGCTGTCTCCTGAGAGGCTCTGCCAGTGCCTGACAAATACAGAGATGGATGCTCACAGTCATCCATTGGACTGAGCATGGTGCTCCCAATGCAGGAGCTAGAGAAAGTACCCAAGGTGTTGAAGGGGTTTGCAGCCCCATAGGAGGAACAATATTATGAACTAATCAGTACCTCCAGAGCTCCCTGGGACTAAACCACCAACCAAAGAATACACATGATGAGACATCAGAGACTTTTTTAAGGGTTGGCAGGAAGTTCCAAAGATCATGATTTAGTCAGGCGTAGCCTATGTGATTCCTGACATGGAAGAAGTATATACTGAATGAGAATACAAACTCACCTCATAGCTATAGAGGAACGAAGTATATTATAGATCACAACCACATGTGAAAAGCATAGAATTCCTGATGATGCGACACAGTAGGTTCTCAGGGTCAGAGCTTAAATATGTTTTCAATTTTAAATGAATTACTTTTCATGTAATTTTCCTTGGTTATGTTTGTTAAGTCATGTAAGCCTTCATCGAGCTACCTTCATATGCTATGAGGGCAGCTTTGACACTTGTTTGAAGGATGTTGATTAAATGGGATGGCTGAATCAGAAAGTTGAAGTTACTATGCCAATATCTGAAGATAACAATGATGTTATTAACGTTAATTGAATATTTTTAAGGAAGAATTTTCTGTGACATATGTTACTGTGCTGGCAGCATTAAATATTCAGTAAGCTGTTGAAATTTGGAATCAGCTATGAAAAAAAAAATCTTACTGTGGCTTTATCAATTAAATTATAATTCTAGTTATGGTTATAACACCATGAGCATATTTCATCTCAAGAAACTTTTTTTTTCTTTATCCATAAAAACAACTGATTTAACGAAGTTTGTCCTAAGATTTCAGCAGTTCAGACACATTGTGAAACTCTAATTTTAATTTTAGTCTTTCTATTCAGACATCTCCATAAATGAAATTGGGGCTTTATTCTTCTATCAAGCTCACCAAAACTTTTTATCACATCAGCAACCAAAGTATCTCATTTTTATTATTTATTTATTTATTTATTTATTTATTTATTTATTTATTTATTTCTGTCATATAGGATAAGTCACAGATTAACCATGTGTACTTCTGATAGTAAAGGACTTCTCCCTGCCATGAAAACTTTTAGAATGAGACCCATTTAAAATAAAGGTTTTTTTCTTTAATTAAGCACCAATTTTTTATGGTTTTGGAAACACTAGAACAGAGAGAAACCATCAAGAAAGAAAATATATTAAATCATAATTAGAAAAAGTATATTAAATAGGAAATTTTCAAGAAAATGGAGATTCTTTAAGATAAGAAAAGCTTTATATGAGTAATTTATCATTAGAAAAAGCAGTTAAAAATGAAAATAGGGAAGAATATAACCAGAAGGTTAAAGTCTATTACTTAAAGGGTTCTGAGTGTTGAAATTTAAAGATGAAAGCAATATAAATGTGTTAAGTATAACTAAGATTATAAAAATGCCTAAGATCATGCCAGATGCTGGAAACATTTCGAGGGTCCTGGCATCTTGTAGTCATGGCCCTTAGAAAGGGATCTATTACTGTTGCATTGCTAAAGCAGTACAATTCCAGACAACATTCTAAGTCATATACTTATACCCACAAAGAAATGTAGCTCTCACCCCTCACCAGAAAAGCTCCTTCTTCCAGTGGATAGAATGTAGCACATGGAAATCACAATTAGACATGATCCAGTAATCATGAGATCATGAATAGCCCAGCCCAGAATTAAAAATTTAGATCATCTACAGCTAAGAGCACATAATAAATAAAATAGGGCACAGAAGCATTATAAGAACTGAAGTACTATGAAGTCTGCCGTGAAACAGTCTATTCTAGAAATAGTTGAAAAAACAGACCTGAAAATTGACAATGTTAGTGGAAATGTCAGAGTGAAAAGGGATATTTTTGAGGTGTCAGTTCAACTCTTACAAAAAACAAAACAAAACAAAACAAAACCCCAAACAAAAACTGTATGCAACTAATGATTGCTGGGAGAAGAGGAATTTGCTTCTCCCAGGGATGCATGTACTCACCTATTGGTTATATATACAGTGTTCAGCCATCAGAACACACACATACATACATACATACATACATACATACATACATACATACACACACACACACACACACACACACACACACACACACCATTTAAAAAAAAGGAAAAAAAAAACACTATAAGTTTGAAGTGGGGTATATGCAAAGGGTTTGAGGGAAGTAGCATATTGAAGAGTATGGTGATAAGAAAGAAAAGAGGAAAATATAAAATTTTATTCAATTAAAAATTGGGTATAAAACTACACAGAGAATTCATAACAGACAAATACTGAATGGCTGAGAAACACATAAAGAAATGTTCAAAGTCCTTAGTGATCAGTAAAATGCAAATAAAAATGACCCTGAGATTTCACCTTACACCAATCAGAATGGCTAAGATAAATCCTCAGGTGACAACACATATTGGTGAGGATGTGGAGAAAGAGGAACACTCCTCCATTGCTGTGGAATTGCTAACTGGTACAATCACTGTGGATATCAATGTGGAGGTTCCTCAGAAAATTTGAAATAGATCTACCCGAAGACTCAGCTATATACCCAAAAAATGCCCCACCAGGCTACAGGAACATGTGTTCCACTATGTTCATAGTGGCCTGGTTTGTGATAGTCAGAAGTTTGAAACACCCAGATGCCCCACAACAGAAGGATGGTTACAGAAAATGTGGTTCATTTACACAATGGAGTACTACTCAGCTATTAAGAAAGAGGACATGCTGAGTTTTAGAGGCAAATGGATGGAACTAGAAATATCATCCTTTGTGAGGTAACTCAGACCCAAAAGTACATATATGGTATGCATTCACTAATAAGTGATATGTACTCACTAACAACAACAACAAAAAAAATCAAAGCAAAGCAAGCAAAACCAAAACCAAAACCAAAACCACAGAATACAGATACAGTCCACAGAACTCAAAAAAGATAACAAGCTGAAGGCCCCAAGTGAGGATGCCTCAATTTCACTTGGGAGGGAGAAGAAAGCAATCCCAGGAGGAGAAAGGGAGGGAGGCACCATGATGGAAAAATGGACAGGAAGAAGAGGGGAACATGATCAGGTATTGTGTGACGGTAAAAAAACTGAAGCTCCGAGGTACTTCTGGGCTGCTCAGAAAAGGCCTTTAAGTATATGTCTGAAAAGAACTCGTCAAAGAAATTCATGTCAAATCAGAGCCATTTATTAAATGGTTAAAAGAAACAAAGGAAGAATCTTCTGGTGGTAAGGAAGAAGACAAAGATGAAAATATTGTGGTGATATATTCAAAGACTGCCAGTGTACCAAAAGTTGAAACTGTGAAGTCTGACAACAAGGATAATGACACTGTTATTTAAAAGGATGGATGCAACTTAGCTTAACATTGTAATGCTGGAAATTTTTCTCCAATAGCAGCCAGAAGTGCAACATGTATGTTCAAGAGCTAAAATGGCTTAACATCATGCTACACTTGAGCTACACTTGATACATATATATTCTTTTTTTTTTTTTTTTTTTTTTTTTTTTTTTTTTTTTTTTTTTNTGAATATCTTTCTGAATATTTTGTGCTCTCTGTAAAGTATAACAAATGTCACAGGAAATTCTTCCCTAAAAAAAAAAAAAAAAAAAAAAAAAAAAACCTCAATAATCCATTGTTATTTTTATATATTGGCATCGTCAGTTTAGCTTTCTGACTCAGCCACCCCAATAAATTGCCATGCATCAAAGAGGTGACAAAAATGCCCTCCCAGCATATGAGATAACCTCCATGAAGGCTTATTGGACTTAAGAAATATGAAAAATAAGAGACTACATGGACTAATATTCATCAAAATTGAAAACATTTTTAGGATGCTGCTGAAATCAAAGAGTAAGTCACAAAACACGATAAATGTACCAAATTTATAATGTTTTAAATCTTTTTGATAAGTTATTCATCTATCATACAATGTGCCCATTAATGTCATTTGATTCTTTTGAATGCAGGACATCAATAAGGTAAAATCATCTTTGATTTCAATTCTACTAATTGCATACAAATATAAGCAGTTTCCTACCATTATACAATTCACTGAGATCATTTACACCCACCTCAACATCCTCTTATCATCTTTCAACTCTATTTTATCTTATTTTTCTTTCTAGCTAAGTATAATTTACATGTTCATGTTTTATTTCACCATGCATGTCATGTGCATCTGTGCATAAATGATTGCAATGGCCTCGTAACTTCTTTAAGACAGCTTTCCATAGTCTTCCTCCTCATTTTCTAGCTCTTTCCATCACCTCTTCTCCTTTTCCATGGCATTTTCTGAGCCTTTGTTAGGGTGACATAAACCTCTTATTTATGGCTGATCACTAAACAGCCTTTAAAATGAAAAGCTCAAGGCAAACACAAAACATGACAAGGTTTTATTTCATAGGCCATTATTGAAATGTGGTTTTTTTTGGTGTTAGTGATAAATTATTTATCACAATGTTAGTTAGTTGATCATTAATTGAAGAATTGCAGGGGAATCACAGGTTTTTTTTAATTAATATTCAGAAATACTTAAATAATATCTACCTCTGGATTTCGTGACTGCCGGGAGATACTACATGTCATGTGCTAGGTTCATGAAAAGTATTTGATTCAAACTAATGTTGAAATTAAAGAAATATGACAAATGTTTTGCTTGAGACAATAATCCTAATAATGGTCATTTATCAAGCAGTCTGCACTTTCTAAGTTTTATGACAAGTATTTCAAGATCATTATCATATTTATTTCCTTCTTCCAACCCATGTAGTTCAAGAAAAATACTATTATTAATCTTCATTTTCCAATAAGGTAAGTGAAGTATGAAGAAATTAAATGGGTTGTTCAGTGTCACAAAGAAGAGAGCAAAGAATTCCAAAAATAGACTGAAACCTAGGGCTCTAAAATAGTGGGTCATGTATGACAGGAGTGAGAAATTGAGAGCAATTTTCTGCTTACATCAAGGTTGTCATTTTGTGTATCATGTAAATATACATTAATGTTAATTTATTAAACATGTTTTGATTATTGAGATTTTGACAGCTCTTTAAGTTTTTGATTAAAAGGGTTACTATATTAGTAAATTATAAAACTAAAATCGTATTAAATATAAAATAAGACATGTTAGAATATAATAAGAATACTGGTATGCAAGTATAATAAACTTAGAGAAGAAAACCAGCACTCTCATAAAAAATTAAGTATGGTAATATGAGCCATTCAGTCAAGTGTCAAGTACAGATAAAGGCTTATCCCCAGAGCTTATTTTCATAAAAGGTATAATTATTATTTTATTTTAGGTAGTTGAGTAGGAAACACCAAACCCATTTATTACAAAATAAAACATTGTCTAATTCCGATCTGCTTTTTAGGTGTCCTTGACAGAAAAACTACCCACCTATATAAAACTGAATACTGTTCTCTCTGCAAGTATAGATATCACCCTTTAGAGACAAAACATAAATCACATCATCAACTCTAGAACATCATGACCCTCAAAATGTAAGTCTAACTCATTTGCTATATGACCCAAGTGAGAATCCTACATGAGTCTGGATGCAATAGGCAGTGATAACCTTAATAATAGGTGACAGAAGGGAAGGGACAGCAAATGCCTTGAATGAGCTGTAGAATTCCACTTAAGTGTTAAAGTATATCTGAGCTATACCAAGGGAAACATAGAGTGTGCAAGAAATAAAATAGAACTCCTTCAAGGCAGTAAAATAAAATCCTCTGTGGCCATTTGTTCTTTATGTGATATCCTGAATGTTATGAGTAAATTTGACATTTCTTGAAATGTTTTCCCATCTGGTGGCTGACCATACTGCCTTTGCCATTCACTGAGAGTACCACTGATGACGAATTTGAAAGCTCAAGGAAGGATTATTCAGAGAAGCTGGGAAGAAGATTTGTAGTTAACCAAATGGGAAGAGCTATCCTAAATATACCCTCATTTCTTCATTGTTCCCTAATGAACTCAGATATCATTAGGACTACCATCTGTGTATGTGATTGTACTGAGGATTATGATGGCTAGCTTGTGTATTTGATCATATTGGGGAAATGTTGATAATCATTCTCTAAAAGAGGGTATATTAACTCTTATTTCAGAAAGTCACCTCAATTGCACCGGAGCAAGAAGGATATTCTTACACACCAATAACTTTTCTCTCCTTGACTCTTTATTAGTAACATGAAAGAAAATTGAGTCAAACAAAATTACATGATATATCCTCCTGATGAGATGAAATATAAATAAAATTTAGAGTAGCATTGTTTATAGAAAAGAAAATTGTAGTGGAAGATATAATGTTATTTCATGGTAATATTGTTTATATGGTTTTATTCAATACTTGATTTAAAGTACCCAACTCTTAAGTTGTTCATAATGGCCCGTGGCATGACCATTTTCAGTTTGAATGATGCCATCGCACAACTACAAACTTAAAATCGTGTAATATTTGGAAAACCAATGAGCATAAAGGCAATAAAATTATAATAAAACAGGATAAAATGAAGATAGTGAATTGTTATTATTCAGGTCTTTGGTTTCTCTGTTGTTTGCTCTCTCTCTCTCTTTTTTTTTTCTTCTTTATCTGGTCATGTCAACTCTAATTTTAACAAGTGGGTCTAGGAATTGTACTTCATCAAAATCTCTTGAAAGTTGTTAGATCCCAAGCATCTGTACTATTTATGGATATTTCAGAGAAATAGAAAGAGTATCACTGTAGTCAATACCCTGACTCTTCAGTACCTTGTAAAGCTTTGCTTTTGTAAGCTTTAGTGAGCAACATTAATATGACATGATGTATCGAATGGTTTAATGATTAGTAATTTGTGTATCTTACAGTGCATCCCCTTCCTGCACCACATTGTGATACAGTTGCTTTATGGAAGAAAAGCTAAACTAAATATGGGACTCATTATTTGTTTTACTGACTTGTAAAATAAAACCAACACAACAGAGAATTGAGGAAAAAATTTGATACAGGGATTTCTAAGTTACTCTTCTGTTACTAGTAAAATACTCAACAAAAACAATTTGAAGGGAAAGTATTTATGTTAGGATATTATTCAAGGATCCAGTTCATCAGGGCGAGGGATTTAGTTAAGTTGAATCTACTATCAGAAAATATAAAATTACAAAGTTTTAAAGCTCTTTTTGTCCTTTTTATATGGAGTTCCTACAGCCTATCTGAGGTTCTAAAGCAAAACCACAAAATGTTATAGCAGAAGTTCCGATATATCTTTCCTAGAAAGATGAGTACTTTCAATAATGTACTTGAACTTTGAAAAACACTTTACCTTTCTAATGTCAATGTTCAATTTTTATATTTAGTGGCTGTGGATGGAGGAAGAGACCTGTCAACCTGAATGATTAGCTCAGGGTGAGGTCTTTGGTGATGTATAATGTGTGGAAATAATCAAAAGAAAGAAAGATTTACACACAACCACAGTAGTTACAGGTGAGGAAATATAAAACAACTACATCCATTAGTTTAGTATTAATGCTGTTTAAAGTAACACGTTGATATTTTAGACACTCTAGACTAGAGCCCACAAGAATTATTATTTCTAGTCATAATTAGAAAAAACTGTAAAGCAACATCACTGAACTGAGATTCAGATTGCTAGTTTTCTCTCCCCAATACAAATCCACTACAGCTTCTGGAATCTTTGTTATTTTATGTAATTAAAGACCATAATTATATCATCCCTAAGACCTTTTGTGTTTTATATTGTGCTAGTATATACTTAATGCTTATCCAATGGAGAAAGCATCATGATCCTAACAAACAATTGATTCTTACACATATAATCTCTTTGGACTGCACTGTATCAATTAATATTCACACCAACACTGCCTAATATAATATCTTACTTCTGATATAATTGTGATAATAATGCAAACATATCAGTAGTTGGTGTGTAGACAGAAATAATATAAAATACGTTTCACTTATGGTTCCCGGGAAATTTATATAGAACGATTGTGACTTATACTTTAAAATAATGTTTCTCTTTGATTAATGTGATTTTTTAAAACCTTTTTTCTCATTTTCCTTCTTACCAGCAGCTGCATGTGTTATGTCTCATATGGCTGAGGACCGAAGCTCCTTCTCCTGGGCTTCAATGGCTTGAGGTTTACCCTTTGACTTATGTAATGTTTCTTATAATGCCAAAGCGGCCATATGTGGAAAGGGTTAGTGACCTCATTGACAATATAAAATGACTGAATGTGTTTCTTGTAACCTCCAATGAGTAAGACAAAAGAGGGCCAGTGCATAAAATGATCATATGAGCCCCTTTTATTTTAAAGGAAAGGAAGAGTCGAGATTAGTAAAAGACTTTGGATCATTATGGTACATGCATAATTATTATAAAATACATGTGTTGGTTTATCTTTTAAATTTTATTTTACAAGGTAGTCCTGCCATAGCATTAGTCATTAGAATAATTGTTGTTTTTCAGTTTTGTTTTATTACAGTCCAGCCATTACCCCTCTCCTTCTTCCCATCCTACAGTTCTTCATCCCATCACTTCTCTCCCCTGTCTTTATATTCAGAAACATGAGCAGAAATACATCCCTAGATAAAAATTTGTGTGATAAAGTGTATTAAATGGAAATTGCTAAATAATTGATAATTCAATATTGGCAGAATATAATATCAAAGAAAATGACACTCTCTAATGAAATAATGATACCTAATGATTTTTTTTTTGGCTACTCATCTTCAAATTTCAGATGAAATACATTCTATTTTACTGTGGCTGCCATAATTTTCTACCAGATGATTTGTCATTATCCCCATGGCAATTTTCTCCCACTTTACATTAGTGAGTGACTACTGCCGTGCAGATTAATATCTTGTGAACTTTTATTCCGCAGTTGAATATCTTGCCTGTCTGTATCAGATCACACATCTGCTTGCCTTTGCAATGACCCATGTCCCAAAGAATCAGGGTTTTATTTTATCCTAATTTCTTCATGCTACTAGTATAGTAGACACTTGGTAGAGTTTCATGTTTTGTCTTAATGAATGTTTCTATTGTTGTGCTGAAACACTGTTACCAAAAGTAATTTGTTATATCAAGATTTATTTTGATTACACCTCCATTTCACAATTTATCACCTAAGGTAGTCAGATCAGGCACTCTCTCACAGGACAGGAATCTAGAGGCAGGAAATGATACAAACTTCATAGAAGAGTGTTGTTTACTGGTATGCTCAGACTTCATACTTATAGCACCTAGGAACACCAGTCTTATGGTGACACCTTTCATGTAAGGCTGTGCCTTACTACATCTGTGACTGATTTAGAAAATGTCCTACTGGATTGCATATTTTACGGAGGCATTTTCTAAACTGAAGTTCTCTCCAGTATAAACCACCACAATTATAATCACCTCTTTCATAAAACTATGGGTGCATAAAAAGTTTAAAAGAATATATTTACGGCATTAACTCAATTCTTATTCTTTACAATTAACCAAGTATCAAGTGTGATTAGGTAGATAAGTATTAAAATCTCCTCTCTTCAAAAGTCAATTAATATCAACATTTTACTTCCCAATTGTCTTTTAGTTATGTTTTAACCATTAAATTATTATTTTTTTACAATGTTTCTCTGTATAGCCCTGGCTGTACTAGAACTCACTCTGTAGACCAGGCTGGCCTCGAACTCAGAAATCCACCTGCCTCTGCCTCCCAAGTGCTCAGATTAAAGCTGTGCACCACCACTGCCCAGCTGCATTGAATTATGTTGCTAGATTGCTTTCATGGTGATTTCCTGCACTGTAAAGGTAAGCAATTCATTCAATAAACACATATATCTGAGCTTAGTGTGCAAAATTATCATAGGTACAAATTAGTATGCTGAAGAATACACACTGTTATATAGGAAAGTGGCTTAGAAGAGAAAGGGGTTAAGAATTCACTTGGCAAGGAGTCTACAGGGAGGGACTCATACTCCAGATACTTATGTATCAGAGGATGGCCTTGTCTGACAACAATGGAAGAGGAGGCCCTTGATCCTGTGAAGATTTGATGCCCCAGCATAGGGGGATGCTGGAGCTGTGGGGCAGGAGAGGGTGGGTGGGTGAGGGAAAACTCTCATAGAGGCAAAGGGGAGGGAAGAGAGGGATACGGATACGATATGGGGTTTTGTAGAGTGGTAACCAGAAAGTGGGATATCATTTGAGATGTAAACAAATGGAATGATTAATAAAAAACAGATTACACTTGGCATTTTAATACCTTCAGAGACTTCATGAGATTTATCTCTACCATATACTTAGTTTTATTGTGTTTGCTTATTTATACCGCAAATTTTCCAGAAGATGTGGAAAGACCTAAGCATCTAAAGTTTCTTCCCAGAAATTTTTCTGGTTTGTTTGATGTAAATATATGTTCACAGTTGGTTACTCTGTTTTGTCTCTTCACCTTACTGATGCAGTGTATATATATATATATATATATATATATATATATATATATATATATATGAAAATACTGTTGATAGAAAAATAAAAATTCTTTCTATAATTTATGAAACTTTATTCTAGCTCTTCTCTATCTTATATTTTATATCTCTTTCAGAAGTAAGGGAAATATAAACTACTTTTTAAAACAGGATTATTACTTTTGTTGTCTTTTCTAAAAGAGGTGTATTAACTAATAGAAAAATGTTGATGTTATATTTCTGTCCTCTGTTAAGAATTAAACGCAGTGGCTACTCTATCACAATGAGCTAAACTTCTTAAAAACACTGTTACTATGTACCTAGTCTCTGCATGGTAAAGCATGTAATCTCCAGCAATGTAATGTGAATGGATGAATGAATGAATGAATGAATGAATGAATGGATTGATTGATAAATAATAATATGGTGCCAGGGAGATGTCTATGAATCCTAGTTCAGTTCTCCATCATCACAGTGGAGGTGGGAGGTGGAATATAGAAGCAAGATCATGAAGGTCTACTGAAGGCTTGTCAGGCTTCATAGATAGATAGATAGATAGATAGATAGATAGATAGATAGATTATAGGTAGATTATAGATAGATAGATAGATAGATAGATAGATAGATAGATAGATAGATAGATTATAGATAGATATTTAGATATTTAGATAGATCAATTAAATGATAGATTAAAAACAAAAAGGGAGGTTTATGTTTAGTGGGAAACCCTGTCTCAAAACAATAAGGTAGAGTTTGATACCCTCATATATACTCAGTATCTGCACATTTGCCACAGATATGGGCACCCACATACATACATATTGCCCACACAAATTGTATAAATATATATAAATATTCAACCTAACAATTCAGGAAGTAATTTCTTTGACTCTGAACTTTTGCTTCTTGGAATACAGCTGTGAAAAACTAAGTCTAAACTAAATCTAAAACACAGGTAGATCATATAAGGAAGTGTTGCCGGTAGTGAGTCATCCATAAACACAGGTTCCATTGTTTTGACTTCATCTTTGCTTACAGAAATAGAATAGAATGCCATGCAACTCCTTTGATCTAACCAAGACTCATAAATTCATACTCTAGGAAATCTAGTATTTCTAACACAAAGTACAACCACGACTTTTGACCAATTTGTGCTTGGATTAAATTACTAATTTGCAAAAGAAAGACAAAGAACAAAGACAAAGAGTATCTACATATTTCAAACTGGTAAATTCTTCTTGATTAATAAAGAAATTTATAATTATTTACTCACATTTTAGACCAGATAAATACATATTGTCATTTTCTTAATTTTAAGCTGTTAAATTCATGTGAAAAACTTGATTTATGTGTAATAATTAAGGAATACTATCAGCAAATTAAAACAAATCCCAATTTCAGTCATTATAAATTTCTCTAAGTCAATATTATATTAGCATGTGACTTAGAAAACACATATTCATTTCTTTTTATTTTCTGAAGATTGGGAATCCAGGTATACCATAGTACAGTCTACAATCAGAACTTTGCTTCAGCTTTCCCAAGAATGTGAAACATTAATCAATTAGGGCTATTGCCACAGAGGTTAACCTGGGCCATTGTAGTGCATGTCAACCTGGGCCATTGGGTCATGTCTGACATGTACTGTAAAAACACTTCTCTCTATATAAGAGAGTAGGGAGAATTTCTATTTTATTAAATGCCTGAATATCTCAATTTTAATGGATATTAAGTGGAGATCTTCTTCATTACCTTTTTGTGTAATTTCCCTAGGACAGATCAAATCAGAGAAACATCCCCTCTCAAATATAGCAAAGAGACATGGACTACAGTAAGATATTATATTCTTAAGAAACCACAGAGTGCTATTCCATTGCCTAAACAGTCTTTCTTTGATTAGAAAAAAGGGTTGACTGTGTGAGGTATGATTATGGGGGAGACGCTTAATCGGTGGCCACCCGAGAGGCTATCTATCCACTGTAGTCAAATTCTTTTTTTTTTTCAATATTTTTATTAGATCTTTTCTTAATTTACATTTCAATTGCTATCCCGAAAGTCCCCTCCCCCCTCCCTCCTCCCTGCTCCCCTGTCCACCCACTCCCACTTCTTGGCCCTGGCATTCCCCTGTATTGGGGCATATAAAGATTGCAGTACCAAGGGGCCTATCCTCCCAATGATGGCGGACTAGGCCATCTTCTGCTATATATGGAGCTAGAGACACGAGTTCTGGGGGTTCTGTTTAGTTCATATTGTTGTTCCTCTTCTAGGCAAATTCTAACCACTAATTATTCATGCCATTTGCTTTCACAAATGGCTTGATCTCCTCTTAAGGCACACAAGATTTCTATCTTATCAGCTAAAGGTTAGAATTTTAATATCAAAAGTCAGTCTAAGTATGGAACAATCTCCTTTGTGTGGCTTCTTGTCTCTTTCAGATCTGATTTCTAGCCTTTACTATACTGCATTATAACCACAGTGTTAAAGTAATGGATAATAAATAAACTGTATCCTATGCCCAAGCTGCCCTCTCTGCAGCAGCAGAGATCCTAAATGGAGACTCTGACCTGTGTGAACTCACAAAAGCTCCTTTCCCATGTAGAACACCCTAAGGGTTTGACATGATCAGAAAGACCCCTTGGAGAGCTTACCCTTTTACTTTAAAGCTATTAGATGTGGTGTCCCTTCTCCACCAACATAGTTGGTGCAATGACTTTGGGGTTCACGCCAAACTGCAGAACGCCTGTGCAGAAGTCTGGGGGCAGGGCTTCCCTTTCCTTTATCCCCAAATGCTTGTCCACCATTAAACAGTCGTTCTAAGCAGAAGCAACTATGTAGCCTTGGAGATCTTCTTTCTTCCCCCACTCCTTAGTTTCATTTCAGCTTCCGGCCAATCCTCCAGGAACCCCGTCCACTGCGGGCAGTGGACCCCAACAATTAGAGACTGCATATGTTTTCACAAATAACTTCTCTAAGTCTACTCCCTTTCTTTGTAATGAGTCATTATATACTGATAAATACACATGAGATCCTCTACTATATTATATATATTACCACATTATTTTAATAGGATATTATATCTTTTAGAAATAATATAAACAAGCTTGTTTGAGTTTGCTGAATATATTATCCAGTTCATTTATTTTTAGAGTTAATATAACTTGAACTATGTGGATATCTCAAGAGTCAAAACCTACAATCACATTTTAATAGATATTACTGTATTATTGCATCAGTATAAATTATTTTCATATTATATAACTCATTTATTTGATAATTATGTAATGATGTAATAAAACATTAATGGGACATTAGAGTTAAAATGCACATTTCCCTGATGTTTTAAATTAGCATGCTTTATTTTATTTACATAAGAGTTTATTTTTATTGTCAGCCACCTGGATTTAGCATTTGTTTCCTTTTGCATTACGAAAAGATTTTATAATTAAAATAGTGGAAATAAAAGATTCTTTTGTTGTTCTATCCATTTTTTCCCCACAATTTTGTGAATTTTTCCTTCATCCTGTTAGATGTGTGACCCTAAGGTATCTCTCTCAGTGTCCTATGGGACAAATATAGAGAATAATATAATCTGACACTTAAATAACCATAAGTGACTAAATAACTGTCCAAGTCACTAGGGGAAAGAGAAGGTCATAGAATCCGCATTTCAGCTTGCAGAGCAGGAATAAATTATGCCTGGGAGAATTCAGCAGTGTTTAAGGAGGCAGGGTAGTGCCCACATTAATATATTGACAGAGGACAAAGAAAGGTTTAATTAACTTAGTGGTTAACCTTAAAAGTTTAAAAAGAACCTACAATCAAATCTATTATCTTTTCTATGCAAGGGCGATAAATTTGTACAGTCAATATGGAACATCCTCTATACTGACTGTAGCTTTCAGAGACTATTCAGTCCAATCAGTGAAAATGAAATTAAATTCTTTTTTAAAATCAATGGAATTATTAATGTATATTTATGTAAATAATTCCAAATGTTTTAAAGGAAACTTGAATAACACTTTAGAGGTCAGAGAAAAGTGAGAAGTCACTAGCCCTGAAAGCTGATGACTGTGGACAATTCCATATTACTGTACAAAATGATGGAGAAGAAAGTATCTGACTAAATAATAGAGCTGTACTCCTGATAGTAAATTGTCATATGTGACAGTGAGATAGGAAAAGAAAACAGCATAATGAAAAAATATTTTAAAATATCTATGGAGACATAGATTTGAATTAATTCACTCAGAAGACCAAAGTATTAGAGATAGTAAAATAATTTGGGCTCAAATTTCAACACTAAGTATGTAGATCATGAATTAAACATCAACCAAGTTTTAAATTTATTCATGAAATTAACTCACATATAAATATGCAAGTTATTTGCAAATATTTTACAGTTGGTAGTTACTTAGGAGGAATTCTGATGTTAGATTGAAATCCTAATCATGTAAGCTATTGTAGGTCACATAAAATATTTCCCTATATTATAGAAGAAAACTATAAGCAAATCAGTTTGCAGAGTAAAAAAGACTATAAAAGGTCTAGCTGATGGTTGGTTGTTCATTAAGTTATTCAGAAGATATAGAACTATATTGGTAAGTTACATAATTTTTTGAGTTACACTGATATAAATTTGGCACAAATTTAGATGTAAGGTAGAAATGACAAGATTTTTGGCTGCTTATTTTGTTAATTTTTACTGAGTTCATTGAGCATGGGAGAATGAGAGATTCTTTGGGGTAGGTTTACTATTACTATTATTATTACTATTATTATTATTATTATTAATTTTATTACATTTTCACTTAACTTGAAGCAGCCTGAGAAGTTCAGGTTGATTTATTCAGGATTCAGATTCCAAGGTCTGCAATGAAAGCAGAGCTCCAGTTTAGGGATCTTGTTCTAGGGTCATTGTTATACTCTAAGCAATTAAGCAGAAGACAAAGCTGACAAGAATTATGTTTTCTCTTCATCTAGTTGAAAGGGAGACTAAAAAGGATTATCTGGAGGTTATGAATGGAATTTGCAATGTGTGGAAAAGAGCGGCCTAAAGCAAAATAATACAAGGAATCCAAGGCCTGAGCTCAGTCTTTGCTAAGGCAAGAAACATAAATAAGGTGAGCTCATAGATAACCAAGCAGATTTCTCAGAACAGAAATCAGTGTTTTCAAGTGTCTAAGGGCTTTTCCTTTGTGTACTTTCATTCTTTCAAAGACTTAGGAAAAATAAGCTTTTCATAGCCTTTGTTCACCTGATAATTAATTATTGAATGCCCGTGATGAAACAAGATAAAGAAAGTGAGATTAAAGCAAAAACAAAACCAAACTAACCAAACAAACATAACAAAAAAGAAAGAGACAGAGGGTAGGTTGTTCTTTACAGAGACTTCATAATCTCATATAATCTAGTTCTAAAGTAAATTAATAAATGCATCAAAAAGGATAATGTTATTTGCAGAAAATTAAAGAAACACAGAGAAATAAAACGATTGTGTTTATGGTAGAAACATGCACATTGTGTGTGTTCAGGGACTTGCCTTTTATATTGTATGCAGGCTTTTGAAAAGAGTTCTGGCTGAGTGGAAAGACTGAGACACAAAGCTATCTTGCTTGGCATGGTGAAAAGAAGACTAATGAACCTTGAAGTGGGAGAGGACTTGGCTTGCCTGGAAATTTACAAATGAGTCAATGAACCTAGAAAACAAGAGTCAGTGGTGTGGAGAGCATGAGTGTATAAGCTTAATGTCACTCAGCAGTTGTCCACACAGGATTTGCCTTTCTAGCATGCTCATTCATTTATGCAAACACCCTTATAATAACCATATGCTAATATAGCAGTTAAACAGACATTTCATCAAAAAGAGTTGGTTCAACAGAGATGATGCAGGGTTCTATTGGCAAATGTGTCCTAGTAAGGAAGCTTCAGAACCTTGCAAGCTTGACCAATATAGTCTGTGAAGTCTCAGTTACTGTGGCCTGGGAGGATGCCACTCATCAAGTCAAGTGGGTCTTTGAATGCACAGGGCCTTGTCAATGTAGGCCCTATATTGACAGTCAGGCCAGTGTGGTCCCAGTGACAGAGCCAGAAGTCAAAGTTCACACAGAATCTCAAATTCTCTTGCCAATGGATAAGGACACAGAGGCTAGAGAAGCCATGTCTTGAGAGCACAGCAATATGCTACTAAAGACCATTCTCAGGGTTGTAAATTTTGCATCATTTCATGGGACAATAGATTTGTGCTTTCAGAATTCACAGGTTGGGGCTGGTTCACCAGCACATCATGGCTGCTTTGTGGGTAGTTCATTAGTCTATGAAGGCCAGTCTTGGGCTAGAGTATCTAAGCTGGTGAGGGGCTTGCTATTGAGATCCAGCACTTATCAGAGCCACCTGGTGGATAGCTCAGGAATTTTGTTGTTTCAAATCACAATGTTTTTTGAGTTATACAAAATGATTTCAGAGTTAAACAAAATTGATTTTAAATTATGTTCCTAACAATGAGCATAACTGGGTGGTAGAATTATATATGACTTTTAATATCAGAAAGGAATGACAAGCAGCATGCACTTTCTGTATTTTGGACTAAAGAGCATTAACGTTTTGACTTCTCTGTTCCCAAGATGATCTGGAGTACTTTTACTGCTTAGAGAATCCATTAAAAGTAGGGTTTGAAACAACAAGAAAATTTGAGAGACCATTAATTTTACTCTACATGTCAAAATTTTCTCTTAAGGTAGACAATAACAGAGAAGGCAACAGAAAGCATATGGGCAGTGAATATAGACAAAAATGTCAAGAATTAAATTGGCTTGGGAAGCAGAGGAAGGAATAATGATAATCAGCAGGCTAACTAGAGAAATAGAATAGTAGTAAAGAAAGATGTTCAGTTAGGAAAGTATGTGTTTTGTGGGAGTGTTATGCCTGTTTCGTGAACCCCAAAAGACCACCAAGGAGCTGGTTCCGATGCAGTCACACTAGGGTCTTTATTACAAGCTCTAGGATGGGCTACACTGCAGTCTCTGACACAGCAGAGCAGGAGGGTAAAGCCTGGATCTCTCAGCGGGACACGATTTTATAGGACATAGTAAGCAAGCTAGGGGGTTTCTAGTATGGTACACATCTGACTAGGAAGGGGGAGCAGGCTACTATGAAATTTTGTTGCCCTTTAACCTAATTGGCTGGTGCTGCAGACCAAACCATAGACATAACTTCTGCTTTCTTCCTGATTGGTGGCTGTTAGGAAGTGGAGTGCCAGGGTACCCTTGGAACTTGGAGGCACAGGTTTGTTGGAGAATAATCTGGAAGCTAGTGCTAGGTGCTGCTTTGTTAGTTAGCTTAAGTTCATCCTTAAGTCAGGTTCCAAGATGAAGGCTGAATCCAAGATCTGGTCTCTCAGGAGCATTGAACAAAGTGTGAGCAACATACGTTGCATTTAAAAGAAAATGACTTAGGAGGAATACCAATATCAAGAAAAAAAATTCCTCTCAAGATCACATACTTTTACTGGTATGACTGAGAAAGCATTAGGTATTTTTAAGAGATTTTATACTGCATAAATTCTTGCTCCCAAGAGAGGTTAGGAAACATAGCTAAGTAAACATCTCAGATAAGTATTAAAGGGAAAGGCAAGGCTGAGGGTGGGACAGAGGTACCCAGAGCACTGGCTGCACTATAAGAATAGTCAGGCGTGCACTCTCACAGTTGATGACTGCAAAGAAAGAGGATGAGCATCTTTGCTATGGACTGACTTGCATCAAGCTTCCTGAGAGTGCTTTCTATAAATTCTCGAAATTTACTCTCTGCTACATCCACTCCAGTGAAGTCAGCTTGGTAGGCCTAAAAGCTTGGAAGCACTCAGGAGGCAAAGAGTTTCATGGAAACTTAGCCTCCTGGAACCTTGGCATTCCCATCACCTGTATACTCAAAACCTGTCTATGCGTTATTCTGGTGTATGGATCCGTGTGCTCTCTTTCAGTATTCTTTTATTATAAGTGCCTTTAAGGATTGATTTTGACATATAGCTAAGCCTCCACCAGTGTTCCAATGGTTCCTAGAAAGTCCTTGAAGCCGACCCTGAGCTTGAAATTCAATAAGAATCTTACCTATTCCGTAACACTCAAATTTACTTCTAGTAGAGACAGTAAAAAATAATCAGGCATTACAATTTACTTGTGTAGAGCTAGAAAAGCTTAGGGCTAGTCTACAGAGTAATTACTTAGCACAATAGCAAAGTCACATCCGAACACAGGAATACACAATGGCCTAGGAATAGGTAGGTTGCAGTATTATTCATGAAAGGGTTTGTAGAACAGAATTCCCCAGGTGCAAGTTTTTCACAAGGCCCAGAGGAATAGCATAGTCAGGTATTTACTAAAGGACGCTTAGTGTTTGGTTTAACAATAGACTAGCATTGTATCAGAGCATTCATCTGGCTCCTGTGTTTAGCTGATCTTAATTAGGGTTGTTTCTAGTCTCAGTTGTAAACAAGGCTTGGCTCCTGCCATCTTTTTATGTATACATTTTCTTTGTTTTATGTTAAGATCCAGTGTACCTTGACAGATGGGATGTATTTGCCTAGCCTTCTTGCTTTTTGTTTTTGTTTTTTCTTTATTAAAAGCCTGGTGTTTGCTTGGAGAAAATACATCCAGATACAGCACTCCCTTGTGTCTGTATCCATTTGTCACATTTTTCATCGATTTCATGCCTGCCTGTTACAGGATCCCCTAAATTTTTTCCACTGATTGAGAGAGGCCGACTGAAGACAGTATGCAGCTAACTATCCTTGAAATTATTAAAGTTATCATGATAGTTCCTTTAACACAATATATTACTACCTACTGAAAAAAAACTAAACAATAAAAATTGAATTATCATTCATTTTCATAAATGTATTGGACAAATAAGAAATGTGCATTTTTGGTTTTAAAAAGACTTGGGTAATGACCTCTTAATATTAAAAAAAATAGGACTAAATATGTACATAGAACTTCAACTTTATATGATGTGATATAAAAAGGAAAACACACACACACACATACAACCAACCAGAAAGCATAAAACATCCATGCTACATCTATTGGGGTGATCAGAAAGACAGCATTTAATCAGCAACAAAGAAAACAAATTGAAACAAAATGAAACAACTTAATCATAAACAACAACAAAATGGTGTAATTATATTTTAATAAAATATTATTCAAACATAAAAGTAAATTAGAGTAAAATTTTTCAAATATTTCCAATCTTCTCCTAGTGTTTACATATACAAAATATTTTCATTACCCTGTCACAACTACTTCACTTGCAGGGACCACCTTATCTATCTTTTCAGAAAGCATCTTGAATTTTTGGTAAACACATTAACTTTTGTTGGAATTTTCTTAAAATGAAATTTGTTTACTTAGTAAATAGGTACATTATGTTTTTTTTATTTTTTTAAATATGTATTATCTAGTCACTTATAATAAAAATGTATGATGTAATCCTTCTCAAAGCAGTATAGATTGACTTAGACCACCTCTTGTCTGTATGGTTTATATAAGTAATGATGAGTAGGGGCTCAGGTAATATCAGGAAAACAGTTTTACATAAAGTTTCTTTTCCTCTGGGAAGCTCTGCTGATGTTGGCTGGATTCTCAATTATATGAGATAACTCATGAATCCAATTGTCTCTTGTGTACAAGCTAGTTTCATTGGCTTGCTCTCATATCAGAAATCAAATTCTAAAAGGAAGTGAAATTTCAGTATACTTCCTTGAGGCATAGGTTCACAAATACAGACCTCTGCTGTATTCTATTGAAGGAAGAAATTTTCCAGCCAACTCGAATTTAGGAATTGACCAAATATATTCACTTAGAAAATATCAAAGTTCCTTTACAAAAAAAAAAAAAAAAAAAAAAAAAGTAAATCATTTATAAAGCATAAATTGAAGCACAAATGATATTTTAAAATGCTGGAAATTCTTTTCTGTGTCCTTAGCATTAAACAGTGCATTTAAGAGCAGGATGCATCCAATGCTTGTGGTAAATTGAATGATAGTCTCATAAATTTGTAAGCTCAATCTTTTGTTGATGAATTTTTTAAATGGATTAAGACATGTGGTCTTGCTTTAGGAGGTGAGTCCCTATAATGGATTATGAGGTTTCCAAAGCCCATGTCAGGCCTAGTGACTTTCTCAATGCCTGTTGCCTGTGGATCAGGATATGTAAGAATCTCAGATACTGTCCTGTACCATCCATGAATAACAAACTTACTTTCTAGAACTCTTAAGTAAGCCCCCACTTAAATATTTCTTTTCTACAAGGTTCTTTGGTCATTATGTCTCTTCATAGCAATAGAGCATTAACTAAGACAATGCTGTTCAAGCAATTGATCGTGGGTATGTGGAGTTAAATTTAGTATTTAAAGGCTTTACCTGTACCTGACTCAGCCAGTAATCAAAATACCTGCATATGACTTCTACTTTGTATTAGAATCATTCATAACTTTTCTAAACATTTATCATAGACATATTTGAGAATGCAGATTAAAGCATCAGTAATTGTTGATCAAAAACAAGTGGCACTGTAACATGAGAGGAGAAAATGAAAGATCACTCAAGGTAAGAAAAATGATTTGGGGTAAGATTACGATTTCTTGCTGGGCAGTGGTGGTGCACGCCTTTAATCCCAGCACTTGGAAGGCAGAGGCAGGCGAATTTCTGAGTTCAACGCCAACCTGGTCTACAGAGTGAGTTCCACGACAGCCAGGGCTATACATAGAAACCCTGTCTCAAAAAAAAAAAAAAAAATTATGATTTCTTTATAAGTTAATGTTTGCTTGTTGATCAATTACCAGCCTCTTCAAGATCTGGCACTTTTTGTTTTCTTAAAGAAGTCTTATTTGGGCATTAAGTAATTAGAATCACACAGTTTTTCATTACTTAGAAAATAGCAATCTGTGATAATTGAATACAAAGTCAAAACACTTTCACATTAATTTGTAAATATCTAAAACAGTTTTATTTCCTTAAGAACTTAAGAAGTTTGGCATGATATGAGATAGAAAAGTAGCTCAGCACTTAAAGTATATACTCTTCTTGCAGGGGGCCTTCTACCCTCTCAGAGGAGAATGGCTTGGGGATGCAGAAAGGGACTATGTGAGGAGTTTGGAGGAGTGAGAGAAGTATTAGGATGTATAATGAATAAATAAATTAATTAATTAGGAAAAAGAGATGGAACAATTATGTAAGCAGTTGCAGTATATATTTATTTCTATAAATAAAAAGGTATTAAAAATGAAGCCTTTATTTGTATTTAATGCTCTGAAATATTTAACTGTATTTTATATAATGAGATAAATGTAGAAGTAAGGACAAGAGGTATAAAGCTACTGTCTAAACTGAAATGTTTGTAAGTAAAGTTGTTAGAGGATGGAGTTGTGATTATTGTTTCTAATTGTCAACATGAACAACTTAGACTAATTTGGGAAGAGTATCTAAGTGAAAATATGATTGATTCAAGATAACCTGTGGTCATGGCTGTAGGATATTTTCATGACTGTCTTAATTGATGAGAAGAGCCAATCAATCCTTCTTTCTGCTTTTTGCTTGAGTGGCCTTCACACTATCAGACTCATCTATCTACTTTATTGCTGTCACTTCTGGTTTCTTTTCAAATGTTAAAATCAGGTTCCTCATGCTTCATTTCTTCACTGAGTTACTATGGTTATTCAGAAATCATGCAGTCATCCAGCACCAGGTTGGACTGTGGAGGTACCTAGCTTTGTGGAAGGAGTAATGAATTACAGGGTTCCTCATCACATACTGTGAGACTGACATTGTTGGACTATTCTGACCATTTATGTAATCAAATCTGATAATCTCTTCTTTAATATACATTAATTATATCAGTTCTATATCTTTAAAAAACAAAAAAACCAACATACAAACAAAACCTCTGACTACTAACACCCAGGAATGAAGAGGAGTGGGTCACTATTGTATTTCATTATAAGCCTATTTTTTTTCTTTGACTATATTATTATTATTATTAATTGAACTTCATGGTATTTATAAAATAATTGCTGTATCCCAAAATATATTGCTGATATTATAAATTCCTATTTTTATGCCCTGATATGAACACTGAGTGATAGAGGCCAGGATCACTCTACTGATGGAATTAGCATGACTGTGTAATTACTTAGTGAATAAATGCCCCATTTACTTAATATTTGAACCTCTATTTTTGCTTTCAAATTTAAACTTTACATATGTGCCAGAAAGAAGAAAACACAAACACATTATTGGGTAAATTATCTCCTATAATCTGATTTTCAAATTAAAGAGATCCCAGGTTTTTTTTAAACAACTCCATTTATTTAAAATGAATTATCAAATACTATAATTGTCTATAGTTTCTGGGGATAAATGGAACACAGCAAGCTCTCCACTTGCATGTATGGAACCACATAAATACAAGAGTATATTGAGATTGTATTTGTCAATTATTTTATATACATATACATTATAGTGTTCATATGTGGATAAATTAATGAAAAAATCACTGATTATCTAGATTTGTATTTGTGAATTATTTTATCAACTGATATTTTTATTTAAAATATGAAAACTTACACACTTAATATGTATTAAAACTAGAGCAAATTTTACTATTAACTAAAAATAAAACCATGTGACACTCAATCTTTTTCTAATCTAAGTTTTAGAAACAGTTTGTACTCTTTTATATTTCTTTTCAATCACTTATATAATATGAAGTTGTTACTTTGATTCAAAATCATGTAGAGACACTTGCAAAACCATATGAATTCTCCAGTTATATTTTTCTAGCTAAAATAAAGGATGTTTTCAAATGTTTAATAAAGCTTTTTAAATGTGTAGTCACAGATGTTGTTTCTGAATTTAATTTCTTCCTGATTGGAAGACTTGTGTTTTTTATGCAATGGCACAGCAGAGAAGAAACTATGCAAATATAAGTCAGAATCAAAGATTACTGTGAATGTGTGAGTTACATAAAAAATGTTTGTTACAGTAATAGAATAAGTAGAATGGCCTTTACTAAAACAGAAAAGTTTTCATGCCAATGCAAAGCAGGTACAAACATGGTGAGCTGGATATAAGCCCCACTTTATAATAAGTTTTGACTTTGGCTTTCTCACATGAAAGGATACACAAAACATAAATTTGATTCCTTTGTACATGTGTTTAATTGGTGATAAAACTGACTATAAATTCTCTAAATTAATTTAAGCACTTTTTGTCTACTTAGTCACTGCTTACCTGTAGTTTCTTGTGTAGAATTGAGTTCCCACAACACACACACACACACACACACACACACACACAAACACACACATACACACACACACACACACACACACAGATGAAAGAAAGAGAAAGAGGGAGGGGGAGGGGAAGGGGGAGGGGAGGGGGAGAGGATTTCTAGTATCTAGTTTAGATTATGCAGTCATTGCTGTGTGAGCTTGTTTCACACAAGACTTCCTAATATTTTGGCTACTACCATCATTCTTCCCCCTTCCATTCTGGTGGTACCTGAGCCTTAAGTCCAGGTGTTATGGTGTAGATATCTTCACTGTATTCAGATGTTGTTTTATCTGGTCTAGTCCAAAAATATCTGAAATATATCTAAGAGCAAACATTTTGGATATAATTACAAAAATATAGAGAACTGTTGGGGTCCACTGCCCGCAGTGGACGGAGTTCCTGGAGGATTGGTCCGAAGCTGAAATGAAACTAAGGGAGTGGGGGAAGAAAGAAGAACTCCGAGGCTACATGGTTGCTTCTGCTTAGAACGACTGTTTAATGGTGGACAAGCATTTGGGGATAAAGGAAGGGAAACCCCGCCTCCAGTCTTCTGTGCAGGCGTTCTGGAGTTTGGCGGGAACCCTGAAGTCTCCTGACATCTCGCAGGTTGTGCAGGTGGGTTGGTCGTAGGTGGGCCTCTGGCAAGCTGGGCGGAGCTGGGGGATCTGCCAGACACACAGAACCTGGCGGGGGGGGGGCTATCTCTTAGCCTAATTAACAAAACAACAGGTGCCATCAGGTGTGGCTTTCTCAAGACTTCAGTCTTAGCACCAACTATGTTGGTGGAGAAGGGACACCACAGAGAACCCTTGAACTAATTTCCTCTACAATAAAATGACTGTAAACTAAACAGACAAACATAAATTAGAAATTATTAAGATCTTTCAGTAAATATGTATTGAAGATAAAGGCAGTTTTCACTGTAAGAAAAATGTGAAGCTTTTTAAAATTTACAAACTACAGAAGAAGAGAGTGTCTAAAGCTTTTGTGTACTTACACAGTGCAAAATTGTAAATGCTAAAGTTTTAATTTTTCAAAGGACCTTTATCCTTTGTGTAGAAAACTTCTAATTCAGCAACATGGGTACCTTGGGAAGGGATTACAGCCAAAGTTATAATCTGGCCAGAATAAAGACACATCCTGAATTATAGCATTTTATGGCTAAATACAGACAAGCACTTAGTACACACCTTTAATACCTAACAATTAAGGTACAGCTAGTTTGTAAACGGAAGCAGCCTAGTTTGAAACTGGTTTCTAATTAAGGGGCAGAAAAAGTAACTGATCAGAGAAAAAAATATGAAAGCATTACACAGAAACAAAATATAGCCAATTCACACAATAACAGCACAAGAAATAATGGGCCACTTAAGAGCAGGAAGAGAGAAAAACAGGTTGTGGTATATGTGCATGACAGTTCTACTGGGACAGTTTTACAAAGACAGGTGGCAGAGAAAATAAGTTAGACACAGGTGAAGACAGAGTGAGCCAAGAGAAGGAGTCAGAAGTTTAGAACATACTGCCAAAGTTAATATGAGGCAAGCAGAGCAATTCAGTCAGAAGCTGAGAAAGGCTAGATTGAATCAGTCAGTTTGGGGACTAGAAGCTTCCTTGGTCTAGGGATAATTAAAATAGAGAAGGAAGTGCTCTGGGCTCAACCCAAGCTGTGTATTGCACAGATTGGGTATGCTCTCAGCTCATCACTTCTTATGAGGAAATGAAAGTTTTATATACACATAAAACTGGAATTAGTATGAAGACTATAAGAAGAGAATGAGTTGGAATAATTGAATTAGAAATGGGCCTTGTATTTAGTGTCATTTCCTGTCCCTGTTTTATTCTTCTAATGAGAGTATCCCTGTGATAATTGATAAGTTCATTGATGCAATGCATTTAATGAGGAGTAAAGAAGTGTAGTATTTCATTTTATATAGCAAACTTATATTTAGTTTTTGACCAATTCTAATAATATGCAAAATTACACATAAACTTTTGACTTCATTCATATACCTGCATCTATATAGCTAGACATGTGTTGCATTATATTTATTCATCAGGATGAAAATAAAAACTAAAACTATTAATACTATAAAACCCAAAGTGAAGACACATGTATAAATTGTTGTTACATAATCTTTAATTTTGGAAAGTTCTTGATTTCTGTTCCTCATCACAAATTGAAAATAATGTCAGCTCCCATTCAGGAATAGTATGATGGGTAAGTGAGATAATATACATGTATCTAGGACATAGACAGACTTTGTCAAATAGTAAGTGACTCACATGTTTAGTTCTTATTCTTATGTAAAAATCAAAAAGAAGTCCTAGTAGGTATCCAACTTTCAATTCTCTATCTCCTATCTGAGAATATTTTCATTTTCACTTAAATATACCATCATAGTTCTTCATTTTGATTTTATATACTTGAAATCTGGTTAAGAAAATGTGACTTTATCTGTGATGGTATGTTAAGATTATCTATAGAGGACCATGGTACATATCTCTTGGTTGGTTAGGATGAAAAAGAAACAACAACATTCATCACAAATGTCTATAAAAGCTTACTTTTTTATATGACTAATTCTTCTGATAATAGCAAGGCAAAGAGTGAGGCTTGAGTAAAAAAAAACAACAGAGTTACGATTAGAGGTCTTTATTGAAACAAGTAGATATTGCATGGTTAAAACATCTATTCGGAAGGGATTCTATGAATATCAGACTGCTTCTTTGCTTAAGGAAGGATATTTTGCTTTTTTCATAAGCTTACCTAGATTTAAGACTCAGAGGAGTTAAAAGTAAGTTTTTTTTGAAATGTAAATGAAGAAAATATCTAATAAAAGTTGGAAAAAAAAGTAAGTTTTAAAAGCTCTCTATAGCCATATGTCTCACAAATGGAGTCAGCTTACTACATGATAAAAATAGCTATGGCTTCCAACACAATACATTATGGTGATAGAAAGTGACTCTCAAATAGTGGTAAAATGTCAAAAAATCTACATTGAAGAAATTCAGAAATACTCTTTGAAATGGAGTGAGTTTTGGGGACTCTTTAGTCATTGATAATTGGCTTTCGCTCCTACTTTTCTTCCTTCTTTCTCTCACTCTGACTTCCTTTACACTTTTGATAGTTTGCCCTCTTCTTTTTCTCTCTAGTTCTTTTTTCCTAGTTCTCTTGTTTCCTAGTGTCATTGTGTCACTGCAGAAATGAAAAGAAGATTAGTTTTTACTTTGTAAATCTGGGGGATTATATAAAATGTGTAGGACAGGTTGGAGAGACATTGAAGCTATTTTCGTCCTTTTCTTGTTGCCTATGTCTCCTCATCTAATTGATACATATTCTGTTCATTGAAGAAATTACAGAATACCACATTGTTGTAATTACTTCCAGCATTCTAATTTGCTTGGGGTCTTAAAGCACTAACTTTTACTGATAGCTAAGTCATCCCATATTGTCTGCATTTTTTGAAAAACAGGGTATGGTTGTTATTACATTGGTCTGGTTATCATTTATAGTTCAACACCATAAGGATACTCTAGACCTATATTTTAATTTTTAATACATAAAAAGTTCTTAGGGCTATTTTATAAGACTCTTTCCCTCTTTGCTACTAAAATATTCATATATTATCCAAAGTAATTCATATTCTGTCAGTTCAATTCAACAGGCCATTTTTGAAGGCATATTTTTGGATCACTGTAGTTTCTTAAAAGTGAAGATAGCATAGATAATACAGAGAGGAACAAAGATATATTTCTTGATCTTACTGATTGCTTATTTTAGTCATTAATTAGTTATAACATTTGAGATTCATACAGATAAAATTTTATAAAGGAAATTAGAAGAAAAATAATTAATTAAAACTCTAATTAGCCAAAGTATATGAATGACTATAGTGATTCAAAATATGCTTAAAGATACATTACAGGGAAGACTTTTCAACAGTTATTGAATAGACAAAGCTTAGCTGTTTCTTGTAGCAATTTGTGAATACTAAAGATGGTGATTACAAATGGTGAGAGGATGCACAGCTTTAGCAGATAATGGCTAGAGAAAGCACATAAAACTTAATTGAGATGGTATAGTGGAATGTTAATCCAGCAACATGGCTTCTTTGGCATAGAATCTCAATTAAAATTTTCTAGGTCTATATGATCATCTGGAATGCAGATTACAGTAGATTACAGTGTGATTTGGCTGGAATACAGAAATGTCCTTAGTACAAACCTTTAATCCCTAACAATGAAGGTAGTGTTAGTTTGTAGAAGGAAGCAGTCAGGTTTGAAAGTTAAACCTAGTTTATGGTCAGGCCAAATGATAAATCAGGGAAGATTTGACAAAATGAGTGAGAGATTATAGACAGAAAGGCGAGGTTACTTTGGAGGAGTGCAGGGAGAGAAAGATGATGCATGTGACAGTTTTACCAGGACCATTTTACAAAGACAGATATCAGAGAGAACAAGTTAGACACATGTGAAGACAGAATAGGCCAGAGAATGCAAAAGAGCCAGAAGTTTAGAACATACTGCCAAAGTTAATATGAGGCAAGGCAGAGCAATTCAGTCAGAAGCCAAGAAAAGCTGGATTGAATCAATCAGCTTGGAATATTAGATTGTAAGGAGAATAGAAGCTTCCAGGCCAGGACTAGTTAGAACAGAGAAAGAAATGCTCTGAGCTTAGCCCAAGTTGTGTGAATACATTTATCTCTTCCCTCCATCAATGGAAGAAAAGGAAAGAAAAATAAAATTTACAAAGTGGATTTAATGTAATGGACAGGATTTGGAGTGGTAGATGTTTAAGCATAAGGTCATCTTCATAAGCAGAATAATAATGTTTGTCCCATCAACTATTTTACTCATTAATATGACAAACTCTTTGATAAAAAAGTAACTTAAGTAAGGACTTGTTTTAATCCATTATTAAATAATTGTAACAATGTGTCAATGGATGAGTCAGCTGGTCAGGTGCTTGCCATGAGGACAAAGGAAGATGAATGCTGGTGTTCATCTAGATATGTCCTTCTCCCTTTTGTGTTTCATCCCAAGAGCTAAAACACCGAACAGATCAATTCCAAATCTAATCACAGTTTTTAAGTTGGATAATAATGATACATAAGAAGAGATGCTAAACGTTATAGAAAAATTAAGAGTAGAACACAATATATTAGAGTAATGTGCTTTGCAGTTAGCTTTAAAAGCTGATGGTAGATTGTGATAACTTAAATTTCAGCTAAACATCCTGAAGATGTCTTACATACAGGAGGGGGTTAATTTGAATAACTAAGCAGAGTTCTATGAGACTTTGATCATCTGTATACATACATGAGTACAATACATACTGTATTGTACTGTAACTCAAAGTTTCAGAGGCTTCAGTACTTTGTAATGGGAAGAGCATGACACCACATGGTAGTTATGATGATACAAAGTTTCAGGTATTTGGCTTTTTCTTTGGACTCCATCTATATGTATAGCCAATGAGATAGTGTTCCTGTCACTTGAGCCAGGTCTATTTGCTCTTAGTCAGCCCTCACAGGCAAACCCAGAAGCACACTTTATGGTTCTGAATCTGGGAGCTTTTTAGTGCAATCCATTTGACAATAAAGAATAACCAATACAAAGAGAGAGAGAGAGAGAGAGAGAGAGAGAGAGAGAGAGAGAGAGAAAGGAAGCAAACTGTAATTGTGAACAACTGAGCAAAGCTAAAAGTGATATACCTGGAACATAGGCTTAGAAGTGGCAGATAGCATGCAGACCATTCATGGAGACTACTTTAGAAATCTCATTTATTTGGCAAGACAGAAATAGGAGTAGTTATGCTGCCACAACAGGATCTCACCTGGTTTGAGAGTTGACATTAGCAAAACTGCCCCATTCTGATTACATAAAAGGTGGGAACTGAACGATTTTGTGGGGATTCATCACTGTTGAAGTTTAAGCCTAGAGGTATCATCTCGAGTTATGTAAAATGGACCCATAAATCTGAAGACAATTTACAAGAAAAGCAGGGATCAGATAATCAGCTGCCAAAGGCCCCTTAGCGCCAAAAGAAAGGCTTCATTATATGGATTAGAACTTCTCCCATATTCATCAAATGGCCAATGTGACTCACCATTGTTCCTTGCTGTAGGAAAATTCTATAGACTGAAAATTCTATTTTTTAAATGTATTGACTACAAATGTGGAAACTAAAAATTCCAAGACCAACTTGTCCCAAGAGTCCACATCTTGAACAACAAAAGTTCTACTTAATTACAAATTGAGGGCTGTTTAAACTGGCCATGGAAGCCTCTTTTCCTCAGATCCTATACAGAGAGATTAATAATAAAAGTCTAGTTCCCATTATGATGTTTTTGTTAAAACTATAAACATTATGAGCCTTTTGTTATTTGTTCTAGACTCTTCTCTATTTACAACATTTGCTGTTCTGGGTAATTTTCCAGATAACACAATTTGGGTACCTGCTACTGAGTGTGTGAACTCCAATAACTGGCTTTAACTAAATTAGTCAAGGTGTATCAAAATTTTCTCAACAGACAACGTACAAAATGTGTCCTACTCATCAGCCTATTACATAATTTTACTTGACTAATAGGACTTATCATTATTCAGTGCTATAAAAAATTATTTATATTGGAAACTTTTAATGTATAGATTAAATTTATAGAATATGAAAAGTCCAAGATAAATTTGCCTAAAGAGTTTATGTCTTATAACAGCTTGATTATGGCTTTATAGATAGGCCCTAGTCATTTTATTAATAGAGCAGAAGGACTAAAAATTATCCTTTTTCTATTTTATAAGGTCATTAATCACTTCCTGAGGAAGGGGTATTCCAAATATAATCATTTTCCAGAGGTATTTGATTTATAATATAGCTACACTCAGTGTTGGGGTCCTATACATTGACATTTCAAGGTCCATTTTCTCATATATGTGGGTTCCAACAGAGATCTAAAATGGTACTTGGATACACAGAAACAGGCATTACAGGTAGTTTTAAGTCAATGCTGATGGTTATTGGGAACTGACCAGTGGTTCTCTCGCAGAGCCTGCAACTCTTTAACCACAGAGTCATCACTTGGCCAGGGCATTGACATTTAAATTGTTGGAGTCCAGTAAAACCTCACAAATCACTTAAAGACCAATCTCAGTTATATAGGATAGTTTATTGAGCATACACCATAGGACTTGTTAACCTGGGCCCTGGTCCAGATTCAGAAACTGAGCCAAAGTCATTGACTTACACATGACTTTTCATTCTAAACTCCAGAAACATCTGTGGCAAGTTCATCAAACAGGATTTAGGCATAGGGTATTTCCTTAGGAACATGTCTGTGCTGTATATTTATGCTGCTCCCATTGGATGGGGTATTCAACTCTGGAAAGGGACTTGCTTTGTCTAATAATCATGTTTTAACTTGTCTACCAGGATAGGATTTGCCTAACATTTATGTCTTAATTTGCCAACTAGGATGTCAGGTTCACATGTACATGTCTCTTTCTGCCAAGTAGGATGTCAGTTTCCAGGGATGTCTACTACTCAATATGGAAGCCTTATTCCAAATAGTTGCTTATATTGGTGCAGGTGTCCTCCTTATGTTGGGGCCCATCCTATGGGAAGCTTATAAAGGCAATATCATAAAATACATAGGTGTGGGAAGTGCTGCTGTGTGGTTGGTTTGAGTCCAAGCTTACTGCGGGTAACTATACAAAAGAGCTCTACCAACTTCTATCGTGATTGGTTTCCAAGGGCACAGAACCTAACAGAATATGTAATAAATATTGGCCTAGAAAGTTTCCTAGTAACAGCAGAAACATATGAGAAAGGTTCCTTGTAATGGTGCACTATTCAGGCAACAATTACTTAGGCCTTAACATTTTACTTAGGCCTTAACAGTTCATCTAAGCCTTAATCTTTTATCTAGGCCTTAATATTTTTCCTATGTCCTAACAAAAGAATTCTCTATTACCTTAAGAGTAACAAAACTTATTTTAGAAAACTTTTAGTTATAAATATTCTATTTGTTCCTTTGAAATACTCACAAACCTCCCAAATCCAAACTAGCTCTCCAATATCAAAAATGTCCTTTATGTGAATTATAAATTATTATGTGAATTAATATTATGTGAGTTATAAATACATCCATAGCTTGCATCTCCATCTCTTTCTGAAAAAGAAAGCATGTGTATACTTTTAATAAAAGCAAATGGTCAAATGTAGGAGGTCTAATCACAGAAAAACAATAAATAATAGTGATAGATCTACTTGACATCTAAAATTCACCTAATTTCACCACAAGGATGTACTGCTAAAAGGTATTATGAATGTAAAAATACATGTTCTTAAATTCTAGGACATACCATTCATTGTTCTTTGTATAGTATGATGTTTATGGTTTTCATTCTATTTATGCTGTTTTTATAATATAACAGGTACACCCAGAGTTCCCAGGGACTAAATTCCCAACCAAAGAGTATACATGGAGGGATCCAAGGCTCCAGAAACATATGCAGCAGAGGATGGAATTATCTGGCATCACTGGGAGAGGAGACCCTTGGTCCTGTGGAGGCTTGATGCCCCAGCATAGGGGGATGTTAGAACAGTGAGGTGAGAGTGAGTGAGTGGGTGGGTGGGTGGAAAATCACCCTCAGGGAGGAAAATGAGGGGGTTAGTGTGGGGGAGTGTTGTTGATGTGAAACCGGAAAGGGGGATATCGTTTAAAAGGTAAATTAATAAAATTTTTAATAAAACATGTTTTAAATTATTGCAAACTTAAAACTGGAAATAAAACAGATATTTTATATATTATTTAATACAGCATTAGAAAATTGGTTGTATTGGAGACATCGTAAGATTAAAAAAAAATCAATGTGTGGTGTTCAACATAGGTCACACTATAATTGGCCTTTTTATGAACTGCAATTCAAATGACCCTTAACAGAATTTGCTAAGAAAAATTAAGAACATTTTCACAAGGGTGTAAATTACAATTTCCCTGGGAGTCTCATTATTTTCATTTCCAGATATATCAGTTATTAAATCAGATAGATTTTTATAAAATTGAAGATTCAGTGAACATTTTTGAAAATAGAATATAAAATATAAAGACTTGCTTAAAAATTAGAGAATTTGAAACTTTTCTGTCACATAGCCATGTTGAGAATCATTACTATCAGCAATCAATGTCCTGAGAATATCTACATTTTACAAAGGTCTTTCTAGTCATATGCACAATCTTATCTCATTGTATAATCTTTACAAAGAGCCACAATTAGTGGCTATTATGGAGAAAAGATACCAGCTGACATACAGACTTCAGATAAGGTAAAAATAATTTTTTATCATTTGACAAAATAAAAATCACTTTAAAACATAAATTTTCCTCCCAAACTCATTTCTGAAAAGCTTAAAATACTTTTGACTTGAAGTGATATTATGAACCAGAGATAACAGTGTATCTACCATAAAGTTTCCAGTTGCCAAGTTACTTCTGGGTTTACTGAATGAGAGGAATTTTAAGGACTACTAAACTTGTATGAAAAAAAAAGGAATACCTTGCATGATTTCCCAAAGTATTAGACTTCCTGTAATGCAATTTGCTGTAACCTGAACTAAGCAGAATTGGAGCCTAGCCTTGGGGCAGCAAAAAGTAATCACTTGCTGTTAGGATTTTTCTTGTTTAAAATACTCAGGTCACCTCCACATTCCCATTCCTCAGTCTATCCACTGCCTCCACAGCATTGTGCTAACCTATAGGGAAGCCTCCCTTTGTTTAGTGCACTACCTCTGCATCTCCAGTTGATGACTTCTGAGATTTTGAGAGAAAGACATTTTTTTTTAAGACTAGATAGTGAATGTGTCAGCATTCCAGTTACCGAGAAAGGTCTTTGTGCACAGAGACAGGATGAAATTATATGTTGTAGTTAAGCATACTATCAGAAGCCATGTAAACCAGAAGTCCTAGGCCATCTGGCAGCTGCATTGCAGCTGTCTATTAACATCTTTTTTGATCACTGCAGTGGCATATTTTAAAGTTTATATCCAGAAGAGCCATGAAAGTAAGTACACATTTGCACTCTAAACATGCTCTCCTTTCATCAAGGCCATCTGTATATTCTTCATGAGTGGTCAACGTATTGCTACCAAAGGTAAGTGAACTGGCATGATCTCTGAGAAGGCACAGAAGCCCACCATGTAACACAGTGATTATAGTAGACCCTAATCCAGATGAAGATAATGAGCATCTTAAACTGATGAATATAGTATTTATAAAAGACAGTTTTCTACTACAGTAATTCTTGCAGTATCATCATGTAGTAACATACAGGGGTGTGTATGAAATGTATTCCAGGAGTATCAACACTACTTGAAAATAGATCTTTAAACACCTTTGAATAAAATTTCTTGTTAAAAAGTTTAGTTAACCCTTCTAAGTGGGATTGAAGCATTCTCACTTGGGACTTCCTTCTTGTTAAACTCTTTATGGTCTGTGTTGTATCCTGGATATTATGTAAATTTTGGATAATATCCATGTATAAGTGAGTACATATTATGCATGCCCTTTTTGGGTCTGAGTTACCTCACTCAGGATAATATTTCTAGTTCAAATCATTTGTCTACAAAATTCATTATGTTCTTATTTTTAATAACAGAATAGTATTCCATTGTGTAAATGAACCACCAAGCAGAGGGGTGGAAGGAACTGGGTGAGAAGGGAGGGGGGGAACGGGGCAGAATGAGGTATGGTGGGAGGAAACTAGGGAGAAGAGCAAGCTGCCAAGAGAATGAATGGAAATATGTAGCTTCTGGGGGTGGGGGATTAGGAGAGCCTCTGAAAAGTCTCAGAGAACTGTGATATGAGACACTTTCAGGATTCAATGAGGGTGACCTTAGCCAAAATGCTCAACATGGCTGTCTCCCTAGAGAGGCTCTACCAGCAGCTGACTGATATAGATGCAAATATATATAGTCAACCACTGGACTGAATTTGGGGACCCCTATGGTCTATAGTTAGGGAAAGATTGCAGGAGCTCAAGAGGATGGTAACCCTATAGGAAGACCAACAGTCTCAACTAACCCAGACCCCTGGGAGCTCCCAGAGACTAAGCCCCGAACCAAAGAACACACACTAGTCTAAGGCCCCAGAAAGCATGCCTAGTCTGTCCTCAGAAAGCATGTGCCTAATCATGTAGAGACTTGAGGCCCCAAAAGAGGGGAGCATCCTCTCAGAGACAAAGGATACAGGGAATGGGATGAAGAATTTTGGTAGGGGGACTGAGAGGGAGGCAATATCTGGATTTAAATGAAGAAAATAATTAATTTTTTAAAAACTAGTTGCTATAGTGTTGGTTGAGGAATGTAATAGAACAGAGAATTTGTAACTGTCACAATAGTCTGAAGTAAAGTACAGAAGCCTTGACTGATACAGGTTTTTCTTTAAATTATTTACTGTCATTAGTGAGAGGGTATGCATGCTGTAATATACATGTGAATGTCAGAGTAGAATTCCTTGGCATTGGTTCTTTTATTTACTTTTATGTAGGTCCTGGGAATCAAACATACCATTATAAAGAGGAGGGCAGAATCAGGTATTGGAAGGGACAGTACAGAAGTAGAGAGTGAGAAAATTGGATAGAAATATGTAGCAGTGGGGTGTGGGGAACTTGGTGTTGCCACTAGAAAGTCCTAGATGCCAAGGAAGCAGGAGGCTCCCTGGACCCAACACTGATGATTTTAGTCAAAATACACAACAAAGGGGAAATAGAGCCTATAGAGACCAGCTCTAGTGGATAAGCACTGTTCTTAGTTGAGGGATGAGGTCAGTCACTCATCTCAAAAATTTTAACCCAGAATTGTTCCTGTCAAAAGGAAAAACAGGGACAAAAATTGGAGCAGATACTGCCCCATCTAGGGATCCATCCCATCTGCAGACAACAAACCCTAACACTACTGCTGATGCCAAGAGGCACTTGTTGGCAGGAGCCTGGTATGGCTGTTCCCTGATAGGTTCTACCAGCACCTGACCAATACAGATGCAGATACTCAGAGTAAGTCCAGAGATCCCAATTGGAGAGCTAGAGGAAGGACTGAAGAGATGAAGGGTAATTGCAACCCAATAGGTAAAACAACAATATCAACTAACTGGACCACCCAGAGCTCCAAAGAATGAAATCAACAACCAAAGAGTTTACATGGAGGGATCTATGGCTCCAGATACATATGTAGCAGAGGATGTCCTTGTCTGAAATCAATAGGAGGGGAGGCCCTTGGTCTTATGGAGACTTGATGCCTCAGTGTAGGGGGATGCTAGAGTGGTGAGGTAGTAGTGCTGTAGTGGGTGGAGGAGCACCCTTATAGAGGCAAAGGGGACAGGGGAGAGCCAGGATGGATTGGGGCATTTGTGAAGGGGTAACTGGGAAGGGGGATATCATTTGAGATGTAAATGAATGAAATGATTAATAAAATATAAATAAAGAGTTAAGGTTTCAAGAAAGAGGAGGCAGGACTGCCAGTTCCAGTGAAGACTTAATTGCTAAGCATCTACATTTAGAAAGCAGCTTCATTTAACTAAATTAAAAGAAGAGATACTAAATGTATATAAATAATAAATCTGTCTTTATATTTCAATTTGATTTTCAGGGTAGGCGTAATTGTTCAGTGATTTAATGTTCTTGATGCTCTTACAGAGGACACAGACTTGTTTCCCAGCACGCAAGTGGTAGCTTACAACTGTTTATAACTCATGTTCCAAGGGCTCTCCTTCAGTTTTCCTGCTTTGTACACTAGATATGTCTAGTTAGGATCATTTATGTGTGTTAAAGAAAACGCCTCTTGTACATAAAATAATGATGTGTGAGATACATAAATCTATGCTATTTAATTCTCTTTCACATTTTTTATTGATATTCATCATCCATGTTCAGGAATCAGAAACCTGAATGTTGCCTTATTTATTTATTTACTTACTTACTTTTTTTTTTTTTTTTTGGTTTTCTGAGACAGAGCTTCTCTGTGTAGCCCTGGCTGTCCTGGAACTCACTCTGTAGACCAGGCTTGCCTTGAACTCAGAAATCTGCCTACCTCTGCTACCCAAATGCACTATTAACAAAAAAAAAAATGAAAGTGGAGAAAAGAGGCTAGATTTTATTCTTTTTTCTTTTTAAAGAAGAAATATTTTATCAAACTTAGAAGTACATTAAGCAGAGATACAAATTCTTAGCTCATGGAAGAAGTCCAGACTAAACAAATGTAGCTTGGGAACTCTTTAATTAACACATTTTAATACTACCTAGTATGGAATTTTTACAGTTTCTGATTGTATGAGGTTTTTCTGACTCAATAATTCCATGTTATTTGCTTAATATAATGAGCATGTTCCTCAAGGAACTGGGATTGACTTAGTGTAACCTATACTGGTGGCATTCAATTATATAATGGAGATCTGCTATATACTATGCTATGATGAAATTTCAAGTCTGATATTAAACAGATATAGAACTGAACTTCATCTTAATTAACATAGATATACAGATCTGCTTTAGCTATTCATTTATAGCTGCCTACACAAGGCAAGTTTATATACCAATTCTCTATTATGTAGAAGCAATCATATCAAAATTTATACAGCTTTCTGAAGCCTGGACATGGTCACTCTATGGTCATTAATCACCAACATTATTAAAGGTCAGCACAAAATTAAGTAATGAGAAATAAACCTTGCCTTATTAATGAAGAGAATTAAAGTTAACATGTAATGGTATAGCTTAAAGTATAAAGAAACAGGGTTAATAATGAAATCAACACACCAAAGGTATATTATAAATTAACATTTATTGGAAATGTTCTGAGTATTTATTATAGGCAAGAAGGGAGAACTCTGCACAGTTCATATTACACATTGAGATCAAGGTTAATTCAAATAACCTATGAATATTAATTAATGATAAGTACTATAAATAGAGTGATTTCAAATTCTGGAAATGAATTTCTGTGCATATGATTATGGATTTTGATAAGAATAAAAATAAAAGATCCTCATTAGTCAAACTACCTATCAAAAGGGAGATAAAACCTATAGAGACCAGAGCCAGTAGATAGACATGGTCCCTGCTTGAGGGATGGGGCCATCCAACCATTCAAAAATGTTAACCCAGAATGGTTCCTGTCTAAAGAAAATGCAGAGACAAAGAATAGAGCAGAGACAGAAGGAAAGGCCATCCACAGACTGCCCCACCTAAGAATCCATCCCATATGCAGAAACCAAATCCAGACACTACTGAAGATGCCAAGAAGTACTTGCTGACAGGAGTCTGATATAATTATCCATTAAGAGACTCTGCCAGAACCTGACCAACACAGATGAGGACACTCTTAGCCAACCATCAGACTGAGCATAGGAACCCCAAAAGAAGAGTTAGGGGAAGGACTGAAGAAGATGAGGGGTTTGCAACCACATAGGAAGAATAACAATATCAACTAACCAGGCCCACCCCATCAGAGCTCCCAAGGACTAAACCACAAACCAAAGAGTACACATGGAGGGACCCATGGCTCCAGCTGCATATGTAGCAGAGAATGGCCTTATCTGGCATCAGTAAGAGAGGAGTCCCTTGGTCCTGTGGAGGCTCACATAAGGGGATGCTAAGGCAGTGAGGCAGGAGTGGATGGGTAGGTAGGAGAGGAAGTACCCTCATAGACATAGGGGGCAAGGGATGGGATAGGGAGTTTGTGTAGGGGAAACCAGGAAGAGGGACAACATTTGGAATGTAAATAAATAAAATAACCAATAAAATAAAAAGATCCTATGAAGGTAAACTAAAATGTCAGTTTATATTGCAAGGAACCAATACAAAGGCTAAAACAGGCAAAAGACTTTATCACATTAAAAAAAAATTAAAAAGTAGTCCTACTATAATAAAAGTAGTGGGTGAGAAAAAATGTACTTCTCAGTAACAATTAGAGAAGTTTCCTCCTGTAATAGATGGGAATTAATAATCAGCTGACAGCTAGACATTGTGCTGAGCGTGAGTTACCTTGGAATTTTTTATCCTTAATTGATGTCTCCATCAATTCCCTTCCCTCAGAGCTCAGGGAATCCTGTAAAACAGAAGGCAGAAAGATTCTAAGAGTCAGAGAAGATGGAAAGCTTCAATGCAATGAGGTCTTCTAAACACAGCAAGACCTGGTGCACTTAAGAACTCAGAGGGCTTATCCATGTCTGGGATAGATGGGTACTGATAGTGGGAGTGGACACAAGCCTCTAACCTGTAATCTAGAAGCTATCACCAACTGATAACCACTTGCAAATGAAACACTAATTTGCCCAAACGTAATCCACAGTTAAGGGTTGGCACCAAGCCTAACAATAGATAGTCAGCAAGAAAGAATGTCAAGGGTGCTTCTGGAAAGGTGTTTCTCTTCTTCCTTCCTTCCTTCTTTCCTTCCTTCCTTCCTTCCTTCCTTCCTTCCTTCCTTCCTTCCTTCCTTCCTTCCTTCCTTCCTTGCTTCCTATTCTTTTCTTTCTTTTTTGTTAATGTTTGTTTGTTTACTTGTGTTTTTTTGTCTCATAATATTTTGTCTAGGCATTTTCTTCTGCTTCCCCTCTTATCCTAAAGGCCCTTTTGCTTATGTATTAAGGGTTCTGATTTTACATTCTCATGGAATGTTTATATTTGCCTCTATGAGTGTACCTGTGGCTATATATGTCTCATGTGCTTTTGCTTTGGCTGTTTTTCTGTTTGTTATTTTGTTTTGTTCTATTCATGTTTGCCTCTTTCTTTCTTTCTTTCTTTCTTTCTTTCTTTCTTTCTTTCTTCCTTCCTTCCTTCCTTCCTTCCTTCCTTTCTTCCTTTCTTTCTTTCTTCCTTTCTTTCTTTCTTTCTTTCTTTCTTTCTTTCTTTCTTTCTTTTACTTTTAGATTTCTTGTTTTCTAATAAAAGAGAACAAAAAACAATATAGATTTGAATTGCATGAGTAGGTAGGCAGGAAGGATATGCAAGAAGTTGGAGGAGGAGGAACAATAATCAGAATATATTATATGAAATGTCTATTTTCAATAAAAGGAAAAGATTATAAACACATAACCTGGAACAGAGAGGATCAACTTTGGATGTTTCTACTAACTGTTTCATGTTTTATTTAAATGAAAGTAGAAAACATAAAGAACTGAATGTTGGTATACCATTGAAAGATATCCAGATGATATGCAGAAAGTAGATGTAAAGCAAGAATCCAAGAACATTATCTTTAAAGCAGTAGGTCAGAATTAGATAAGCACAAGTAAGTAACTACTTAAATATTTGTTCAATTGAAATCATTGAAAAACTACAATGGAAGCAGGATAATGATTTTGAAGAACAAGAGAATTTATTCTAACAAGAACATTATTGACTGATTAGAACACCACTTACAAACTGAATTATGAACAGAAATCAATATAATAAAACTGATATAAAAGGAATTTAAGGAATGGGGGAAAACTAGCAGTAATGAATTTGTGTTAAGGTAAATTTGTGTTTGTTTTCAGTTTTTATTTAGATACAAAATAACTAATTGTAAACATTTGTAAGCTCTTTTTAGATTGAATGCAAATATGCAAAATACTATGTTAATGATTCACTCTTTTTTGGTAAAATTTATACTACTCTTAAAAGGTTATTATTTGTCTTTGTAGCTACAGTTTTATGTTTCTCAACAAAACAATCTAGGAAATGTTATGTAATTATAATTATTAATCCATAGGCAGCTATAAAATTTCAATATTTTTCTATAAAAATGACCAAAAATTAGACTTTAGATCTGGTTCTTCTCAGCCCTGTGCTCCCAAACATAAGATTCTTACTCTGCCATTGTTTAGCTCTGGACTTGCCTCTCAGTCCAGAGGAGATTTGCAGTACCCCAAGAGTATCCTATCTCCTGTGGGATGCTTTGGCAATTTCAGAACTAACCAGCTCATAACCTTGCCCAACCACCCATCCTATCTCAATACATTGGACACTCCAGCTAAGTCTGCCTAAGGCACAGCCAACATAGTAGGATACCCTGATATCCATGTCTGGACCATGGCTTCCCCCATCATGATCATCCAACCAACTGAAGGAAAAAACAGATGCCTAAAGTACAGGAGAAAAACATAATCAACAAGTCCCAGGGCAATATGGCACCATCAGAACTCAGCTATCCTACTACAGCAAACCATGGCTATTCTAATGAAAGTGAAGGAAAAGAAGAGGATCTTAAATCTAATCTCATAAAGATGATACAGCCCTTTAAATAAGATATGGGTAAATACATCTCTTAAGGAAATACAGGGAAATATATTAAAACAAATAGGGGCATTAAAAGAAGAAGAAAATAAATATTAAAAATAAAATATGGGAAACCAAATGGGTGAAGAATATGTACACAACTGTCCACGATTTAAAAAGGAAAATGGAAACAATAAAGAAAACATCAATTGAGTCAATCCTGGATATGGAAAACCTAGGAAAAAGAACAGGAATTACAGATATGAGCATTAGAAACAATATAGGTGATTGAAGAGGGAATCTCAGGTATAGAAGATACAATTTAAGAAATCAATACATCAGTAATAGAAAATGCAAAATCTGAAAAGTTAATAACACAAACATCCAGGATTTTTGGGACAGCATGAAAAGACCAAATGTAAGAATAATAGGGATAAAAGAATACAAATATTCCCAGCTGAAAAGCCCAGAAAAAAAAATTTTAAAAATCACAGATGAAAATTTCCCTGAGCTAAAGAAAGAAATGCCTATAAAAATACAAGAAGCTTATAGAACACCAGATTGAACAAGAAAAGAAAATTCTCTTGCAACATAATATTCAAAACACTAAACATACAGAATAAAGAAAAAATGTAAAATCAGCAAGGGAAAAACTCCAAGTAACATATGAAAGCAGATTTTTCAGATTTACATCTGATATCTCATCTTTACACTAAAAGCAAGAAGGGCCTGGGACGAATCTTCCATACCCTAAGAGACCACAGATATTAGCCCACATTACTATTCCCAGCAAAACTTACCATATATGAAGAAACCAAGATATTTCATGATAAAACCAAATCCAAACAATACCTCTCCACAAACACATGCCTACAAAGGATACTAGAAGGAAAACTCTAACCCAATGAGGCTAAACATACTCAAGAAAATACAAGAAATAAATAATTTCACACCATTAAAACCAATAGAAGAGAAACAACTGCTCCCTCATGCACTCATCCACCACCAACATAAAAATGACAGGAAGAAACAATCATTCGTCATTAATATCTCTCAATATTAATGGACTAAATTCCCAAGTGAAATGACACAGGCAAACAAATGGATGCATAAACAGAATCAATCATTCTGTTGCATATAAGAAACATATCCTAGCCACAAAGATAATAATTAGCTCAATATAAAGGGCAGGAAAGAGATTTTTTCCAAGCAAATGAACCCAAGAGACTACATAGAGTACCCATTGAAATATCTAATAAAATAGACTTTCACCCAAAAATAATCAGAAGACACCCAGAAAGACAGTTCATTCTTAGCAAAGAAAAAAAGTCCACAAAGATAATATCACATTTCTGAATAACACATTTTCCTTTCAAAAAGCAAGGGAACACACATTTGTAAAAGAAATATTACTAAAGTTTAAACCATACATAGAATCACACACATTAATGTGGCAGACCTCAACATCCCACTCTCACCAATGGACAGGTTCTCAAGACAGAAACTAAACAGAAATAACAAAAATAATGGAGGTTATGATTCAAACGAAATTACAGATATAGATAGAACATTTCACTGAAACAAGAGAACACACCTCATGAAACCTTCTCGAAAACTGAATATATAATCAGTCACAAAGCAAACATTATCAAAAACAAGAATGAAATAACCTTATTCATCTTATCAGAGCACTGTGGATTAAATCTGGACTTCAACAACAAAAGAAACAACAGAAAACTTAATACCCCTGGAAATGAATAACTCTCTACTTAATGATCATGGGGTCAAGAGAAAAATAAAAGAAGAGACTACACGCTAGAATTCGATGAAAATGAGGGCACAGTTTACTCAAACTTATGGGACACTAAGAAAGCAATGCTAAGAGGAAAGTCCATAGCACTAAATACCCTCATGTGCACAAAGAGGAACACTCCTCCATTGTTGGTGTGATTGCAAGCTGATACAAAAACTCTGGAAATCAGTCTGGTGGTTCCTCATGAAAATTGGACATAGTATTACCTGAGGACCCAGCTATACGACTTCTGGGCATATACCCAAAAGATGCTCAGACATATAACAAAGACACATAGTCCACTAAGTTCATTGCTATTATTATTTATAATACCCAGATGTACTTCAACAGAGGAATGGATATAGAAAATGTGGTACATTTACACAAGGGTGTACTGTACTGGCTGATTTTGTGTGTCAACTTGACACAGGCTGGAGTTATCACAGATAAAGGAGCTTCAGTTGGGGAAATGCCTCCATGAGATCCAGCTGAAAGGCATTTTCTCAATTAGCGATCAAGTGGGGAGGTCTCCTTGTCATTGGTGCCATCTCTGGGCTAGAAGTCTTGGGTTCTATAAGAGAGCAGGCTGAGCAAGCCAGGGGAATCAAGCCAGTAAAGAACATCCCTCCACGGCCTCTGCATTAGCTCCTGCTTTCTGACCCGCTTGAGTTCCAGTCCTGACTTCCTTTGGTGATGAACAGCAATGTGGGAAGTGTAAGCTGAATAAACTCTTTCCTCCCCAACTTGCTTCTTGGTCATGATGTTTTGTCCAGGAATAGAAACCCTGACTAAGACAAGAACTATTCACACAATGGAGTACTATTCAGCTATTAAAAATGATGAATTTATGAAATTCTTAGGCAAATGGATGGAACTAGAAAATATCATCCTGAGTGAGATAACCCAATTACAAAATGGTATGCACTCACTAATAAATGGATATTTTTAATATGCACGATATAATTCACAGACCACATGCAGTTCAAGATAGTATGGTCTTTCTTAGAAGGGTTGAACAAAATGCCCAAGGGAGGAAATACAGAGAGAACATGTGGAGCAGAGACTTAAGGAAAGGCCATCCACAGACTGCCCCCTGGGGATCCATCACATATACAGTTACCAAACCCAGACTCTATTGTGGAAGCCAAGAAGTGCTTGCTGACAGGAGCCTAATACAGTTGTCTTCTGAGAGGCTTTGCCAGAGACTGACAAACACAGAGGAGGATAATCACGGCCATGCATGGACTGAGCATAGTGTTCCCAATGGAGGAGTTAGAGAAAGAACTGAAGGATTTGAAGGGGTTTGCAACCCAATAGGAAGAACAACAATATCAACAAACCAGACCTCCCCAGAGCTCCCAGGGACTAAACCACCAACCAAAAAGTATAAATGGAGGGACCATGGCTCCAGCTGCATATGTAGCAGAGGATGGCCTTGTTGGATACCAATGGGAGGTGAGGGCCTTAGTCCTGTGAAGGCTTGCTGTCTCAGTATAGGGGGATGTCAGGACAGGGAGGCAGGAGTGGGTAGGTGGGTGGGGGAACATCCTCATAGAAACAGAGGTAAGGGGGAGGGCCTAGGGGATATCTTGAAGGGGGAACCTAAAAAAGGAGTTAACATTTGAAATGTGAATAAAGAAAATATTTAATAAACATTCCAAAAATAAAAGTATTTTTAAAAAGGAATTGGAGACTTCTCATACTAAGGAATTTAAAGTACATTTGAAGTCTTTAGAAAAAACGAAACAAATACATGGAGGAGGAGGAGGAAATGTCAAGACCTAATCAAACTCAGGGCTGAAATCAATCACCTAGAAACAAAGAGAACAATATAATGAATCAAGAAAACCAAGAGTGGTTCTTTGAGGAAAAATAAACAAAATAGGCAAACCCTTATCAGAACTAATTAAAAGACAGAGACAAAGTGTCTAAATTAACAAAAGCAGAAATGAAAAGGGAGACATAACAATGGATAATGAGGAAATTCAAAGAATCTTTAGCTCTTATTTCAAAAGCCTATACTCCATGAAATATTCCTATCTAAATGAAATGAATGATTTTGTTAGACAGATAGCAATTACAAGGTAAATCAAGACCAGATAAACTATTTCAATAATCCTATAAACCTTAAGGAAATAGAAGCAGTCAGTAAAAGTCTCCCCCTGTCCCTGAAAAAAAAAGGTCCTTGGCTAGATGGTTTTGGTGAAGAATTCTAACAGACTTTCAAAGAAGTGCTAATGCCAATAATCCTCAATTCATTCCACAAAATCAAGACAGAAGGTACATTGACAAATTCATTTGATGAGGTCACAGTCACATTAATATCAAAATGACAAAAAGGCATGGTATGTACTCACTAATAAGCTGATATTAGCCAAAAAAGTACAGAATATCCAGGATACAATTCACAGAATTAAAGAAGGTTGACAAGCTGAAGGGCAAAAGTGAAGATTCCTCAATACCACTTGGGAGGTGGGGGGAAGAAAGCAATCACAGGGTGTAAAGGAAGGGAGGAACCTGAGTTGGAGAGGGGACAGGGAGATAAAAAAGAGAACATGATCAGGTATTAGGCATGGGGGTGGGGTAGGGGAACAGGACTGAAGCCCCAGAGGGCCAGAAGAAAGAATTGAAATGTACCAGAGACCCAGGAGGTGAGAGACTGTCAGAAATCAAAGGGAGGGACCTTAGATGAAATGCCCTACAGTGAGGAGAAGGAACTTGTAGAGTTCACATCCAGGAGAAAGACAGGGCATCAAGTTTGACTGTGGACTATGCCATTTCACAGTCAAACACTCTGACTAAAAATTGTTCCTTATCTTAAAAACTGCAGGGACAAAAATGGAGAGGAGCCTAAGGGAAAGGAGGTACAAGGAAAGACCCAAATTAGGATTCAGCTCAAAGTGAGGTCCCAAGGCCTGACACTATTACTGAGGCTATGTAGAGCTCACAAAAAGAGTATCATTAATAGTGTCATTTTATTTGAACATATTTGAGTATAGTTCCTTGCATAATTACACATAAATTTTCTGATATATAATCGTATCATTTTGGATGTTAGGTTACTTTGTATTAGAGTTATTTTTTTGAACTTTACTGGTGTTTTTTTTTTTTTTTTTTTTTTTTTTTTTTTTTTTTTTTTTTTTTTTTTTTTTTTTTTTTTTTTTTTTTTTTTTTTTTTTTTTTTTTTTTTTTTTTTTTTTTTTTTTTTTTTTTTTTTTTTATTGGATCTTTTCTTTATTTACATTTCAAATGTTTTCCTCTTTCCAGGTCATCCCTTTGAAAACCCCCTATGCCATCTCCCCTCTTCCTGCCTTTATAAGAATGCTCCCTCACCCATCCACTCCTACCTTCCTGCCCTGGCATTCCCCTACACTGGGGCATTGAACACCCTCAGGCCCAAGGGCCTCTCCTTCCAGTGATGTCCAACAAGGTCATCCTCTGCCACATTTGTGACCAGTATGATGCATGTGTGTTATCCGTTGGTGGTCCAGTCCCTGAAACTCGGGGAGTCTGGCCTGTTGACACTGTTGCTCCCTCCACAGGGCTGCAAACCCCTCAGCTCCTTCAGTCCCTTCTCCAACTCCTCTATCAGGGACAATGGAGCTCAGTCCAATTGTTGGCTGGGAGCTTCCGACTCTGTATTTGTCAGGCTCTAGCAGAGCCTCTCAGGAGACTGCCATATCAGGCTTCCATCAACAAGCACTTCCAGGCATCTACCATAACAGACAGGTTTTATGGCTATTTAAAAAAAAATAACTTTTAGCCGGGCATGGTGACACACGCCTTTAATCCCAGCACTTGGGAGGCAGAGGCAGGTGGATAACTGAGTTCGAGACCAGGCTGGCCTCGAACTCAGAAATCCACCTGCCTCTGTCTCCCAAGTAAGCACACATTGAAAGAGTTAAAGAGATCATGTGTGAAGCTGATTCCAAAGGATGGACCCAATGACTGCAGCTGCCAGGGATCCAACCCACAATCAGCCACCAAACATAGACACTATAGCATATGCCAGCAAGATGGTGCTGAAAGGGCCCGGATATAGCTGTCTCGGGGGAAAATATACCAATGCCTGGCAAACATGGAGGTGGAAGCTAACAGTCAGCTATTAGATGGAACACAGGATTCCCAAGGAAGAAGGAGCTAGAGAAAGTACCCAAGGAGCTTAAAGGATCTTCAATCCTCTAGGTGGAAGAATAACCATGAACTAACTAGTACCCCCTGAGCTCATGTCTCTAGCTGCATATATAGAAGAGGATGGTCTAGTTGGCCATCAGTGGGAAGAGAGGCCCCTTGGTCATGCAGACTTTATATGCCCCAATACAGGGGAACACCAGGTCCAAGAAGTGGGAGTGGATGGGTAGGGGAGCAGGGCCGGGAGGGGTGAGGGTATAGGGAACTTTCTGGATAACACTTGAAATGTAAATGAAGAAAATATCTAATAAAAGTTGAAAAAAAATCTCTAGTGTCACTGAAACTTTTTCTGTTTATAAGTCCATCTTTTTCATGATGTGTGTGTGTGTGTGTGTGTGTGTGTGTGTGTGTGTGTGTGTTAGTTTTTTGAAGGTTGTTTTCATGGCCATGTGTAGAAGGGTATTAACTATGCCTTCCTCCAGCTACAGTTAAATGTCAACCCTCCCACTGAGAAGAGTGGAGTCTTATGATCCCTTAAGCTTTCCAAGATAAAATTTTGATGAGTAAAATATTGTGGAAGCCTATGTGGGTAGTAGTATTTTCCAAGAGTCCATGAGTGCATCATCCAAATTATATCTAGAAGACACCAAATTATAACACATTTCTATTTCTCAATCCTCTAGCTTTTCCATGTCTTTGTACTCTCTATTCCATGATGTTTCCTAAACATTGACAAAGTGATGTTGGGAGCTCAACTAAAGCCAAACATTCTACTTTTGCATCTTGGAAGACTTCAGGGATTTAATTTAAATAGTTTAGTGAAGAAAAAAGAGATGACAAATACACTGATGTACAGAAAATCTAGTTCAGGTAGCCTAAGCACCATGGAGAAAGCCTCATTTTCATCATATACTGTCAACATCTGCACTGGGGCCCGTGAGGGAGGCTTTGCTATCCTTCTGATGCTGACTGAACAAAGGCTTTGCCCCTCCACAGGCATTGGAGGCTTTGACACAGTCACATCCTTGAAAACAACACACATGCATTCAGGAATTCACTCAGGATTTTCCTGTTTCCTACACTCCATTACCATTAATTCTCAGCGCTTTGGTCTGAGTATATACACACACATGCACACAGACACAGACACACAGACATACATAGACACACACACAGACACAGACACAAACACACAAACACACACACACATACACACACACACACACACACACACACACACACACACACACCTACACCGTGGAAAATGAGAGATGGAATAATAAAAAGAAAGAGTTTCAAGGACATTGGAGGTATTAATAGTGAAATCATGTCTTTTTTTAGTCTGTTATGTATCTCTGAATTAATCCATTAATGACTGCCATTAGAAGCTCTCAAAATAAAGGCAACCAGAAACCCTAAAATGCCGTTTGTCCATATTGTCATTTCAAAAAAATAATAGGTCCTGCCTATGACATAGAATCTCCTCATATACAAATACTAGACTATATTTTTACTATCATGTCTGCATCTATTCTTTGTTGCACATCTCAAATGTAATTACAAAGAGTTTGGATACCCATAACATCCATAGTGTAAGGTCCCCGAAGGAGACCCCCACTCGAGTCTCTGGAGTTCGCACAGCCAAGGAATCACGAGAGACCATCTTGATGTAATGCACACGAGGTAGTTTATTCATGGAGCTCCAGGCCAACACATACGTCACACAGGAGATAGAGGAGGCTCAAAAGCTATGGGTTTATATAGTAAATAGGGTAGGGGGTTGGGGAAATTGGCGAGGTTTCACATGATTGGCTAGTTCAAACACCAGCAAGAGGACTGAGGTAGCAGCAATCCCGTTGGGGGTTTGCCTGAGTCAGCCAGGCACTGAGGTGCCAGGCCAAATGGCCCATTACTATCTTTGCATACCTTTCCTACCTCTACAACCAGTCAATTCCCTGAGTGAGTCAACACCTTTTGTTGTGACTTGCCTGTGCCTGTCTCAGGCCTAGGTCTACAAACCTTAAATCCTCCTCAGCAACTGGTGTTTAAACTATAAGCCTCATATATTATTTTCTTTCAATAGCACTATTGTATCAATGTGTGTATCTTGACACATCAGTCATTATTGTCATTCATAGAGTTCATAGTTGGTAAACTGTATCTATGTATGTAGTTACAAACATGTTATGAACAATGTGCACGATGTTATCATGAATAAAATCTTCCCATTTAGTTATTATATGTATCTAAGAGGAGTAGCATGGGGGTTTGCATCATTTGGTAGAGTTCTCAAGTGTCTCTTTGACTAGCAACTCAAAACAAGGTAGCCCCAACATTGAAACTGGACATTTTAAAAACTCAATATAATATGGCTTGTGAGAGGTGCAACGAACAGGTTCCTGTGTTGGATACCTCCATTAAAACTCTTTTTCCAATTATATATTCTTTGGAACTCCAGAAATGATAGATTGTCACATGCTTTTGAAAAGTTTTTCTTAGTGTCTTGACTGTCATCACTGCCCATGATTCCTTATTCAATCTCCTTTCCAAACTATTGTTAATGATTTTATTTATTCCTAAAGTATTTATAAAAATGTAATGGAATTAGGGACAGAAACTGAACTGATTTATTCAAAGAAACCAGTAAAACATGTTCACTGCCTTAACAATCTTATCTTGGCTCAAGACTATTTGGAATCAAAGAATGTGAAACTCACGATCAATTTTTGGAGAAATGCTCATGTTTTGCCTCCTGGAAATAGAGTAAAACTAACCTGTTCTAGAAAGATGAATATGTAGGACTTTGTGGAGCCAGAATAGGAAGAAAAAGATATATTGGCTAAGCAAAGAATTTAAAACAGACTTATTATGTCTAGGCAGGTTTCACTCAGCTGCTTCCAGATGCAATAGCAAGCGCTCCTTTGTCAAAGTATGATGACTTACCCCAGCTTTTATATTCACCAGTATAGGGTATATGAAATACTGTCGTCTTTTGATACAAGAAAAAAAATCTGATTTCTACTTGAAGAGACATAAGTTTCAGCCTTTGTTTTGGTAAATAGGATTACTGATTTTTTTTTATCACAAATTCACTGAAATCCATTGCTTACAATTTTCAGGAAACAGGGAAGAATGTCGAAATCATAGCAAGTGTTTTGAACTGATTGTTCATGGTCGTATTCAAATTCATTTTGAATTAAATTGACAATAAGTTTTACCGTTATGTTCAAAGCATTGGGAAGGCTGGGTTTAAATCATAAATAAGAAATCTATAGCACAACACATTCAATATATGTGTAGGATGAATTATGTGATTTTTAAATTCCTCAAAATCAAGTACCTTGTATACTCTGCCAAGTAGAGTATGCAATGATAACCGTCACATCACAAAGAATAGTTCATGGATGCTGCCAAGACAGAATGCAGGACTTACAGGTTCTGATTCTCTTTGAACCTCCAGTGTTACTGAAGAAATGAAACAATTTCTCCTTTCCTTCTTTTATCTTGACTACAATTATGTCTTCACACATTTCACCTTAGATCTGAGCCATAGATATTGTCATGTTCAGTAGAGATTTTAGACTTTTTTTTACGACTTTGGTGTTACTGGAAAAATCATTTAAACATACTTGCCTTCGGCAAAGATTTTTTTCCTTGCTGTTTTCTTTCCTAAAGCAGCTTGTGCTTCTTTGATGCATTCAAGGTCACAGTCCCTACCCTTGCCTGATAAACATAGGCAGAGCAATAAAGCAGGTAATACTCTCACTCTATTGAGGCACAGATCTCATTTCTTCCAAACATCTGTGCAGTATGACTCTCCATATTATACCCTAAACACCAATGTTTTTGGTAATATTATCAACTTTCCCTCTTTGCATTTTTATTTACATTGAAATGACTCAATTGGGATATGCTGTTGTTCAGGCATCCATAATTTTTAACATGAAAAGTATTAAAAAACATATCAGTGTTGGAAGAATATGAGTGTGAAGTAATACCATATCTTTAAAATAGAGAACTTAGAGAGATATTAAATATTAGCGAATATGCCACTCGACATTTAGGAAATCATAGTTACAGGAAGAATTAAGCATTATCTCATAATAAGAAAAGATAATATCCTCCGATCATGCTACAATTACATCTTATTTTCCAGCCTTTAGACTATATAACCTAAAGATTTCATTGCGCCACTTTGCTGATGTATTAAAGAGATAATTTAGACATATGTGAATCATAGGAAATTACCACCAAGGGATACAAAAGGAACATACATGTTATAATTTTCAGGTTAATAAATATTTAAAGGACATACTGTTTTATTCAGACACAAAATTTGGCATTCCAAGAATGAAGAAACCTAAGTTATTTATGTTTTCTACTTAGGTCTGTGAGTAAAGACATTCCTAATGGGGTCAATGACCAGTGAGTGAGGGACCTGGGAGGCAAAGTGGACAGGTGGGGAAATGGAGTGGAGAGGCAAGGGGATCTTGTATTAGGTGAGGGAAAAGGAATGAAGCACTGAGGGCCTGCAGAAAGAATGGAAGCAGGCAACCTTGAGAGATGGAAACTTGGGGGGGGGGGCTCCAGAACACACCAGAGACTTGGGAAGTGAGAAACTCTGGGGACTCAAAGGGAGGGAGTTTAGATGAAATGTCCAACAGTAGGGAGATAAAACTTATAGAGCCCACCTCCAGCAGGAATACAGGGCATCAAATGAGAGAGAGGGGGGCCATGCCACAGTCATACTTCTGACCTATAATTGTTCCTGTCTCAGTGAATTGCAGGGATGGAAATGGAGAGGAGCCTGAGGAAAAGAAGGTCCAACAACAGGCACAAAATGGGATCCAGCTCAAGGGGAGGTCCCAAGGCCTGACACTATTACTGAGGCTATGTATGGAGGCTATGGACCTAGCATGACTACACTCCAGAACATCCAACAAGCAGCTGAAAGAGTGAGATGCACATATTTTCACCCAGCCAATGGAAAGAAGCAGCTGATCCCTGTGGTTGAGTTAGGGAAGGCTGACAGAAGCTGAGGAGAAAGGTAATCCTATAGGAAGACCATCAGTCTTATTTAATCTGGACCCCGGAGATCTCTTAAACACAGGACCACCAAACAGGCAGCATACACCAGCTGATATGAGGCCCCCAACACACATACAGTAGAGGATTTCTGAGTCTGTGTTCATTCAGAGATGATGTACCTAACCCTCAAGAGACTGGAGGCCTCTGGGAGTTTAGAGGTCAGGTGGGGTGGAGGGTGGGAGCATCATCATGGAGACAGGGGAGTGGGGTGGGAAGGAGGTATGGAATGTGGAACAGTCAGATGGTGGACAGGGGTTGCGGGGAATAAAATATGGAGTGAAATAAATAAATAAATAAATGAAATGAAAGAATAAAGAAAAAAAAAAACAAACAAAAACAAAACAAAAAGTTTCTTAACTTTGTGTAACTGTAAAACCCTGCTGTCTGTTCCCTACATATCCATCTAATTTCTTGACTAGCCATAGTATACACAATTGTAAAACATATTTCAGTCTAAAATAATTCTTATTATAGCCCTATCCATATAAAGAATCATTTATAATTACAATTAACAAATTGCAATTTAACTTGATTATCTATCAAATTTTATACTTTCCTGTTTATTTATTTGTACATGTGCACACCTATGCATACATTCATAGTAAATGCATTTGGTCTTTGAGAATTGTATTTAAAAAAATGAAGTTTTCCTTTACATTGGTTAATGACTTTTTCACTTAGGTAATACTGTTTATTTCATCTGTCTTTGGCACACTGTAGAAAAAGAACAAATATTTCTTTTTTTCTTTTTCTTTTTCAAGACAGGGCTTTCTCTGCATAGTCCTGGCTGTCCTGAAACTCACCCTGTAGACCAGGCTAGCCTCAAACTCAGAAATCTGCCTGCCTCTGCCTCCCAAGTGCTAGGATTAAGGGTTTGCACCACCACTGCGTGGCTGGGGCATATATTTCTTATGAGAAAAGATAATTTAACATTTTCCTATGAAAACTTGGCCAAAACCCTTAGGAAATGAGCTGATCTTTCTAAACTACTCTGCTTTGCCTTGCTTTGCTGCCGAGCAACACAAGGACTAAGATGATCTATGTGGTTCATCATAAAGGCCAGTGAAGACCATTATTCCAAAACTCAGTTTGTGCCTATTCACTGGTAGTTAAAACTTATGTGAATAAAAATAATCACATATTACTTTCTGAAAAGACACTGAATAGCATAGTGTATATATTGAATAGGCTACTTATTTATCAGTTAGCTCAAGTCCTGTGAATGTCATGGCATTAGATAAATAAATAAATCTCCCAATAGTGAAAACAATAAAATAAACCAAACAAACCCTATGATTTACAAACATAGCTTATTAAAACTAAGGATTAGAAAATGGTCTCTGTATATTTTATTTCCCTACACAAATAAACAGGCAAATGCATCTGTGGCCACTGACATTTTTCTATGTTGTAGGCTATTTACTCACACTAAAACCTGGGTGACATTTTCTGAGTAGAGATGTTTGCAGATTATACAGAATAATAAACTATTCAGTGAATAGATTATAAAGGACTTAACAAGCTTTCAGGGGTACATAAATACCAAGAGATGCAGTCCATTAGGTATAGGTAACAGGCATTATCACACATGTTCACATGCATGTATACTTACAATCATTCTCTTTATGTTGTAGATTTGTTAGTCATTTTTCAAATGTTCCAAGACAGAGAAAGGACAGATCAGGAAAGTACATAATTTAGGATCTTTCAGAAGTACAAAACCAACATTATTTTAGTATATATCAAAGTTACCATTTTCTAAAAAAAACTACACTGTGGGAGTAAATTAAAAAAAATAATTGAAAATTATTTTAAGGTTACAACCTATTGAAAAAAAATTCCTCCTCATGCAATGTTTTCGGTCAACTCTACTGACTTTATATTATCAACTCAATTTCTCTTTAGACCATTTAGGAGATAAGACAAAATTTTTTTGAATGGAAATTTTATATTTCTATATAAAAAACATAATATTAATACATATAAATCGCTAACATGTTCATGTAATATAAGAAATACACATTTGAGATGAAAATACAAAAATGAAAAACACCCATGGAGCAGGAGATTTGAAGGCACTTGGCAGAGTGCACTGTCAGAGGGTGGCAGGCAGGTCCTTTGAAGCTAATGTACGCAAATTTCCTGGGGCTGCTGCCACCTTCCACAGGAACAGCCTCTGAATGAGAAATATTTCTGTCTAATCCTGCTTCAGACAGATAAGTCTGCCAATTGAAACTGTAAAGTCCTGACAGCCGACGGCATCAGTTTTGTAATAGCAGAAGACTGATGCTGGAAGATCAGGAACAGAATAGCACTCTCTAACAGCAAGAAACGAATGTGTTTGACAAGAAACTGGGTCCACAATCATTGCAAGTCAAACAAGATGTCTTTTCATTCAACGCCTCAAAATTACCTTCCTTTTCTAAGTTCAAGATTCATTTCATTACTGACATGTTCTTTTCTTCCTCCCTCATCAAAAAAAAAAAAAAGAAAGAAAGAAAAAAAGAAAAGAAAAGAAAAACTTACAGAAATGCACAAGTTTCCTGGTTTACTGCATTTTACTAGGTAACATCCTATGTAATTCCCTTTTAATAAGGAGCATAGTAAAAAAAAGTAATAATACAAGGCAAGGCTTCCTGCCCTGTACTCAATCTCATTGCCAGACTCAATTATAAAATCTGTTCTGTTTAACTATTCAGTCCTAGTACCTTTCAGATTTTAAAGGAGTTTGTATTCAAACATCCATCAAATCTGAATTCCTTTCAGGCCCCCTTTTGCCTGTTCTATCTCATAACCCATAGTGTTTTTCACCATTCATCTTAAGCTGTGTGACTGGTTTGATAAAAGAAGCACAAAACTTAACCATTTCAAAATTCAATAAAGAAAATCACCCAGCACTTTGGAATAAAGAAAGTGAAACTTCACTATTTTCTGAATATTATGTGTAGGTAATGTTTAATTTTCCAGCTTGACATGATCATTATGGATATTTTCAACAGGTTTTAAGACTGTGTGGTTGTTTATCAATACCAAAGTAACACCTTAGAACAGAATGTATTACATGAAAAGAGAATATTCCTAATTATTTTAGAAATAATGATTATAGAAATATCCCCCAAGAAACTGATAAACTGACATAATTAAGCTTTTAAAATATGACATTGATTTTAATACTGCTTTCAGGAATGACAATTTTCCAATTTTATTTTTTTTCATTTTTATTGGTTATTTTATTTATTTACATTTCAAATGTTATCCCACTCTGCAGTTTCCCTTCCACAAATCGATATCCTCTCCCTCCTCCCCCTGCCTCTATGAGCATGCTCCCCTACCTGCCCACCCACTCCCACCTCAGTGGCCTAGCATTCCCCTACTGTGGATAATTAAGTCTCCACAGGACCAAGGGCCTCTCCTCCTATTGATGCCCATCCTCTGCTACAAAGCCAGCTGGAGCCATAGTTACCACCCCCATACCCCATTTGTACTCTTTGGTTGGTGATTTAGTCCCTGGGAGTTTTGGGGAGGTTATTATTGTTATTCCTATGGAGTTGCAAACTCCTTCAGCTCCTAGAGTCCTTGCCGTGACTTCTCCATTAGGGTCCCCATGCTCAGTCTGATGTTTGGCTGTGTACATCTCTATCAGTCAGGCTCTGTCACAGCCTTTCATGGGACAGCTATACCAGGCTCCTGTCAGTAAATAGTTCTTGGCATCAGTAATAGTGTCTGGGTTTGGTGTCTGCAGATGGGATGGATCCGTAGGTGGGGCAGTCTCAGGATGTCCTTCCCTTCAGTCTCTGCTCTACTCTGTCCCTGCATTACTTAAGATGGGAACAATTCTGGATTAATAATTTTGAGGTGGGTGGGTAGCCCCGTCCCTCAAACAGGGGCCATACCTATCCACTGGATATGGTCTCCACAGGTTTTATCTCCCCTTTGTTGATTATTTTGTCCAATGTCCTTCCTGTTGGGTCTAGGGAGCCTCTTGTGTCCCTGGCAGCTTGGCCTTTCTAGTGGCTACATCTAGTTCCCCCATCCCCCACTGCTACACACCTTCTTTCAAATTCCTGAGCCACTGTACTTCCCCATCTCTTCCCATATCTGAACTCACCCTCTTTTCCCCTTCTACTCTTCTTTTCCTCCCAGATCTTTCCCTCCCTCTCCTTCTCAGAGATTATTTTCTTTCCTCTTCTGAGTAGGACTGTAGCATCCACACTTTACTGTGATCTTTCTTCTTGGGTTTCATATGGTCTGTGGGTTGTATCATGGGTATTCTGAGTTTTGGGGGCTAGTATCCAGTTATCAGTGAGTGCATACCATGTGTATTCTTTTGTTCCAAGGTTACCTCACTCAGGTTATTTTGTTGTTCTGTCTATGTGTCTGCTAATTTCTTGAAGTCATTGCTTTTAACAGCTGAGTACTCTATTGTGTAAATGAACCGCATTTTCTATATTCTTTTCTCTTTTAAATGATATCTGAGTTGTTTCCAGCTTCTGGCCATTATGAATAAGGCTGCTATGAACATAGTGGAGCATGTGTCTTTGTTATATGTTGTTTTAGTCAAACATTATAAATTGAAATCATGTTAAATACTCACTATTATGCTTTAAAAATGAATGAAATACTTTACACCAAATGGTATCCTTTAGTATATTTTAAGAGTCAGAACATAAATGTGGCTTTAATAGATATAAATATGTTGTTTAATATTTTTAAAGTCCTGCCAGGTGGTGGTGGCACATGCTTTTATTCCCAGCACTCAGGAGGCAGAGGCAGGCAGATTTCTGAGTTCAAGGCCAACCTAGTCTACTAAGTGAGTTCCCTCTTTTCTCCATTTTTGTTCCTGCAGTTCTTTTATAAAGGGACAATTGTTGGTCAGAGTTTTTGACTCTGGGATGTTAAACCCATCGCTGCACTTGATGCCCTGTCTTTCTACTGGAGATGGTCTCTACAAGCTCCCTTTCCCCACTGTTGAGCATTTCATCTGAGGTCCCTCCCTTTGAGTCCTGAGGGTCTCTCGTACCTTCTAGAGAGTCCCCCACCTCCCAACCCCCCAGGGTTGTATATTTCTATTCATTCTTCTGGGCCTCAGGGTGTCATTTTAAAACATACTTTTCATTTTCTTGTCCAAGATGTATTTCAGATATACCTCTGTGCTATACTTTCCTTCAAGTAACACTTAGGACCCCAAAGTTTGACTCATTTTGTTTTCCAAAATGCTTGTGATCATATGAATTTTGTCATGCACAACTCACTAATACATTTTGTTTGACTATTATTATTCTTTTCACCACTCTCATTAAGTCTATTAGTCCAACATCTCTCAGGGATTTTTGGGATATCATCCTTGCTAGACTTCCTCTCACTGGCTTGTTTGTCACTTCTGTATAGTTTCAGTGTAGTGATTCCTCGGCTTCTTTTGAAATATAAATAAAATAAAGTAAGCATTTTTTCCAGATTATACAGTACTAAGAAGAACAGATACTATGGTCTGTTTTTACTAGTGTGATCTGAGCTTCCATCCTTCCTCATTTAGCTCACTCTGCCCTTACTTATTCCTTCCCTTCCAATTATAACAAATATGTCCTATCTTTATTTGTCATAGTTATTACTAGCTTTTCAAGATTAGAAAATCAAGTAGGTTTAGCTGAATGGAGATTTGTTAGGTATTTTAATCTATTCTATTAATCTATGTCATTTTCCTTACAAATACCATGATATTTTTATTATACAGCTTATGCTATAGATTGAAATCAGGTATCATGATACCTCATGTATAGTAGTAGTAGTAGTAGTAGTAGTAGTAGTAGTAGTAGTAGTAATAGTATTCAGTATTTCTTTAACTAGCCTTGGTATTTTGTGCTTCCATATAAATTTCAAGATGGTTTTCTCTATGTGAAGAAAGGGTCAAGTATTTTAACTTATATTACATTGAATTTGTAGCTTAGTTTTGGTAGAATGAACATTTTTACATTATTTGTTCTTCCAATCTATGGCACCATCCTCTGTTGTGTGAAAAAGTAAAAAAATAATATTAATAATAATTAAAAAGCCTCCGATGCTCTTGCTGGATAGGCACTGTCATGCAGCCTCTGTCTGTTTTCAGACATACGGAGACCACATTATTCCTTTTAGCCTGGACCTTTCTCACCCAGGCTGGCTCTGCCTCTCTGGAACTCTCTCTTTCCACCCAGCTAGCTAAGTTTCAAGGCTGGCTGTTGCCATGTCCACCCCACACTTCAGTTATCTTTCTCTCTGGAACCCAGTTGAGACACCCATGTGAAGGAAAATGCCACACAATCTTACTTTACAATCAACAGGTAAAACAACTGCTGGGCACAGAACCTAGCATCCTAATTTTGTAAAGAAATGTATGATATAAATCCTGGTAGATCAAACTAACAGCCTCTGGCCTCTTACATTCTATCTGCCTCCCTTGACCTTTCTATCCAAAAGGAAGTTCCTTTCTCCTGCATTCCCTATTCCTCTCTCCAACCTGAAAGTCCCTCCTCCTTCTCGCCCAAGTGACTGATTTCTTGTAATGTTTATTTATCAGGGGAAAATTCTACCACAATCCTGAACTCTTTCACTGAGTTTCTTAAAGATTTCATGCTAGAGGTCTTTCATTTCCTTGAATAGATTTATTCACAAGTATTTATTTGTATTTTGTGCCTAATATGAGTGAGATTTTTTTCTCTAAATTCTTTTCTAATATGGTTGTCTTTGAAATATAACAAAGCTACTGAATTTTTCTGTGTTAATTTTATATCTATCTTGTTGAAAGTGTTATCAGCTCTAAAAGATTTTTGGTGGGGTTTTTAAGTCTTCTTTCTATATATTCCTATAATCTGAAAATATTACTGTGGTGGTTGGAATAGCTTTGGCCACCATGAACTAATGTATTTAAATGCTTGCCCCATAGGGAGTGACACTTTTATAAAGAATGGCCTTGTTGGAGTAGGTGTGGCATTTTTGGAGGGAGGGAGCATATCACTGTGGGAGCATGCTTTGTGATCTCATATGCTCAAGATACAAAGGCACATCATACCCGTTTATATATTACATAATATTTGTTTGACACACATCTCTTTCTACTGCCTGCATATTAAGATATAGAAATTTAGATGTAAGTAATTAACACTATATTACCCCTTAAGATTGTTTTTATTACATAGCAGAATTTGGTGTATTTTATTTTTACTTCCATTCAATTCTAGGAATATATTTAGTTGTTGAATTTTTTTATTTTAGTTGACTAGTAATCATTAAACAATGTGCTCTTTTATGCCCATAAATATTTGTTCTTTCTGTAGTTTCTGCTTCTGTTGATATGTAGCTCTCTTATGGATGGTCAGACCAAATACAGGGTATTATTTAAATTTTCCTAATTTATTGAGACTTGCTTTGTATTCTAATATATGATTCATTTCATGAATAACCTATAGGCTTAGAAGAATATGTATTCTCTACTATTTGGGTGGAATATACTGTAGATATCTCTTAGGACTATTCAATTGTAATATTACTGAACTTCACTTACCAGTTTTGTATTGTTCAGAGAATCTGACATTTGGTAAAAAATGAGGTATTGCAGTTATCTTTTACAATTATGTTGAGCTGTTATGTTGTTTTAGATTTAGTAATTCTGCTTTTATATTTGGTGTGGTGTATATAGAATTGTAGGTACCTTTTGATGTAATGCACTGGTTCTGAACCTGTGGATTACTACCCCTTTGGTGTTTGAATGACCCTTTCACAGAGGCCCCTATAGAACATCAAAAAAGACAGATATTTATATTATAATCATGACACTAGCAAAATTACAGTTATGAAAGAGCAACAAATATAATCTTATGGTTGAAGACCACAACAACATGAGGAATTTCATAAAAATCTTGCTTTAAGGAAGCTGAGAATCACTGGAATGCTGCTACATCTTTTAAGACTAGTTTTGATTTGAGGTCTATTTTACTAAATATGAGAATAGTTATCTCTGCCTGGTTCCCAGTTCTAAGTGGTTAAAATAATTTTTCCATTCACTTAACTTAAATTCGTGACTGTCACAGATTGTGAATGTGTTTTTTAGGGGCACTAAAAGATGAATTTCTTTTTAAAAAAAAATTCCAGTCTGTTAGCTTGTGGTTTTTAACTTATTAATATATTTATTCTTTTCCCATTATTGCATTGCACTACAGTTTCTACTCCCTCCTCTTCTTGAAGTCCCTACCCCCTAACTTTTCTCTCCTAAAGATCCACTCTTCCACATTTTCTCTTCAGAAGATACCAGGTCCCCCAGGAATATCAACCAAACATTGCATAACAAGTTAAGCAATTGAGAACACTTCTATTCAGAGTATTATTGAAAAACATATATTAATTCCTGTCATTTTGATAATTTTATAGTTATGTTAAATTACTATCTTAGTAGTGTTTAGTTACTTCCTGTGACTACTTTTGTGTGTTTATTTTCTCATTGCATTAAAGTATTTATTTCAGTTTTCTACATAAAGGTGATTTAGTTGTCACAACAAATATTTTGAGTCATAAAATGTTTTCATTTCTTTTTATTTTTTACATGATAATATTTTATTTCCTTATTTTCATTAATTAATTGATTCATCTACTTTCCATCCATATCACAATTTCAATTCCCTCTCTCCTTCCCAGTTCCTCCTTCTCCGGTCCCCTCCTCCTATTCTCCCTTCTTTTTCTCCTCAGAGAAGGGAAGACTTCCAATGGATATCAACTTGCCTTGGCATATAAAGTTGCAGTAGGACTGGGTACATCTTCCTCTATTGAGTCTACACAAGGAAACCCAGTTAAGGGAAAGTGATCCAAAGGTAAGAAACAGAGTCAAAAATAGCCCTTGATCTTAGTGTTAGGGCCCACATATAAACAAAGGTACAAATAGGTTACATACGTAGAGGGGGTCGATGTCTCTCCAATGCATGCTTTCTGGTTAGTAGTTCAGTTGCACTGAGTTCCTAGGAGTTCAGATTAGTTGATTTGGTAGGTTTTCCTGTAGTTTTCTTGTAGTTTTCCTCCCTTTCTTGCTCCTTCAATTCTTCCTCCTCCCTTTTGCATAAGATTTCTGGAGCTCTGTCTAATGTTAGGATGTGTGTCTATGCATGAGTTCTGATCAGCTGCTGAGGGAAATTGAGAGGCCCAATAAGCAACTGTAAGGGTCAGATGCAGATATTAGGAACCAACAAAAGGACAGAAGCCAGGAACCCCTGTTGAAAACTCAGAAGTAAAACCACACACCTACAAACACTTGTTTTGGCAAAGAAGTCAAAACTACAATGGAAAAAAGAAAACATCTTCAGCAAATGGTGCTTGTCTAACTGCTTGTCAGCAGGTAGAACAATGAAAATAGATCTATATCTATCACTCTGAACAAAACTCAAGTCCAAGGGGATCAAATATCTCAACATAAAACCAGATACTCTAAATCTGATAAAAGAGAAAGGGGGGAGAAGCCTTGAATGCATCTTCAGAGGAGATAGTTTCCTGAACAGAACAACAGCACATAAAGCAAGAAACAAATACAATTTCCTATTATCTTAGTATTACAATGAAGACTGGAAAATCTCAATTTGTGTAATAAAATGGGAAGAGTTTAGTTTAAAAAAGGAACAGGTGTGACTGTATTCATTTATATTAAATGTTTAATTCTTTTATGACCACGAAAATATATTTTGGTTCCCTTCAGTGCCTGAAATTCAGGTTGATAATCAGTGTATAAGTAAAAAGATAGAATATTGTATTTTAATTATTTTGCTGTAATTTAACAGGATAAATCAATAAAACAGAAAAGAGGTGTAAGTAAGGAACAGATATAGACAAATTGTTCTAAAACTCTATTTAAAATAACAATTTTTTATGGCTTAAATCTTGGGCTCTGCTTAATACTTGGTCTACATAAATAGAGAGATTGACTGTGAAGGATACAAGCTTACTCCTTAAGGCAGGACATCCTGATGAGGTTTATTGTAGTAACAATATGAAGGTAATGTTATAAAGTACAAATAATGATTAAAAAGCATATATATATATATATATATATATATATATATATATATATATATATATATAATCAAAGAGCAGCTGGGCTATGAGACAGAATGAAGGGAAAGGGCTATCAGGCTAGTAAATGAATAATCCATCATAAAGAAATAAAGAATTTTACTTCCAATTTAGAAATAACAGATAAACTCTTAAAAATTCCAAGCTTTAGTTGCAACCAAAAATTTTTACTTCTCTTTTTCTTAGTGAGGCTATGAAATTGTTCTTATGTTTAAAAATTCCCTGCAGTCAGTGTTTAGCAACATAGTAAATTGAACCTGAAATTGAAAGATATGTATCTGCCCCTCTGAAGGTGAAAAATAGTCAAATAAATAAATGGTATAGAAAATAGTGTGATATAAGTAGACAATGGATTATTACATACATTTTAGCTTCCAAGGAGGAAGAATAATAAACATGATTCAAAAATATTTTATATATTATATCTATTAGCCTTTATCTCTAAATACATACTGATTAATGTATAAATGCACATCAAATTTAGCATCTTAAATTTGAAATCTTTTTGTAAGTTCAATGGGATAATTTAAAAATGCTATATTATATTCTGTTCCTGTTCACATCTATGGTTCCTGATTTCTCTCCTAGGATTTCTATCTCTAGAGTTGTCTCGCTTTGGGTTTTCTTTATTGTTTCTATTTCCATTTTTAGATCTTGGATGGTTTTATTCAATTCCATCAAAATTCCAACTCAATTCTTCACAGAGTTAGAAAGGGCAATTTACAAATTCATCTGGAATAACAAAAAACCTAAGATAGCAAAAACTATTCTCAACAATAAAAGAACCACTGGTGGAATCACTATACCTGAATTCAAGCTGTACCACAGAACAATTGTGATCAAAACTGCATGGCACTGGTATAGCCACAAACAGGTAGATCAATGGAATAGTATTGAAGATCCAGAAATGAACCCACACACCTATGGTCACTTGATCTTTGACAAGGTAGCTAAAGCCATCCAGTGGAAAAAAAGACAGCATTTTCAACAAATAGTGCTGGCTCAACTGGCAGTTATCATGTAGAAGAATGTGAATTGATCCAGTAATATCTCCTTAAACAAAGCTCAAGTCTAAGTGGATCAAGGAACTCCACATAAAACAAGAGACACTAAAAAATATAGAGGAGAAAGTGAGAAAAAGCCTCAAAGATATGGGTACAGGGGAAAAATTCCTGAACAGAACACCAATGGCTTGTGCTGTAAGATCGAGAATTGACAAATGGGACCTCATAAAATTTCAAAGCTTATGTAAGGCAAAAGACACTGTCAATAAGACAAAAAGGCCACCAACAGATTAGGAAAGGATCTTTACCAATCCTAAATCTGATAGGGGACTAATGTCCAATATATACAAAGAACTTAAGAAGCTGGACTCCAGAAAATCAAATAACCCTAGTAAAAATGGGATACAGAGCTAAACAAAAAATTCTCAAGTGAGGAATAGAGAATGGCTGAGAAGAACCGGAAAAAAATGTTCAACAACCTTAATCATCAGTGAAATGCAAATCAAAACAACCCTGAGATTCTACCTCACACCAGTCAGAATGCCTATGTTCAAAAATTCTGGTGACAGCAGATGCTGGTGAGGTTGTGGACAAAAAGGAACACTCCTCCTTTGATGTTGGGAGTGCAAACTGGTACAACCACTCTGGAAATCAGTCTGGTGGTTCCTCAGAAAATTGGACATAGTACTAATGGAAGATCTGGTAATACCTCTCCTAGGCATGTACCCAGAAGATGTTCCATCTTTTAATAAGAACACATGCTCCACTATGTTCATAGCAGCCTTATTTATAAAAGCCAGAAGCTGGAAAGAACACAGATGTCTCTCAACAGAGGAATGGATACAGGAAATGTGGTACATTTACACAATGCAGTATTACTCAGATATTAAAAATAATGAATTTATGCAATTCTTAGGCAAATGAATGGATCTGGAGAATATCATCCTGAGTGAAGTTACCCAATCACAAAAGAACACATATGATATGCACTCACTGATAAGTGGATATTAGCCCAGAAACTTAGAATACCCAAGATAGAATTTGTAAAACATATGAAACTCAAGAAGAAGGAAGTGTGGATACTTCATTCCTTCTTAGATTGGGGAATAAAATACTCTTGAAAAGAGTTCTAGAGACAAAGTTTGTAGCTGAGATGGAAGGAAGGACCATCCAGAGACCGCCCCACCCAGGAATTCATCCCATAATCAGCCACCAAACACAGACACCATTGCATATGCCAGCAAGATTTGCTGACAGGTCCCTGATATAGCTATCTCTTGCAAGGCTATGCCAGTCCTGGAAAATGCAGAAATGGATGCTCACACTCATCTATTGCATGGAACACAGGTTCCCAAATGAAGGAGCTAGAGAAAGTGCCCAAGGAGTTGAAGGGGTCTGCAACCATATAGATGGAACAACAATATGAACTTACCAGTACCCCCAGAGCTTGTGTGTCTAGCTGCATATGTAACAGAAAATGGCCTAGTATGCCATCATTGGAAAGAGAGGCCCCTTGTTCTTGCAAACTTTATATGACCCAGTTCAGGGGAATGCCAGGACCAGGAACTGTGAGTGGGTGGGTTGGGGAGCAGGGTTTGGGGAGTGTATAGGGGACTTTCAGGATAGTATTTGAAATGTAAATCAAGAAAATATCTATTAAAAAAAGGAAAAGAAAAGAAAAAAAAAGTTATCTTATTCTCATCAGTGTAATCTCCTGTGGTGCTTTATTCAATAGATTTTTAGCTGGAACACAGGACTCCCAAGGTAGGAGCTGGAGAAAGTACCCAAGGAGCGGAAGGGGTCTTCAACCCTCTAGGTGGAAGAATAACATGAACTAACTAGTTCCCCCTGCGCTCATGTCTCTAGCTGCATATATAGAAGAAGATGGCCTAGTTGGCCATCATTGGGAGGAGAGGCCCCTTGGTCATACAGACTCTATATNCCATGGAAATGCAGCAAAACTCACAGCAGTGGCTAGCTTTCTCATGAAAAGGACAGTAGATTGCGTTTGCTTCTCTTTAAGAACTGCTGGTGTCATGCTCACATCTGCTCATTAAGCTGACTGCCTTCCAGTTCTCCTCTTCTTCACACTTAAGCCTTTTGATAGTTAGGGTTAAATTTAATGAGCAGGTGTTTACTTAACTTCTACTTTACTGTATTCAGGACAATTCTGAAAATGTCAGGGAAGTAAAGACAGAGATCAGCATCAAAAGGTTACAAATATCTTGAAATTTGGTCTCATATGAACCTAGGTTCAAGTGTTCCATCCACCACAATTTGCACCAACACCCACACTTTCACACTCCTTTTCCAGAGTTCTCAATTAATTTGATTCAGGTGTGTTTGCAAGTTGCTGAAATGTGGGCTCCATAGCAACCAGAACATGTTCTCTTTTGTTCAGAATTCCATATATATCATTTAAACCATTTCACTGAAATCAGCTCAAAGAAAATACTCAAAGGTATTTATTGATGTGGGAATTCAAATAGAGTATGCTGGTAGCTCTTGACTTCTTGTTCAATTACCACATCTGAAATTTGGTTAAGGTCAGTAAATAAATAAAATGGGAGTTAAAAAGTAGGTGTGTATGAGTTGAAGTGATATGTTGGTTTTATTTCATTTTAAATCTGCAGAGGGGTGATCTATGTCAAGGCTTTTGTACATACCATAGGCTCAGCCAGAAATGCTTCTCTTGGAGATAAGAGGATGGCTGTCCCCTGAGCTTTTCATATATAATACAATGACCAGTGCGAAATGGCAGTGTGTAACTGGATTGGTTGTTCTGTAAGTGAGATGGAAAGACTTCAGCAGTGTAGAACAAATAACTGCTACATGTTCTCAAGGTGACTCTGATTAAACCTTGGAAAGCAGTCCTGGAAATATAAAACAGCAGAAGCCATGTTAGCCGTTAATTTAATTAATCCACAGTAGAGAAAAGAAAAATACTGGCTTAGGCAATGGTTCTGAAATTAGTGTGAAGTAACTGGAGATGAACTTCATGTTGACTCATGAGCCAGTGAAATTTTATATAAGAGTGAATGTCATGTAAAATCAAGAGAAGCCTTGTGATATGTTTAGCCCCTTGATGTAAGGAAGTTTATAATTTTCTTTTATTTGATGCCACACAAATACTTCACAATTGACTCACATTTGAGGCAAGTGATTCAAGATTTGGACCTTAGACCAGTTTTTCTCAACCTTCCAAATGCTGAGACCCTTTAATACAGTTCCTTGTGCTCTACTGATCCCTAACCATAAAATTATTTATTTTCTGCTCCATAACTACATTTTTTGCTACTGCTATGCATCATCATATGCAGATTATCTGGTATGTGTCACCAGTGGGGGTCATGGCGCACAGGTTGAGAACCACTGACCTAGACAATCCCTGAGAGATATTGGTTGATTGTGCCATTGCCTGTCATCTGTAAGCAGGAAGAAGAGTTAAGTGTTAAGTTCAGGAAGAGAGTCTAGAAATGATATTTTTTTTTCAAGTGAAAAGAGCACAGACTGTAATCTATGCAGCCAAATGGGTTTATCAAAAGACAGAAGACTGGGAAGAAGAGTAAGGACGTCAGGAGAAGCATTGTTAAAACATGGCAAAGATGAGGATGTACCAATGGGGCAGTCCAAAAACAAGCTTGAAGTGAGATGCCTTAGCAACCAAGAGTCAAGCATGATGGAGTGTCCAATGGATCACTACTACAAAGTAAAGAAATTAGGAATCAAGAGCAGTGGTATAGTCCTTTTTCCAATCTGTACTCTGTCCCTTTGTTCTATTGCTAGTGCCCTTAGCCTTCAGGAGATTTTCAGTCTCATTAGGTCTTATTCATTAATTGCTAATCTTAGTACCTGAGACATTGGTGTTTGGTTCAAGAAGTTGTCTCCTGTGCCAATAAGTTCAAGGCTAATACCCACTTTCTCTTCTATTAAATTTAGTGTATCCAATGTTAGTTTGAGGTATTTGATCCACTTGGACAGAGACTGAATATGACATTACTCTGTTATATTTGCAGACAGTTGCCTGTCATAATTGTCCTCTGAGAGGCTTCTCCCAGTAGATGACAGAAAGAGATGCAGAGAACCACAGCCTAACATTAAGTGGAGCTTTAAAAGTCATGTGGAAGAGTTGGGGGAAGTATTGAAGAACTGAAAGAGGACAGGGACTCCACAGGAAGACCAACAAAGCCAACTAGACACTTGGGGTATCCCAGAGAATGAACCATTGACCAATAAGCAAGCATGAGCTGGACCACATATGTAGCCAATATACAAGTTAGTCTTCATATGGGTTCCCAACAATTGGAGCTAGGACTGTCCCTGAAACTGTTGCCTGCTTGTGGAGACTGTTCCCCTAACTGGGATTCCTTGTCTGGTCTCAGTGGGAGAGGATGTGCCTAATCCTGCAATTTGATGCACCAGGGTGAATTGGTAACCAGGGACAGCCTCACCCTTCTCAAAGGAGAAGGAGATGGGAGTTTGGGGAAGGGCTGTGTGAGTTGGGGACTGGGAGGAGGGGCATCTGTAATCAGAATGTAGAGTAAATTAATAAATTATTCTTTTAAAAAAAGAACAGATCAATGAGAACCATATTGTTTCTCTTAGCAGGTGATCTAGTGTCTTATACTAACATCATCTGCATACCTGGAAATTAGCCATAAGTCTATTTGCTACTTCATAATTTTCTAATTATAAAGACTTTTTAAAAAGTTGCTAGGGTTNCAAATGGTCTCAGGAAACAAGCTGGTGTTGCCATCCTAATATCCAATAAAATAGATTTCAACCAAAAGTTATCAGCTGTGATGAGGAAGGACACTTCATATTCATCAAAGAGAAAATCCACCAAGAGAAAGTCTCAAATCAGAACACTGATGCCCCAAATGCAAGGGAACCCACAATTACAAAAGAAACTTTGCTAAATCTCAAAATGCACATTGAACCCCACACAATAATACTGGGAGATTTCAACACCTCACTCTCACCAGTGGACAGGTCATTAAAACAGAAAATAAACAGAGATACCATAAAACTAATAGAGGTTATGAACCAAGTAGATTTAACAGATATCTACAGAATATTTCACCCTAAAACGAAAGACTATACCTTCTTCTCAGTACCTCACGGCATGTTTTCTTCAACAAGAAGAAAAACAACAGAAATCCCACATACACATGGAAACTGAATAAATCTCTATTCAATGATAACTTGGACAGGGAGTAAATAAAGGAAAAAATTAAAGACTTTCTGGAATTTAATGAAAATGTTGACACAGCATACCAAAACTTATGGGACACAATGAAAGCACTTCTAAGAGGAAAATTCATAGCAGTAAGTGCCCTGGTAAAGAAATTGGAGAGATCTTACACTAGCAACATAACAGCACATTTGAGAGTTCTAGAACATAAAGAAGCAAACACACCCAAGAGGAGTAGATGGCAGGAAATAGTCAAACTCAGGACCAAAATCAACAAAATAAAAACAAAGATAACAATACAAAGAACAAAAGCAAAACTTGGTTCTTTGAGAGAATCCACAAGACAGATAAACCCCTAGCCAAACTAACTAAAAGGTCTATTGGCAGTATCTAAATTAACAAAATCAGAAATGAAAAGGGTGACATAACAACAGAAATGGAGGTAATTAAAAAAAATCATCAAATTCTACTACAAAAGCCTATACTCAACAAAACTGGAAAATCTAGATGAAATGGAGGAGGAGAACATGATATATTGGGTGCGGGAAATGGACTGAAGCCCTTTGGGCCAGCAGAAAGAATAGAAACTGACAACCTCGGGATATAAGAGTTTGGGGAGACCCTTCAGAATGTACCAGATACCTGGGAGGTGAAAGACTCAGGACTCAAAGGCAGGGATATGCCCTACGGTGGGGAGAGGGAATTTGTAGAGCCTACCTATAGCAGCAAGACAGGGCATCAAGTGAAGGATGGGGTTGCCTACCCAAAGTCAAAACTCTGACCCATAATTATTCCTGTCTGAAAGAACTGCAGGAATGGAAATGGATAGGAACCTAAGGAAAAGAAGTTTCAGCAATAGGCCCAAAGTGAGATCCAGCACAAGGGTAGCCCCAAGGCCTGACACTATTACTGAGGATATGGAGCACTCCTTGTTAAGTGGGGACATCCTCTTTGTTAAGACAGTTTGGGGGAGGAGATATGGGATGTGGAACAGTTGGACAGTGGTCTAGGAGGGGAATAAAATCTGGTGTAAAAATATAAATAAATAACATTATAAAAATAAATTCTTGAGGGAAGGGATTATTTTTCATTGCTGGTTGTGGTTTTTCAAAGAATGGGGAACTGGAATCTAATTTTTACTCTTGCTTCTCTCAGCAATCAGAAGAGAAGTAGCATGTCCGGTACATTACATATGTTTGCCATAGAAGTTCATTATCTAGTAAAAGTCTGTGCCTATGTAAGCATTGATTTATTTCAACATTCTCTCAGAAGAAATAAATAATTTTAATAGCTTACTACTACCTTTCCTATTAGAAATGAATGATATTCAATAACTTTTAAAACGAGGTATCTAATACAAAATTTAGTACATAGGATATTAGGCACGTACCTCCTTTAAACTGTTGAAATGATTGATTTCCTTTTCTTTGGACATATACACTATTGTCATGTAACATTTTCCTAACTTTTAAAAACTGTTCTACCTTACTGAAGCTTGAACTTCTAGTTTAAAAAAAGTTCAGTGTGATAGACAATATTGTTATTAGAAAACCTAACAAGATAAGTAACTAATGAAAAATAAACCTTGAGTTTAACCATGTTACTCAAATCATTGTATATAATAAATTAGGGTTTGATATAGATATGTTTAGTTTAAAATTTGTTTTCTCTTTTTTGTCTTATTTCCAATATATACAAAGAGCTCAAGAAGCTGGACACCAGAAATTCAAATAACCCCATTAGAAAAGGGGGGTACAGAGCTAAAAAAAGAATTCTCAAGTAAGGAATACCGAAGGGCTAAGTAGCACCTGAAAGAAACTTCAACATCCTTAATCATCAGGGAAATGCAAATCAAAACAACCTTGAGATTCCACCTCACTCCAGTCAGAATGGCTAAGATCAAAAATTCAGGTGACAGCAGATGCTGGCGAGGATGTAGAGAAAGAGGAACATTCCTCCATTGTTGGTGGGATTTCAAGCTTTACAACCACTCTGGAAATAAGTCTGGTGTTTCCTCAGAAAATTGGACATAGTACTACTGGAAGATCCAGCAATACCTCTCCTGGGCATATACCCAGAAGATTTCCAACTTGTAATAAGGACACATGCTACACTATGTTCATAGCAGCCTTATTTATAATATCCAGAAGCTGGAAAGAACACAGATGTCTCTCAACAGAGGAATGGATTGTCTTTTACACCATGTAAATGTGTTACCTCATGATGAGTCGATAATTTTTGTTACTTAAATACTTTAAGAACCCATTTACCTACATAAACCTCCTATAGTAGAAATCACTCCATTGGGTTAGTGTGTTCTTCAGTAAACTATACGTGAGTGATTATTCCCCTATAATCGGGTCTTTGAATCTTATGGGTTCTAAGTTATTGCAAAATACAAGAAAATCAAGAAGCATCAAGACCAAAGTGTGGATACTTCATTCTTTCTTAGAATAGGAAACAAAACACCCATGGAAGGCCTTATAGAGACAATGTTTGGAGCTAAGATGAAAGGATGGACCATCCAGAGACTACCCCACCTGGGGATCCATCCCATAATCAGCCACCAAACCCAGACACTATTGCATATGCCAGCAAAATTTTGCTGAAAGGACCCTGATATAGCTATCTCAAGTGAAGCTATGCCAGTGCATTGCAAACACAGAAGTGGATGCTCACAGTCACCTATTGCGTGGAACACAGGGTCCCCAATGAAGGAACTAGAGAAAGTCTCCAAGGAGCTGAAGGGATCTGCAAACCTATAGGTGGAACAACAATATGAACTAACCAGTACTACCCAGAGCTGTGTCTCTAGCTGCATATGTAGCAGAAGATGGCCTAATTGGCCATCATTAAGAAGAGAGAACCCTTGGTCTTGCAAACTTTATATGCCCCAATACAGGGAAAAACCATGGACAAGAAGTGGGAGTGGGTGGGTAGGGGAGCAGAGCACGGGGAGAATATAGGGAACTTTTGGGATAGCATTTTAAATGTAAATAAAGAAAATATCTAATAAAAAATAAATCATAAAAAGGAAAAAATACCCAAGCAAAACAAAATAAAAAGCACGCACAAAAAAAAAAAAAAAAATCTGTTTTCTCGTTTTTCACACATTAAACTGAACTTGCTTGAACTCATAATGTTAGCTTAAAGCTCACTTACTCTAATTAAGTTGAGTTTAGTATAGGATAGACTTATAGTTTAAGTTAGAGGTTAAAAAAAGTATCAGAGTAGCATATGATAAAGGCATAAAATATTAAGGTCTGTCCAGCTTGACAATGATTCATAGTTTTGTATCTAAGCCCTCTTTTCTGCTTCTGAAACTGAATATCACAGACTGTGTAAGTTGTAAAGAAGTTTACCTAGCTCATTGTTCTAGAGCTGTGAATTACAAAGGCAGTTCCCAGCATCTACTTAATGTCTATGTAAGAGCTTCCTGTTAGCACATGTGGAAGACACCAAGTGACAAAGAATAGTCAGTATGGCAGAGAAGGTTCCTCTCTTCCTAAAAAGCCACTAATGCAATAAAAGGACCTACTCTTTATAGCCTTATTTATTCATTTCTCCCAAAGCTCTTGTATTCAAAGAAAATAAACATACTACTTGAAAGACTTATATGCACATATGTTATGGAATAGATAATTCCCTTGATTATGACAGTATCTATACAATACATTTCAATACAGTAATAAATGCAACATTCCCCCAGGAAGCCAGTGCTCTCATTTAAAAGTTGAGAGTAAGACTAACTATACTGTCCTAAGTAAATAGTTTGCTTATTAAAAAAAAATTCAAATACTGTACCAGAATGATTGGTGGAGGACAGTTTTTTTGTAAGAAAGCACACACTTTAAGCATGAGCAATAGGCATCAAGATGTAAGAGGCATTATTGGGACTGATTGCTGTCTGGACAGACTTGGTAGATAACAGAATTTAGAAGACTGTATAATGAAGTCCTTATAGAATTTAGCTGTCATCTAAATGTTCTGAGCAAATACCAATACATGGGCATTACAGTGAGAATGAATTGTAATTATTTGGATTTTCAGTTCAGTGTTACTTTTTAGTCTAAAGAAATTGTCCACAGGGCCACAAAACAATGAACATAGCCCCTTTCTTTATTAAGCACTAACAGGAATATATGCATAGGTCTTGAGCTGCAGGACTCTAATACTAGTATGTAAATAGAGTATAGATGGCTAAAGCACTTTTGGATTGTCCAGAGATACAAATCTCTTAGTCTATGTAGTCTAATGGTAGACAGTGCCTTTGTCTTAGTTTTCTGCTGAGTCCTGAAGGATCACAACAGTGGAATGATGCCGAAATTTCTCCATCCCATTTAGGCTGCCATGCAAAACAGCTCAACTCCATGGATTAATTTTCTCTAGGAATGACAGCTTCAAATGAGAAGAAAAAATATCTTATATCATCAATTAAAGATTGTGTATTAAAGCAGGAACTTTTAATGAGATTTTGCATTGAAAATTATTAAACTTCTTGTGATTCAGAATAGTTTGTTTCTAGAGCATCCATCCAGTTTAGTATTTATGTTGATGAAAATGAATTATAGCAGGAGATTCAAACACCAAGGAACACAGGGCTGATATTCAGAGAGATAGCATTTTCAATTGAGTTAAAGTCATCAATGGTATGTAGCTATTTTCAGCAGATTTTTCTAATATGAAGAAAGTGAAGCTCAAAATTTACTGTAATATATTGCCAAAAGTAATGAGAATTATGAAGCAATTTAATTTCAAACATATTAGTTATTAATGTATTTGGTTTCTACAAACAATTCTGAATATCTGTGAAAATTATTAAAGTAGAATTAATCAAATAAAATTACTTTAGCATATCGTGTGATTTGAAGAAGGATCAGTTCAGCAACACTGGATATCTGAATAATAATTTTTAATCCATATACAAGCTAATTTAATTGAGAAACAAGAGAATGCAAGGGTACACAAGACTGTTTGAATACAAACACTCTGTAAATTCTGTGGGAAATGACTCCTGGTGGGAAATTGAAGAGTGAGGAACAGCACAGGATGGACAGAAATGGACAGCTCAGATCTATATACAATAATTACAAAATCTTAAGGATTTCTGAGCTACTAATGAATATCAAACTCCTTAGAACCTTGTAGAAAGAATAAAGTCAACAGAAGACAAAAATGCCACTGATACATTCTCCACCAGAGTCAAAGTTTGAAATTTGTGATGTCCATCAGAACAGTTGTTTATCTCTGGGGGTGTTTTATTTTTGCTCCTTGGAAATAATCGAGATTATAAACATTTATTCATGCACGTCAAAGTCTGCTATAAAAATGCATCATGAATGTCCATAAATATTATAAAATATGTATATTTTATGAAAATCACAACAAACTTTTTACTCCAGAAATTGCTCTGGGAACCTTACTTGTATCTCATTTAATATATAGACAAGCACTTATATGCAGGGAATTATAGAGTTTGCCTGGTCTAACCACTTTGATATGCAAAAATCATAAGGTTCTAACATTTAAGTCCAAGGTTCCTGGGGCACTGTGTGATTTTTAGTTTTGGGGAAACCAAGAGATTCCCTCATGCTGTGCAGCAATCAGGTCACCTGTGTTTCTCTGTGTTCCTCACAAGTTGGTTAGCATGTAGAAGTTTGTCAGAAAAATTAGTGTTAGCTATTCATCTTGTGTGCTCTGTGTAACTTTCAAATACCATTATATCCTGGCTCTCTTCATTAAATCCTGTTTTGTTAAATGTATTTTAAAAGTCTGATTGCTTGGAATAAACCTGTCTCAGCCTCAGTTATGCTGACACCCCACTAATCTGTTATGGTTTAATAGTTCCTTTGATTAAACCAGTGTCCTGGCACTAATTACTCGATTATATATATATCACTTTGGGACAATACTTCAACATATATACTAGTTGGTAGGCACTTCATTTTCAAACAATAACAGTGATATACAACATCTCTATTTTCTTATTTTGATTTATTTAAGACACAATGTCACAAAAGACAGTTTACACAACATTTCTGAATCTTTACCTTGGATAAAAAATTTCATGTGATATTCATGAAATTTACATTTTGGTGTGTAAACTTGACATTTAAATTATAGAGCTGTGTCTGCAGATAGGATTCCTTTTCATCCTTTAGGTGTTTGCGATTTTCTCTTGCTATGTGACCTTAATTCACAATGCCAGGGTCTATCGTCTTTAACAGTGACATAGTTATGAAATTTGCATCTCATTCATTTTTCTTAGAAAATAAACCCACTATGTTGCTCAACTTGTTCTTTACTTTTTCTTTATACCAGCAAACAAATATTAACTCATAGTTATTAAAATAAAGAAAAAGCCCTTGTATCAAAATACCAAGCACCATATAATTCAGTACATTTTAATAATATGTTCTTTACTCCTTACTTTGCTTAGTAATGAAATTTAAGATCCAGTTTATAAAGAAGGAAATTGTGCTTATCAAGAAGTCTTCCTGGGACTGTACTACCCTGAGAGCTGTGGAACGGTTTCAAGAATTACAACATTGTCTCACTCACCTTTCTACACTAAACAGCTCTCCTAGCTCCCAACATGTATTATTTATTTCTCAGGATATAGTACTTCCATGACACACTCGTTTTTGTACCTTCCTTATTTTAGTACCTTCTTAACATTTTCTACTACACGTCAAAAGGTAATTTTGGATCCGTTCTAGGGAATTTGATATGTACAAGTCGAAAGTTTCGAGAAGTCAGGAACTAACTCCTACCTAATAGAACGTAAAACATTTTCTATCAGATATAGGTTTTCATCCCTGTATTGACTCTTCCTAACTTGCTTCTATAAATCCGACATAGTTTAAGACCTTGGATAGTTCCTTGTTTGTCTCTTAGATCAAATGCAAACTGTCTATGTAAGCCTCAATTCCAAATTAGTAGACAATACAGACATTCTGAAATCTGTGCACATCCGTGCAGTCAGTATTAGCCTCAATTCCAAATTAGTAGACAATACAGACATTCTCAAATCTGTGCACATCCATGCGGTCAGTATTAGCATAGAGAATCAGAGAAAGCAAAAACTGCTTCTTTGACTTCCAAATCTACAAATTGCCCAAAAGTGCTATTTTAAAGTTTCCAGTTCTACTGACATAGAGGTCACTGAGCCATCTGTACTCAAACTGAGAACTGTTAATCCTAGCATTTTATTAAAAGGTGAAATAAAATCAGTTCAGGAAATACTTTAGGCAGAATTTGGACATACATATATTTAAAAACATTTATTCAAAGTTTGTTGCTATGATTAATGTACGTTGATAAGCTCAGATGTCTGCAGTAGTTGAACATAAGGAAAAACACACATTTGGTTTCCTTATATCTCAGTACCTAATGAATATACTACTTTTACCTGTGTGAATTCTAGTGATGTTGCTGATATCAAATTTCTAAAGCAATCATTGTACTCTGATGAGAGCATAGATCTCTGGAATATTCTTTTGTCCTCTGAATATATCCCACATCCTATGTCATGGGAACCTCAAATGCACAGATGTTGAACCATTTAAGCTGCTCTGAGCCTATCCTACCTAATCCTGCAATTGATATAATCATCTGCGGGCACTCACAGGTCTCCAGACGACAAAGCTAAGAAAGATAAAAAGACAAGGTGAACTTGTGTCTGCCCTCTCATTAAATTTTGCAAGCAGCTATGTTTAAGCTTCTATTTTATGGACCACTTAGGCAACTATTAACCTTTAAAAGTGCATTAACATTTTTGTTTCAGACTTTAGAGAAGATATAGACTAAAAATAGAAATAAGTGAGAGTTTGAAATTCTGACTGGCAAATTGATATTCTAATATTCAAAACATGTTATTTCTATACTCCTATTAATGGAATATTCTGAAATAATCTAGCTATTTGAATTTTCTTTTAAAACTAGATTTTTCTTTTGCTGGTACAAATTCTAGTATGAAGGTCATTAGCATGATCAAGATTGCCGAAATACACTGAAGGGGAAGTCACTGATACTCTATTGCTTTTAAATTGAAACATGGTGAAAAATTAAATGAATAGAAAAGAGATTGATTTAAGAGCAGTATAATTGAATATATTTGCCTTATAAGATCATAATTAAATATATTTTATAAGATCCTTTGAATATTCATGTTTTAATTTTCTTTATTTTATTGGATATTATATGTATTTACATTTCAAATGTAAATTTGCTACTTTCCCCTCCATAACTCCCCTCTCCTATCCCACGCTCCCTGCTTGTGTGAGGAGGCTCCCCTTCCCATCTACCCACTAGCACCTCAACACCCTGGCATTATTCTACACTGGGGAATCCAGTCTTCTCAGGACAAAGGGCTTCTCCTCCTATTGATGCAATACTCTGTTACATATGCAGCTGGAGCCATGAGTCCCTCCATATGTACTCTTTGGTTGGTGGTTTGGTTTCTGGGAGCTCTGGGGTGTCCGATTAGTTGATATTGTTGTTTTTCCTCTGGGGTTGAAAAACACCTTCAGTCCTTTCCCTAACTCCTCCATTGGGGATTACATGTTCACTCCAATGGTTGGCTGCAAGTATCGGCCTCATATTCGTCAGGCTCTGGCAGAACCTCTCAGGAGACAGCTATAACAGCTCCTGTCAGCAAGCACTTCTTGGTATCTATCCACAATAGTGTCTAGGTTTGGTGTCTGTATATGGGATGGATCCCCAGGTGGAGTATGCTATGAATGACCTTTCCTTCAGTCTCTGCTCCACACTTTGTTTCTCTATTTCCTTTAAAGAGGAGTCCTTCTGGGTTAAGAATTTGGAGATGAGTGAGTGGTCCCATCCCCCAACAGAGGCTCTTGCCTAACCTCTGTATATGGTCTCTACAGGTTCATCTTACCTTTTGTTGGCATTTCATCTAATCTCATCCCTGGTTTGGGAGCCTCTTGCTCTGATGGCATCAGCAGCTGGTGGCTACCCCATTCCACATTCTCCATTGCTACACACCTCTGTTCAAATTCTTGACCCTCTATATACCATCCCTGTCTCCTCTCATAATTGAGCATGCCATCCCTCTCTTCCTTCCCCCATTCCTTCTGGCTTCCTCCCAAGTTCCTCCCACAATCTACCTTCTGTGAGTATTTTGTTATCTATTCTAAGAAAAACTAAAGCATCCATATTTTGGTCTTCATTCTTCTTAAGTTTCATATGATCTATGAATTGTATCTTGGGTATTCTGAGCATTTGGTCTAATATCCACTTATCAGTGAGTGCATACAATATATGATCTTTTGTGACTTGGTTACCTCATCCAGGATGATATTTTCTATTTCCATCCACTTGTCTGCAAATTTACTGAAGCCATTGTTTTAAATCTCTGAATAGTACTTCATTGTGGTAATATACTACATTTTCTTTATCCATTCCTCATTTTCAAGACTTTGGAAACTAAAATTATTACTCATAGTATTCATAACACTCTTACAGATTGTGAAGTCTAGCATTTGAAATCTACAACACAGTAAGCTAATTATACATTAAAAATTGTATTTAATATTTACTTTACATAAAATTTCTACACAGAGAACAATGAACATTAAAACCATCTACAAATCAAAATATAAACTCTACAACCTTCCTGGTCACCTGAAATTAACATAAACATGTGGTGATTGACACTTAAGTGTTTTCATAAGCAAAATATAAGGTAGCCAAAAGCCACTAACATCTACTCCTCATGAATGTTGTCCTTTAATAAATTTGATGTCCTAATTTGGATTTACTACCATTTATATTTTCCTACAACTGGCTTGTCCTTTCCACAAGATTAAATACTGAGAACCACAATCAGTGCTAGTGTGTGGCTTCCTCAGATTCTTAAGTGTTTGGCACAATTCAACTACATACTACATGATTGAGCCTAAGACATACTGATTAACTCCTACTTATTCAAAAATCAGCAAGTAAGGAAAGTTCTCATTTTTAAAGATGGAACTATTAAATGATTGTCTTTTCTTTTTTTATTAAGTTATTTTATTCATTTACATTTCAGTTGTTGACTACATCCCTGGGCCCTTTCTCCCACAGTTCCCCATTCCAGTCTTCCTCCCCCTTGCCTCCTAAATGGAGCCTTCCACTAGGCCTCCCCCTTCCCTAGGGCTTTAGGTCTCTCCAGGATTAAGCTCATCTTCCCCTACTCCAGACTAGGGAGACCTTCACTTTATATGTGCCTGTGTATGCTCCTTGTTGGTGGCACAGTCTCTGAGGTCCCTAGGGTCTGGGTTAGTTGAGTCTGCTGGTCTTCTTATGGGGTCACTCTCCTTTTCAGCTTCTTCAGTCATTCCCTTAATTCAACCTCAGTGATGCCAAGCTCCAGTCCGAAGGTTGGGTGTATCTGCCTCTGTCTCAGTCAACTGCTACTAGGGCCTCTCAGAAGACAGCAATGCAAGGCACCCATATGGAAGGAGATCACAGCATCAGTTATTGTGTCAGGCCTTAGTGCATTGCCCCCCCCCCCCATGAGATGGATCCCAACTTGGGCCAGTTATTGGACCACATTTCCTTCAGTCTTTTCTCCACATACCCATGGAAAATGAAAAACTCTCTACTCAATGATAACATAACCATGGAAGAAATACAGAAAAAATAATTAATGACTTCCTGGAATTCAATGAAAATGATAACATAGCATACCCAATTTTTTGGGACACAATGAAAGCAGTGCTGAGAGGAAAAAGAACTATTCAAAGAATTAACCAAACCAGGAGCTGGTTATTTGAGAAAATCAACAAGATAGATAAACCCTTAGCCAGACTCACTAGAGGGCACAGGGACAGTATCTTAATTAACAAAATCAGAAATGAAAACGGAGACATAACAACAGAACCTGAGGAAATCCAAAACATCATCAGATCCTACTACAAAAGGCTATACTCAACAAAGCTAGAAAAACTGGAGGAAATGGACAATTTCCTAGACAGATACCAGGTACCAAAGTTAAGCCAAGATCAGATTAACGATCTAAACAGGCCCATTTCCCCTAAAGAAATAGAAGCAGTCATCAATAGTCTCCCAACCAAAAAAAGCCCAGGACCAGATGGGTTTAGTGCAGAGTTCTATCAGACATTCAAAGAAGACCTAATTCCACCTCTCCTCAAACTATTCCATGAAATAGAGACGGAAGGTACTCTACCCAATTCATTCTATGAAGCCACAATTACTCTGATACCTAAACCACACAAAGATCCAACAAAGAAAGAGATCTTCAGACCAATTTCCCTCATGAATATTGATGCAAAAATACTCAATAAAATCCTCGCAAACCGCATCCAAGAACACATCAAAACGATCATCCATCATGACCAAGTAGGCTTGATCCCAGGAATGCAGGGATGGTTTAATATACGGAAATCCGTCAACATAATCCACTATAAAAACAAACTCAAGGACAAAAACCACATGATCATCTCATTAGACGCTGAGAAAGCATTTGTCAAAATCCAACACCCTTTCATGATAAAAATCTTGGAAAAATCAGGAATTCAAGGCCTGAGCATAATAAAAGCAATCTACAGCAAACCAGTAGCCAACATCAAGCTAAATGGAGAGAAGCTGGAAGCAATCCCATTAAAATCAGGGACTAGACAAGGCTGCCCACTGTCTCCCTACCTATTCAATATAGTACTTGAAGTCCTAGCCAGAGCAATTCAACAGCAAAAGGAGACCAAGGGGATACAAATTGGAAAGGAAGAAGTTAAAATATCACTGTTTGCAGATGATATGATAGTATATATTAGGGACCCCAAAATTTCCACCAAAGAACTCCTAAACCTGGTAAAAAGCTTCAGTGCAGTAGCTGGATATAAAATTAACTCAAACAAATCAATGGCCTTTCTCTACACAAAGGATAAGAGGGCTGAGAAAGAAATTAGGGAAACAACACCCTTCACAATAGTCACAAATACTATAAAATACCTTGGTATGACTCTAACTAAGGAAATAAAAGATCTGTATGACAAGAACTTCAAGTCTCTGAAGAAAGAAATTGAAGAAGATCTCCTAAATTGGAAAGATCCCCCATGCTTATGGATTGGCAGGATTAATATAATCAAAATGGCTATCCTGCTAAAAGCAATCCACAGATTCAACGCAATCCCCATCAAAATCCCAACTCAATTCTTCACTGAGATAGAAGGGGCAGTTTTCAAATTCAGCTGGAATAATCAAAAACCTAGGATAGAAAAAACCATTCTCAACAATAAAAGAACCTATGGGGGAATCTCCATGCCTGACATTAAGCTGTAGTACAGAGCAATTGTGATAAATAAAAAATGCATGGTACTGGTACAGCAACAGACAGATAGATCAATGGAATAGAATTGAAGACCCAGAAATGAATCCACACACCTATGGTCACTTGACCTTTGACAAGGGAGTTAAAACCATCCAGTGGAAAAAGGACAGCAGTTTCAAAAAATGGTGCTGGTACAACTGGCGGTTATCATGTAGAAGAATGCGAATTGACCCATTCTTATCCCCTTGTACAAAGCTTAAGTCTAAGTGGATCAAAGACTTCCACATAAAGCCAGAGACACTGAAATTTATAGAAGAGAAAGTGGGGAAAACCCTCGAAGATATGGGCACAGGAGAAAAATTCCTAAACAGCACAGCAATGGCCTGTGTGGTCAGATCAAGAATCAACAAATGGGACCTTTTGAAATTGCAAAGCTTCTGTAAGGCAAAAGACACAGTCAGCAAGACAAAAAGGCCACCAACAGATTGGGAAAGGATTTTTACCAACCCTAAATCTGTTAGGGGACTAATATCCAACAAATGGGGTACAGAGCTAAACAAATAATTCTCAATTGAGGAAATCCGAATGGCTGAGAAACATCTGAAAAAATGTTCAACATCCTTAATCATCAAGGAAATGCAAACCAAAACAACACTGAGATTCCACCTCACACCAGTCAGAATGGCTAAGATCAAAAATTTAGGTGACAGTAGATGCTGGTGAGGATGTGGAGAAAGAGGAACACTCCTCCATTGCTGGTGGGATTGCAAGCTTGTACAACCACTCTGGAAGACAGTCTCGTGTTTTCTCAGAAAATTGGATATAGTACTACCAGAGGATCCAGCAATACCTCTCCTGGGCATATACCCAGAAGATGTTCCAACTGGTAAAAAGGACACATGCTCCACTATGTTCATAGCAGCCTTATTTATAATAGCCAGAAGCTGGAAAGAACCCAGATGTCACTCAACAGAGGAATGGATACAGAAAATATGGTACATTTACAAAACGGAGTACTATTCTGCTATTTAAAAAAATGAAATTATGAAATTCTCCAGATGAATCTGGAGGACATAATCCTTAGTGAGGTAACCCAATTACAAAAGAAGTCATTTTATATGCGCTCACTGATAAATTGATATTAGCCCAGATACTTAGAACACCCAAGATACAATCTGCAAAACACATGAAAATCAAGAAGGAAGACCAACGTGTGGATACTTCATTCCTCCTTTGAATAGGAAACAAAATACCCACGAAATGAGTTACAGAGACAAAGTTTAGAGCTAAGATGAAAGGATGGACCATACAGAGACTAACCCACCGGGGATCCATCCCATAATCAGTCACTAAACTCAGACACTATGGCATAGGACAGCTAGTGCCTACTACTTAAGGGACCCTGATATAGCTGACTCCCACAGAAGTGGATGCTCACAGTCATCCATAAGAGGAAGCACGGGGCCCACATTAGAGAAGCTAGAGATAGAACACCAGGAGCTGAAGGGGTCTGCAACCCTAGAAGGGGAACAACAATATAAACTAAACAGACCCCCCAGAACTTGTGTCTCTAGCATCATATGTAACAGAAGATGGCCTATTCAGCCATCATTGGGAGTAGAGGCCCCTTGGTACTACAATCTTTATATGTCCCAATACAGGGGAACACCTGGGCAAAGAAGTGGGAGGGGTGGGCAGGGGAGCAGGGATGGGGGATGGGGGAGGGGGGATGGGACTTTCGGAATAGCATTTTAAAGGTAAATTAAGAAAATATCTAATAAAAAAGTTTTAAAAAAAGAGGAAAATATGGTAGCTTTTACATGCTATCTACTTCCATCTGTATATTCTAGGTAGAGTAAAATTACCAAGCATATGTAACTCAATGTAATCATCATGTTCATAGTTATTATATGGTAATCTTTAAGAAGGATGATGATAAAAGTAGCATCACAACTAGTATATTTATGTATGTATATACATACAAAAATAATATATACATATATAATTAAGTATATATGTATACATGCATATATACTTAAGATATACAATATCTTCTGTGCACAATTGTTTGATGCACCACACATAGAACTCTGAATTATAGACTAACACCTATATTTTGCTTCTTGGTAGTTTGATTTTTTTAATTTATAAATGGTATTATGTGTGAATATTTTAAATAACTAAATGACTATGCATATATTAAAGTTTCCACATAGTAAATGCTCAACAGATATTAATCATAATTAGTTTCTAAATTTTAAATGTTATAAACTTTTAGAATAAGGATCATAGCTATCATGCAGTATTGCAAGAGTTTTATATATTTTGCTATATAAATCAAACATTCAAGTATGCTAAATATTTTTTGACCAAAAAATTGTGAATGAAAATTATAAAACGTCTATGATCACACCATCAATAAACCATGGAAATTCTAATACTGCAAGGATTCTGGGGTCATAGTTATGATACAAAAGATATGACATCCATAAATGGTGGGTATACATTGCAAAACAGGATATCTCTACTCTTTACTTACATACTTTCAGAAACATTTTTCTCATACGGTGTTAAATGTGGGCATTTGTTAAAATAAATGTCTATTTTGAGGTTGTAAATGTAAATGAGTTTCTCTCATTCTCTTGCATTTATTCTTTGATTATGAGCAAGTGTAGTAATAAATTTAATTAAGGTTGGAGNTATACATTGCAAAACAGGATATCTCTACTCTTTACTTACATACTTTCAGAAACATTTTTCTCATACGGTGTTAAATGTGGGCATTTGTTAAAATAAATGTCTATTTTGAGGTTGTAAATGTAAATGAGTTTCTCTCATTCTCTTGCATTTATTCTTTGATTATGAGCAAGTGTAGTAATAAATTTAATTAAGGTTGGAGGACTTTGATATGATATGTATACTATCCATCCCAGGAATGCCTAAGATAAAGCAGTATAAGAAAACACATCCATAAAGCTCTTGTAGTTAGGATATTCAATATTTAGAAACCTCATTAATTTATTTAATTACCAGAAATGTTCTGTTACAATCCTAAACCTTGTTTTTAGTGTGTATATCTGTCCAATAAGACATGCAAAATCTTATTTAATTCTGTATATTTCTTACTTGTTTAGTAGTTATCTTGATAGTCACTAGTAGCATTAACAATCATATATTTGACTAAGAAATAAGCCTCCATGCTAAATACTGTCATACCATCTATTTTAGCATTGTTAGTGGAAAAAAAAAAAATATATATATATAAATGTAGATATGTAAAATGACTTCCATTTGGCTTTTATTTTTTAACATTTTGTTTTCTGTGAGCATGATAGTGGGAATATATATATATATATATATATATATATATATATATATATATATAACTTGACTCTCACTATTTACAATATATATATATATATATATATATATATATATATATATATATATATTAGAGTTAGTATACTCAAACTATTCATTTAAATATAAATATTTAGGCCATTTCAGGTTGATGGTTGAGCATGTAAATATACTTGCTGCAAATCCTGATATAGTGACTTTGATTCAGAGAACCCATGTAAAGGTAGAATAAAAGAACTGATTTTAGCCTTATATATTGAACTCCACCCATAAGATATTATACATGTAAATCTACACACAAAAATTACTATATTGAAATATATTTATGCAGCAGTAGATACACTGTAGAATTCAGTTTATGTTCTATGAATTTACTCAATTTACAATTCCTGGTGTTACATTTCTTTTTAGATCATGAAGACGCTCAATTCTGTATACTCACTTTGTTAACTTATGGATCCCATAATTATTGAACTATATGAATCATAGGGATTATGATCTCTGTGCTCATAATTCTTGTTCTTAATTAAATAGGGAGGCTCATAAATTTCCAGGCATGAATCATATACATAGCCACTGTTTAAAATGATCATTAAGTTATCAGACCCCCTACTTTCTACTTTTTGAAAGAAAGTGGGGCTACGATGGACCTTTCTATGTGATGGTTAGAGAGCAAATGTTAGATGGCCTGTTTTTGTATTGGTAAGCACAAATATTTTGGAAGACAAATAATACTTGAAGCTCCATTTCATTTGACTAATTTTACACTCAAGATACTTTGTAAAATTTATTGTGCTATAAAGTTTGAGTTAGCTACAGCTTTTCTGTTCTGGTCCAAATAAGCAACAGTCATCAAACCATCAGTAATTCACAAGCACTGTGTCATGATTAGAGCAACAAAACCATTTCCAAATGAAACTAGCATTGATTATCCCCAGGGCTTCTGAGATCAAGTATTCTGAGAATAGTTAATTATGCCCTCAGCTCTGCAGAGTTTTTGCAGTGGCAGGTTCAATTTAGTTAGTAAAAATATTGCTTTGCAAGATTTGCAGATGAGTCAATTAGACACTCATTAATTGGGAAGCCATTGGAAATGTGGCACTGCTCAGTTGGGAAATCGTCCAGTCCAATGACTAATGTATATTAATGCCAGCATTAATCACCTCTGAGTCCTTCATTTTGCATCTGAGAGAAAACAAATTATAGAACTATTCAAGAAAAAGAAAAGATTTTGATGAACTTGTAGGGTTTGCCAAAAAAGAAATTTGAAGAAACTCTCTGAATGTATTAAATTTCAAATTTTAAAATAAAAGCGACATAAATTTCATTAAATAAGATTAGAGGCTTGATATTAACAGTGAATTTTTATATTGTCATATTTTTAAAAAATTACAGAATGAAAGGGTTTAACCTACATTAGTATAGTTTCCTCCTTCAAAATATTTAAAAGGAGCTGGGCGGTGGTGGAGCATGCCTTTAATCCCATACATAGCTTTTATACCTTTATGTGTAATTATCAAATGCTATGATTTTATATAACAGGAAATTTCATTGTGATATTTTAAAGTTACCTATAATTTAAAAACAACCATAAGAAATAAAGACAATTTGGGTCTGTTAATAGACTACTAAGAGAAATAAAGGTTCTGCATATTTGAGGAAGAGGAAATAGGCAGAGAAAGCCAGATTAAAAAGTATGGCAGAGATAGTAGAAAAATATCATAACTCAAGTTTAAAAATATCTAGTTTCTAAAGTGCTAATTAAAAATTAAAGACATTCAATTTTCTTTCTAAACACATGCTACTTTAACAGAAGCTTATCTGAAAGTAAAAACATTCTTTTTATTAGATTGAACAATATTTATTTATAATAAAATTATTAAGCAAGTATCAATGTTCCACAACTCTGAACAAAAAAAATCATGTGATTTATTTAGTCAAATCCAAAATTATCATGTAATATAAGAATGGTTAGCAGAAAAAGAAAATAGATGTAGAAAAATGCTGGTATAAAATATACACAAAAATGCACTTTTGTTTTCAAAATGCCATAATTTGTGTCTTGGACTTGTTTCCTGGATCTTTATCAGATAGCAGGCAAAAGAGAATTTGCAAATATCTGATCCAGTCATCTAACATAAATGCATTGTAAATCACATGCATTAAGAAAGCATGGAACATTACATACTATTACATAAATATCTATAATATTCAAAACACTATATCACATAGAATTTAGACACAGCCTTGAAAAAGAAGACATATAGAAATAGTCTGAAAGATTATTATAACTACATTCAAAATTCCTCTGTAACAGGACAAATTTTGGGTTGAAAATTTTTTGGGTTGGCAGGTTTCTTTGTCCTTCTACTGGGGGTCTAAACTGGCTACAGGAAGTGGCCTCTTCAATTTCCATGTACCCCACTATTAAGGATCTGGATTAAGGTCACCCTCACTGGCTCTTGGGTCTCTCCCCTCTAGGTAATCTCAGGGACTCCCTAGAGATCTCACCTGCAACCTTGGAATCTGAAGATTTCTATTCATTCTCCTGGTTCTCTGAACCTCTCTCCTGTTTCTCCCCACACCTGAATCTGACCTCCTATTCTCCTCCCCTTCCTCTTTTCATTTTTTTCCCATGACTATTTTGTTTCCCCTTCTAAGTGTGATTCAAGCATCCTCATGTGGGCCTGCCTCCTGTTTAACTTCTTTGATTCTATCTAGTGTCTCATGGGTATTCTGATCTCTAGAACTAATATCCACTTATCTCTGAGAATCACTTTATCTCCCTTGCCATTCCTTGATGCAGATTTGCAGCAGCTTTGATAAATTTTCTGGGAGTTTTCTACTGTGAATTATATTGAATACTACTTTCAGTGATGGTAAATGAAGGGCAAAAATGCTGTGATCAAATAAAATCTAGAAAAAAAATGTTGCTTTAGTTGGTGGGGAGTTGGCTTAGTGCCACAGTTTGATCCACAGCATCTGTGTCTATTCTGAGCAAACATGACAGCTTGTCTATAATCCCAGAAGGATATGAGTTGTGATCCCTAGAGCAAGCTAGTTATCTAGAGCAGCTCATTTGGTAAACTCTGGGGATTAAAGTCAGAGGGTCTCCCTCAGTTTATAAAGTAAATAGCATTTGAGGAAAGTACCCAATGTCAGACCCTGGCCTTCATACACATGGATACATAGGACATACACACACACACACACACACACACACACACACACACACACCAACCTCCCATATATGCAAACAGACAGAGAGAAATTACAAGCACATAAATACACAAACACAAATAGTAAATTAACTAAATTGCACAAATGTATGTATAGTACAGTTTACTAAGACCAATCTAGGTATATATTTAGAATAGACTGTACCCAAACTCACAGAGATCCATCTGCATCTGTTTGAGTGCTGGGTTAGAGGTGTCACTTTTGATAATACTGGAAAATTTTAACATGGAGATATGCTGAAAAGTCTATCAAAAATTGTGTCTACTAAATGTTTGTGTTTATTCAAGTACATTTTCTTAATCATTGATTCTGCTGTCTCGATGTGCACTTATGACCTCCTCCTCCCCTTTCTCTAAGTTCTGCCCTTATAGAACTGTGTCACTAGACTCACTGCATATTTAAATATAAATTTTTATGTGATCTATACTATTTATGTTATTCCAAATATTAGAAGTAAAGTGTAAACTGAGCTGTTAAAGATAATAATAAAGTGAACTTTTATGGGTGTATCCAATAAAAATTAATGGCAAATATCATCAATACATTGTACTAAAATTACTCCACCAGAATCCTACTTGGTGATTAAAACTGTCTAGAAACACTTCTTTGACCTCTCTTTGAGTGTTCCTTTTCTCCTCAAAAGACTTAAAATAAATGAAAAAGTGTCCTTTATTTATTTTTTTCTTCAAATCAATTTTAGCATACTTATTGCATCATACCATACATGAATATGCAGAAATTAAATTTTCCTTGTAACATCTAACATACAACTCTATCCTTGCTGCATATCTGTTATCAGTTAATTTAATTTTAAGATACAAATTGCACAAGTAGCTATGTATATATGTGAGCTTGTTCTTTAATTTGGATTTCACAGATAGAAACAGACATAAAAGAGACAAAGGAATAGTTGCACTTAGTCTTGAAAAAGAGGCAAACTGATTATGAAGGAGGACTCGGGCTCAAGAATAACAACCACGGGGCAATATGCTTGTGAAAAAATCCTTCAAAACTGCCAATGTATGATAAAAATAATTTGGTTATCATGTTCATGTAAAGTAATTATTCTAGACTTTGATTTTGGTGGAAATGTGTTAAAGACAGGATTTCTCTAATTAGCCCTCTCTGTACTAGAAGTTACTCTGTAAGCCAGGCTGGCCTTGAACTCAGAGATCTGCTTGCCTCTACCTCTCATGAGATGGAATAAAAGGTATGGACCATCAATCTCTGCACAAAATTCAAGTCCATGTGGATTAAAGACCTCTACATAGAATCAGATACACTAAACCTGATAGAAGAGAAAGTGAGACATAGCCTTGAACCCAATGCCACAGGAGACAACTTCCTGAACAAAAGCATCAATCTCACAGACACTAAGATCAGCAATTAATAAATAGAATCCCCATGAAACTAAATAGGATCTATAAGGCAAAGGACACTGTCAAATAACAAAATGGCCACCTACAGAATGGGAAAAGATCTTCACCAACCCCACATCTGACAGAAGGCTGATATCCAAAATAAATAAAGAACTCAAGAAATTAGATATCAACAAACAAACAAACAAAAAACAATTAAATATCAGGGTAATGATCTAAAGAGAGAATTCTCAACACAGGAAACTCTCTCTCTCTCTCTCTCTCTCTCTCTCTCTCTCTTTCTCTTGATTTAAGTTTTATTGCATTATGATGAGAAAAGATGCATAATTTCAATTTATCTGAATTTGGTAACATTTAAAAACATATTTTGCGTAAATAGACTTATATCACATTCTTCTTTCCCTTTTGTACACCAACTTCTCCAGGAGACATCCCCCCTCAAAACCTGCAATACCTTTCATTTTTATCATATTCTTTAAAATTTATAAAATATTGTAACAATAAAATGAGCATTATAAAAGGTGTTTGATATAAAACAACAATCAATTGAATAGCCTAATATAGATGTTTGTCTACAGCAATACTGAAAATACATGTTTTACTCAATATAAATTTTAAATAACTCCAAATATACTAGCTGTATGATACTTTAAAATAATATATCACTATTAGCTTTTTAATTAACATAAATAGATAAAGTCTTTTTTGTTTGTTTGTTTTGTTTTTAGTAGAGCTTAAAATCTTGGCTCTTACTGTTGTACAAACACAAAATATAAGAACAAATTTTGGACATTGGAGTTCATTGTAATAAGGCTGCACTTGAATGTCTGTCACATAACCAAAGGATTTTATCTCCATAGTAGATAAACTAAGAGTTGATAGTTCTGCTACACCAAGAAATGAATTGTAGGCATGAGTTTTGGATACATATTTCCTGCTACGGTCAAACCTATTTGACTTGAGTGATTGTCATCATTCTCAGTCCATGAGGAACAGGTTACATTCATTTAAGAAATGGTGTATGTATTATGATGGTCTATCCATGAAGTCATTCATCAACTGTTTCAATGAACAATGGTTCTGCTTGAAGGGTGGCACAGACATTAGGTGAAGGTAAGATTCTTGTTCATTGGCTGTGATAGTTTTGAAAAGCATTAATCTCAGAATAAGAGTAACTTATAAAGGAATCTCAAATGGCTGAGAAGTGCTAAAAGAAATGTTCAGCATCCTTAGTCATCAAGGAAATACAAATCAAAATGACACTGAGATTCCATCTTGCACCTGTCTTAATGGCTAAGTTCAAAAACACAAGTTACAGCTCATGCTGGTGATGATTAGGAGCCAGAGAAACACTCCTCCATTACTGATTGGAGTGCAGAAATATACATCCACTTTGGAAAGTAATATGGCTGTTTCTCAGAAAACTGGTAATTGATCTGCCTCAAGACATAGGTATAATACTCATATATATATATATAAAATGCTCTAATATTCTAGAAAGACACTTGCCCAGGTATTTTTGTACCAGCTTTATTCATAATACCAGGAACTGGAAACCACCTAGAAGTCCCTCAACTCAAGAATGGATAAAGAATATATGGTACAGTCACACTATCAACTATTACTCAGCTGCTAAAAACAAAAACATTATAAAATATGTAGGCAAATAGATAGAACTAAAGATGAATGAGGTAACCCAGACCTAGAAAGATAAACACTGTACTGGAAGATAAAATTGGTATCTGGATGGGGGGTCACTGGACAAACTAGAAATCTACTGCATGGAAACTCCCAGAAATCTATGAGGGTAACCCTAAGACTCCTACCAATGGAGGATATTGAGTCTGAACAGGCCATCTCTTGTAACCAGGAAAGACTTCCAGTGGAGGAATTGAGAAATAAACCCAGCCATAAAACCACTGACCTACAATTTGTCTTCCCTATAACAAAGTGTGTTGGGATAAAGCTGGTGCAGAAATTGTGTCAATCAATTACTGGTCCAACTTGAGACCCATGCCATGAGAGGGAGCTCACCTCTAACATTGCCTGAAGTACCAAGGACTAGAGGCTGACTACACCAGAGATATAGGATAGAAGCAAACATGAGTGGTATAATAATAATAATAATAATAATAATAATAATAATAATAATAATAATAATTCTACATCCCTTTGAAATTAAAAAAAAACAAACATTCTTTGAAGTACCATATTTCAAGCTGACATTCGGTACTAGAGAAATACAGACTAGCAAAACTTTTGAAATCCTTGTAGTTTTTATAGGTGTTGTCTTAGTCAGAGTTTCTATTCCTGCACAAACACCATGACCAAGAAGCAAATTGGGGAGGAAAAGGTTTATTCAGCTTACACTTCCACATTGCTGTTGATCACCAAAGGATATCAGAACTTGAACTCAAGCAGGTCAAGAAGCAGGATCTGATGCAGAGGTCATGGAGGGATGTTACTTACTAGCTTGCTTCCCCTGGTTTGCTCATCCTGCTCTCTTATAGAACCTAGACTACCAGCCCAGAGATGGCACCACCCACAAAGGGACCTTCCCCCTTGATAACTAATTGAGAAAATGCCTTACAGCTAGATCTCCTGGAGGCATTTCCCCAACTGAAGCAACTTTCTCTATGATAACTCCAGACTGTTTCAAGTTGACACAAAACTAGCCAGTACAGCTGTGTACCAGAACTCTTTGCTTTTGCTTAAGTATCCTTCCTTCTGGTTGTGACAAAATACTTTTTAAAAAATATGTCCTTTCTCCTGAGAGATATAGTTCCTTTAGTTAATAATCATTATTTAAGCTATAAATTCTTTATTAAAACTGTGATGGAAAAATATTAATTAACTGATAATTAAATCAACTACTATTGGGTAACTACATAAAAGAAAATATACTTCCAAGCTACTATTAGTAGGTAAAAAGAGACAGAATAAGGTTAGTGAATGAGTGAATTTATTAATCCATATCAAGTAAGATAGAAGTGGAGAAAGGCTAGATGAAAAAAAAATTGGAGAAAAACAAAGAATGTATAATAGTAGTCGATGCAATGAAGTTAAGAGCATCTTTTAAGAATACTGTAGGACCTTAATAGAACTATTTTGATAATAAAGATCATTACTTCCATATTAACAATAGTTATAAAATGGAATCAATATAGATATCCAGATATGACAAATTAAATTTAGATAATTTTTGATAAACTTATTAAAGATAAATAAAAACAAAACAATAAAATTCATAGGTAAATTGGTAAAAATGCAAAAGAAAAAAAATAGAGTGATGTCATTCAAACCCAGAAACATAAAGGCTGACTTTTCTTGCTCAGTATCCAACATGTCTGTTGCTTAGGTTTGAAGTCAACTCCACATAAAGGTATTCAGCCATAGTATTTTAAACATGACCATAAAATATGACTATGGAAGCCATAGGCCTTAGGGGAAAATCTATTGGTATTATTTTGCTAAGTGGTCATATTATCAAACTACTTTCTAAATATTTATGTTTATTGATTTTTGCTGCTCTTGTCCGTAGTCAGTGAAGTTTCTTACTGAAGAGACTATAGTTAATGCAGAGACCCATAGCAGTTAAGCATAATCAACAGTATCTGCTCTACTATAAATGAAAGGTCTATATCAAGGATATAGCTGATTAGGACACTGAGATAATATGAAAAATAGAAGGTAAGTGGAAAGGATATGGAGTGCTGCCCTCTGGTCAGGACATGGCCGGTCCACATAACAACTGTGGCTATCTGCCAAAGATCAAGCCAATTAAAAATTCCAGGCAGATCTCTGTAAGGCTGAGGCCAACCTGGTCATCAGATCAAGTTCTAGGACACCAGGACACCAGGACACCAGGACATCAGGACACAGAGAAATACTGTTTGGAAAAACCATCAACTACAAACAAACAGAAATTCTACAGTGGAGGAAGAAAGGATACCCTTTGCCCCACTTCTGTCTGAGAATACATTATTATTAATAGGTTGCTGAGAGAAGACAATTCAGTGAATTTGTAGACAGCCTACGACTAAGTCTATGACTGCATACGCTTGTCCATTAGTGCAGCCTTACTTGGATTAAAGTGTTGGAGTCAGGTGGCCTTGAACCTTAGCTTCTAAAACCATGAGCCAAGTGAACCTTTTCCGTCTAATTTGTTTTCCTCGTGTATTTGTTCCCTAGGAGAAACAAAAATGCAACAATCAAAAAGCTACAGTAATATGTAGCAAAAGATAACATATATGTCTTAGTTAGGGTTGCACTGCTGTGAAAAGCCACCATGATTGAGGCAACTCTTATAAGGGACGACATTTAACTGGGGCTGGCTGGAGGCACGGCAGCATCCAGGCACACATGGTGAGGGAGGAGCTGAACTCTTCATCTTTGTATGAAGGTTACAAGGAGATATGGTTATGAGGAGTATCTTTTTACCGATGTCCACAGGGACACTCTTCCTTCAACAAGGTCACAACTCCTAATAGTGTCTCTTCCTGGGCTAATCATACTCAAACTCCAATGACATACCTACCATATACATTAACAACATTCTTATGGTATCCTCTACATAAATAAAGCATTATTATCATTTATTGTCATGGATATTTATTATTATTATTATTATTATTATTATTATTATTATTATTATTATCATTATTATGTGAAAATATAAGGGTTAAGTAGAATTCGAAGTTCTGTAAGTGTTAGAAACGACTTTTCATATTAAATCTTATTTGGCAATTATGTACTATGTAATGCATTCCTATTATTCTCCACACAATGTTTTATTCCCCTCCAACCCTTACTAGTCCTCCTTTCTTCCCTAAAAATTTCTCTTTCACATTTGTGACTTTTGTTTTCCTTTCTGTTACCGTGGGTTCACCTTGGACTGTTTATGGACCCTTAGTTTGGAACAATCCATTTGGGACTTTTGTCTGCTTTCAGAGATCAACATCATGACAATCCTGTTCACTTGATCTTCATTCTGATGTTGGTTAACATTTTTCACTGGAATCAATCTAGGTCTTTTCCTAGGTCATTTGAACAAAACCTGGTCTTACTTTTATACAACTTATTTACACAATTATTTTAGTCATGACCATTTGAGTCAGACTCTTCCATGGTCATCATCTAGATGTTTTGTGTCCCTTGCTCTCCATTTAACACTTTTATTTTCATCTTCTCCAGACTCTGACAACTGCCTATAATCTTCTCTCTCATATTCCTGTAATCTCAACTTCCATAAACTATTGAAATAAAAGATATTTGCCGCAAATTATTTTTCCAGTCCCTGTGTGTTCCTTGTTGGACCCTCCCTGCCTTTTTCTTCACTTGGTGAATCAGTGGACTCCCTCACTGTTTCCACTTGAATTATCCTGTTACCTATTTTCACTTTCCACCTGATGAATTGTCCATGTTATGAAATATCAGTGATAATAGTTTGGCATGTGTTTTGAATTCCACAATGACTTCTCTATTTATGAATATAAATGGTAGAATTCTGTTACCACAGTATGTCTGTAGCATTTGGATTTCTTTCCCCCAACTTTTTGGTTATTCTCATCAGCATTCTAAAAGCACATTCATCAACTTAAAGGTTGTTGGATGAGTCACATCAGCAGCAACTGATGGAGAAATTAAAATTTCTTTTGCTGGCCTTTCCATTTCTATCCAAGTGCAATGGCTTCCTGCTCATATTGGTCTCCTATAATAAGACTACATCTATCAATGCTGAAGGAATATAGACATTACAGTTATACTTTGCCTATGACATCAAAGGTAATAGTTAACCTGATACTGATGATATGCTTTCTGGCCCAGCTCAGTACCACTGACTGTCTGCTGCCATTTCTGCTGAGATATGACTGGTGTTATGTACTCGCCCCTTTATCTTGCTAAGGAACTGCATTTCTTAGAGTTCCTAATTCTTTCTCTGAACACAGCTTTAATTGGTAATAAAAAATTGACTTAAGAATTAAAAGAAGAAAATCAGTTAATTTCCTCTTCCTTGACATTTTTATTCTGTTTTACTGAACTATGAAAATTGGAATGGGAGAAAATGTAGATAGGTGAGGCAAATTGAAAATTCTACTTAGGGTTCTGAGTTATGGCATTTTTCTTTAGAGGCCCAGAAACATGAGCTTTCCGATTGCAGTTTTTTTGAAAGTTGGATGATGTGTGTGCCATCTATGAGGGATGGAGAAATAGCTTTGAGTAAATCTTCCAGAGAAGCACCCGTTTTATATCTCAGTTCTCACAGTGCTTGGCCTGGTAGTTAATTTTTTATGACACTGTGTTTACTGCGCACCAGCCTCAAATACCCACACTTATCTTTCATCCTAGAAGTATTCTGCACACCAAAGACACCTAAATACAACACTTAATTTTGAAATCATTTCTGCATTTTCTCTCAGACCCGGTAAGTACATTTATTGAATGATTTCCATTAAATTTTGTAATCTGAACTGTATCATGATAAATACCTGGGTGAAATATACTTATTTGTAAGATTGAAGTTTTTCATGTAATACCTTTGCCTTTTATTTTTAGTTTTATAGCTGCATGTGCATGACCACATACATACATGCATACATACATGCATACATACATACATACATACATACATACATACGTACGTACATACATACATGCATACACAAATACACACACACACACACACACACACACACACACACACACACATACACACACACACTCACACATGCTGACAAAAGGTTTTACACAGTACTCATGGCAGACCTGAGCTAGTTTCTGTCAGACAGATTTAGATTCTCATATGAGAGGTCACAATGCAATTTATAAGCAATTAAAAGGTAATAAATGTGCTGAACTGAAACCACTGCCTAGAAGGCTTTTTGTATGTGTGTGGTGGGAGAAGATAGACTGGGTCTCTCTGTTGTCCCTGCTAGTAATTTCTTCAGGCAAAATGGCAAAGTCAATGGCTGCCTAGAACAGCTCAAAGACAATGGATGTTCTTCTCTGCTATGTTTACACAGAGAGTTATGTATCTGTCACTGGAGCAACTGCATGAATCATCCTCCAATTAGTTTACTCAGCATGGGCTGTTCTAAGAGCCAACATTGCCTTTGTGAATTTTCCAAAGCACACAAACAACCATACATGCTTTGTAATATTGAAAAATGACAGATGTTAGCAGACTGTGAATTGGTAACCCACCCCATCCTCGCGGGTTGTCTGCCAGCCTTTGTATACTGATCCTATCTGGCATGGTGGATGATGAATATTCTTAGGCAAGTGCAAAATATGCATTCTATGTAATTAATGTGGATAGTCACGATGTATATAATAAATGTGATTCCAGACATGGGAACATTATGTTAATTTACTCATATGGTATGTGTTTTTTTAATATATTTGCATTCATAGTGTTTGAATAAAATCACAACTTTTGTATTACTCATTTTCTGATTTATCCCATCTTCATGTGGACATGGACTTTTCAGTGTAGTCTGGGGTCTACTGATTATTCTATGATAAAAAGAGATTTTAATATAATTAAAATAATAATTATAGTTCACATTTGAGAACTGTCAACATCTTTCATGAGTTTTCTTAATTTTCCTTATCATCTTATCTCCCATTAGCATTAAAATTAGTTTTGAATAAAATTGTATCAGAAAGCATTTAAGGCTGATATTGGTAAATTGTTTAAAAATTAACATAAGAAAATAAGACAAAATAGTCATTTAAAGGAATTCAGCAAAAGCCTATTTGCATTTCAGGTTCGTTAATGCCAAAATGATACCTTTGAGTAATATAACTCTCTACTTTCATCAATTTCCATACTGAAGATTAGCTATAATTCTTAAAGTCATATTTATTCCACAGTAAATTGAGGTACAGATTTGTTATAAGCCCAGGGGTTGTTATGGTCATACATGACAAAAGAAAATTGAAAATTGTGGTGTTATGTTGTCTTGACATATATATGTATACCTACACATATCTGTGTGTATGTCTTATACATAATCATGTGCAATTTTAATAATGTTATTTAAATTTCCCATCAAATAATGTAACTCAAATCTCTACTATTTTAAAAATACCTAAGGCAAATAAATAAAGACAAATAAAAAAGGATGAGGCTTATTTAAGTCTTAAAGTTTAGAAGGCTTGACTGAATGGTGATGTGGTTCTAACATTTTGTGGCCAGTGACATAAGAGAACTTTTTGGTAGTAAGTGAATGTTAGTGTGCAACTGTTCCCTTCCTCATGCCTGGAAAGCAATGTCAGGAGATGATCCTCAGAGCATACTTTCTGGAGCTGAGATATACTCTCTGCACCTGAAGCACACTCTCAGAATTCATCTTCAACAACCTAACTTCCTTTTCAGAAGCCCCACCTCCTAAAACTTCTACTCTCTCCCAGTACTGCCACAGACTACTGCTAAGTGTAGACAAATTTAAATCCAGCAATGTGGCTGCTTTGGAAAAGAATCACATCTAAAGAGCTTCTAGGTCTGTATGATCTGGCTGGAATGACACACCTTTAATCTCTCTGGCTAAAATACAGATGCACCCTGTCCCCAACCTCAGTCCGCACTCCCATGGTTCTTCATCCCATTCCTCCTCCCTGATGCATGTTAATGGATGCCCCTCCCCCCCCACACACACACACACACTCCCACAGTCCTCCTCCTTCCCTGGGACCTCAAGTCTCTAGGATTAAGTGAATCTTCTCTCACTAAGGCCAGAGGAGTCAGAACTCTGCTACATATGTGCCAGGGGCCTCAGGCCAGTGTATGATCCTGGTTGGTGGTTCAGTCTCTGGGAGCTCCCTGGGGTCAGGGTTAGTTGAGACTGCTGGTCTTCCTATGTCGTCCCTCTCCTTTTCAGCTGTCTCTGATTTATTCTGTCAAATCTTTCTGATTCCACGTTTTTCTGCCTCTCAATTAAATGTCACATTCAAACTTGGCTGCTTCCTTCCTGAAAGGAAAACGCTGAAAGCATACACCTTTAATCCCAAACAATAAGCACAATATTGATTTGAAGAAGGAAGCAGCCAAGTTTGAAAGTGATATCTAATTGAGGGGCAGACAAAACGTAGAATCAGAGAGATTTGCCAGAATGAATCAGAGACAGGATATGCCCAACTCACAGGAGAACAGCACAGGAGAAACAAGCTACTTCAGAAAACAACACAGAAAAGACAGATGACTTAAGAGAAAGAACAGGAGGGAGAGAGAGAGAGAGACAGAGACAGAGAGACAGAGAGAGAGACAGACACAGAGACACAGAGATACAGAGATACAGAGAGAATTCTGTTCAGGATCTCAAACCAAAAAAGATCACCAAGGAATCAATCCTGATGAGGGAAATTTGGGTTGTTTTAAGCTTCTGTATTAAAAATAAGGCTTCTGTGAACATAGTGGAGCATGTGTCCTAGTGGTTTCGTAGAGCATCTTTTGGGTATATTCCCAGGAGCAGTCTTCAGGTACAACTACTTCCCATTTTCTGAGAAATTGCCAGATTGATTTAAGCAGTGGTTGTACCACCTTGCAATCCCACCAGCAATGGAGGAGTATTCCTCTTTCTCCACATTCTCATCATCTGCTGTCACCTGAGTTTTTGATCTTCGGTGTTCTGATTGGTGTAAGGTAGAATCTCAGGCTCATTTGCATTTCCCTAATGACTAAGGATGACATTTTTTTCAAAAAGTAGTTTTCAGTATTAATAAAGAAAATAAATCATTTCTTTTGTATCTGTGAGCAGGCTTTTATTCAATATGTGATAACAGGCATTAAAATTTGTATTTGAGTGTAACAACAGGAGTCAGATCCCAAATTTTTATTTCAGCTTTGCTAAAACTGGAAGGTTCAAAAATGTACAGATGTAAAATATATTGTAAAGTCTGTCTCTCTTAAGTGTTTTGCAAATAGTTCATGCCTTTATTGAAATACATAGGGGGAAAATAAAGGAGGATGTGATTTTTTCACATTGATAAGCTATTTTATGAAAACTGAATTTGTAGTTACCCCACTCACAAAACACCAGCAACAAACACCCTGATCTGCTTGGATTTTTTCACCTTTGATCTTGATAATAGTTCCACTGTTTTGGTCATTCAGTAGTAAGAAAAAAAAAACTCATTGTCATGTGTTGATTCATCTCTCATATCATCAAGGGGTAAATCTTATTCACTCAACTCTGAGAAGGAAATTGGAGTAGTGGATTTCCTGTCGTTGTAGGAGTAGTACTCTGTAGCTCCCCTGCCATCGCTTTCCCTTTGTACAACAACCATATCACAACACATCAACTTTAACAGCACTATTCTGAAATATATAGACTAATCATTCAGTTTACTCCTACACGATCAACTGGGCATTATTTTGTCTTTAAAGTAGCAGTAGTGACCTCCATTATACAATTGCTTTATTCTATTCTAACCCCTACTACTATCCCAGAATGTAGGCACTACATATTTCATACCATAGGACATTCCTCTGCCCACCATTCTGGCTTCCCACAGTACTCAATCTCTTGGCTTCAAGTTTAGTTCATAAGTTATATCATCAAATTTTCACTCCTCTGATTATTAAAAATGTACACACAATTTACCAAGTGGAATTCTTCATTGTTGACCCTGCTAATCTTGCTCAACTAGTCTTTTTGCAGTACTTTTATGTAACTTCTGTTCTTGTTCTATTGTTATTTAATTTTACATGTCTGTTATCCCTTTAAAGATTCATCCATACCAAAAAAAAAAAAAAAGCTTCATAATGACTGGCATATTGGTTTCATTTATTTTGCCTAATGCATGTCCAGTACATAGTTTACTCTCAATATTAATTTGATATAATTTGAACAATTTAATGAAATATGTTTACAACCATCTAAATGTAAAAATATTACAAGGATTACCACATTTTCATAAAGCTTTTGATTTATTTGAAGGGGATTTTAAACTAGCATGCTAATAGGTCAGAACCTCATTCTAAACACAATTGTTAATATCCTCATCACTGCAGGCAATCAATCAAAATTGCTTAATCTGAGCTTTTACTGTCCTCATAGTTTCCAGCATTTTGTAAAGAAGCAAGAAAGATATTAACCTTAATCAAATGTTCTAAATTAACTTTAAATGAATATTAAGCACACACACTAGTGTGCTTTCCTTTCTAGTGTAGACTTTTTCTGTGATTTCCATTTCTCAATGTAATTTATCCAAGGACAAATATATGAAACATTCATGAGAATCCATTGTTTTTATGAAGAAAACAAGTAAAATCTCAGGAAAAAATAAAGTTAGCAGATTTTATAGCATAATATGTACTCACATGAAAAATTTGAAATATGAGAATGATAATAAAATATAAGATATTATAATCATATGAAAATACTTGTGATTATTAAAAAAGGAAGAAAGTTTACATAGTGTTTTAGGACCAAGTTAGTTAAAATGGTCAGGTAGTATTCTCATTTCTCTCTGCAGTATCTAGCCTCACCAGGATATTCTGCACAGCAGAGCAGGCTTTGAAGTTCACAAAATTTGATTCGACATTGGCATATCAACCCGACTTCAAAGAGATTGCCACTGCGGAAGAGTTTCCTTGAGTTCAAGAAAGAATGAAGAATACCAGCTTCCTGTGAAATCTAACTTCAGAGTCCCTCATACCTTCAACAAAATAGAGATTTGAAAGTACAATTCTATCCAGAGTTGTTTGCTTTTAATTTGCTGTTTATTGAAAATCGTGATGCGATAATACAACAACTACAGGCTGAAAGCAGAATATCCTGGATAGGAAGATGTGATGGAGGACATACTTAATTTTAGAGAAGACACAATACTGACTAACTTGTCACCTCTTGCAGCCTTGAATATAGCTAACTCATTTCTACCTTTTTCACAGTTTTCTCTAATATTGAATTTATTTCCAAGATCAAGTATTTTGAAGTTTGGTTTTGTTTAACATTAGTTTTACTTCACATTTTTCCAATAGTTTCACACAGGACGTGGGGTTGAAAATTACTCTCATAGGTTCTCATGGATGTGCCTTTCCCTTTTAATTATCTTTCTTCTTGTACTCCAGCATTCTCACCTATCTCTACTCTTATTCCTCATCCAAGTCTAGTGTGGTAGCTTTTAAATTGATGGCCATAGAACTGTTGTTTTTATTGTGAGGTCTCTTTGATCCTCCATCTCTATGAAGTGTCTCTTGTTTATGAAACAATATGTTAAATTATGTTAATATTCATCTTTATGCATTCATGATTACAATTAATATGGAGTTACCAAATCAATCATTGTCACTGAGTTTTTTAAATAAAATGAGAATACTTGTTTTGAGTCAAATTGCTACACTGGGTTATCGCAAAATCTTTCCTGTGAGATATAAAGTGAGTTCAGGGTAACCACGAAGTGATATGAGAGAACTTATCAGTTACATAAAGCCTATTGATTGAAGGGCTTAATAATTAATAGCTCATCACAACTATATATGTTCTGAGGTTCAAAATCACTTTATAGGTATTATCTCTTTTAACTTTTCTAAAAGTCATTGATTTTGAAAAGTAAACTATTTGAAAAAGCATTATTTTTGAAGAAGCTCAATCGACTGATACCTAGTAACTAAACTTCTAATAATGTTACTATATTTCCACCTAGTTTTGTAGATGTGACAGTGCCCCATCTACTAAAAACATTCATGATTTCCCCATTTTTCTCACTAGAACACTAACATTTACAAATACAAGTAACTGTCTGATACACACTCAGATTCATAGCCAAGTGAAAGCTTTACACTTATTAGAAGGCAGAAGCAAAAAGCACCCAGAAATCATTGTTTCCATGCTCCATCTTGTAGATAAGGAAACTGAATAAAAAAAATGGTTTTCTGTTCAAAGGCACACACCTCTGGAAAGAAATATTCCACAATCCTCTGCATGACACACTTGCCCCTCAGTCTATGAGGTGGCTGCCCATCTCCAATCCTTCTCTCTCATAAGATCCACAACTTGTACCTTCCATTAATGGTCAAATCATACATGGGATGCATTTCTGCAAGCTATAATTCATTTTTTTTATTTGGAGTGGAACTCCACATCCCATTTTGACCTTAGAAAATTGAGGAAAAAAATGGGAATTTTAAATATATTAGTTTGTATTTTTTTTTCTGATCTCTATTGTTTTAACACAAATGTATTGAGTATTGACACCTTTCACTCTTGTCAGTGAAGTTTAATCTTTTCTGTCAAAGGGCTGGAGAGATGCTGCAGAAGCTAAGAGTACATACTGCTATTTCAAAGGCCTCTGCACACCAAAGTCGGGCAACTCAACCTAAGGCCAGATGCAATTGAAGATATCTGATGACCTTTCTGTCCTCTGTAGGATCAGCATTGCCCCCATCCTGTCTGTCTCTGTCTCTCTTTTTCTTTCTTTCTGTTCCCCTGTTCTCTATTTCTGTGTCTCTTTTTCTGTCTCTCTCTTTGTATGTCTCTTTCTATGTATTTCTCTCTCTCTGACTTTCTTTGTATACTCCACCCACACACAACTGAGAAAAAATAAGTCATAAAACTTTTCAGACAAATACTTTTCTTCTAAGCTAACTCTTCCTCGCAGCACAGTTTCTGTGATATATTCAGGAGATTCTGTTATTTCGGTTGCTGTCTCTAGATTTTCACGGAAAAAAGAAAAACAAACTCCCTATGGGTTCTGGCATTCTGACTTCCTTGGTTGCTATTGAAACCATTTCTTATATTTTCAATTCATTAAGAAAATATTTTTGATAATCATAACTTGCTTTCTTTTCCTGTGGTGAACACTAAGAAGAAAGAACTTAAAGAAGGGCATTTTTATAGCTTGTGGCTTACAATCCATCGTTTAAGGAGATAAGAGAAAGGATGGCACAAAGGAACCATGGAAGATCAGTATTTACTGGCTAACTCATAGACTTCCAGGAATTTAGCTATTTTTCCTATATAGCCCAGGATGAAGTTCCCAGAAAATGGTGCTTCCCACAGTGGACTTGGCCTTCCTACCTTAATGAGCAATACAGACACTCCCTCAAAGTCATGCCCACAACCAACCCAATAAGATAATAACTCAACAGAAGCTCTTCCCATCCAACATATTCTAGACTGTATAAAAGTGAGTTAATGCTAACTGGGACAATAGAATAAGCATCCTGTTTGATAAATTTTAGATAATAGAAGATTTAAACATTTAGTTCATTTTAGAAGGTCATCAAGGTTTATCAGAATTAAAAGTAAATTTTTGAAGGATTACCAAAGGAAAGCTAAAATTTTTGAAAAGGAATGGGAAAACATAAATTTCATAAGTTTGCTTCAAATTACCTGTATAATACATAGAGATTATGGATGATAGATAGATAGATAGATAGATAGATAGATAGATAGATAGATAGATAGATAGATAGATGCATACACAGACAGAGAGACAGACAGATTATAGCTAAGTACATAATATACACGTACATAGTTTATATTTAATTGTGTCACATGGAGAGATACTAATCTATATAGACTAACACAATCCTTATTATTGGACACAGGAAACTTCCCTTGGACTTGTTGATTTGGGATATGCAACTGATTCTCAAACATGTATGCTTTTGCATTGCCCTTAGTTGGCTCTGAAAGCAAGAATGTAATATATCACACTCTTTGGAGACGGCTCTTGGAGTAATCAAGCTGGTACATAAACAGTTGTTAAACTTTGGATTCCCTCCTGAGGAAGAATTGTCATAGTATTGGAAGATGTTGTGAAAATTTCAAAGGGGAAGAGTCATCAGTAGTCCTACACAGCAGTAAAGCCCATGAATACCAACAAGGACTGGCCTAGGAAGATATGCTAAATGGTAGAAATTTCATCTTGAGTGTAACCACCAGCTGATGGTCAGCTCTTAAGGCCATCTCAGAGAAGGTATTTCTACTAATACTGTAAACACAGCCAACTTTTATGACTAGAGAGTTCCTAGACCATAGAAGAATGCTTACTATTGCTATTTTTCTATACCAATATAATTTGCAATTGTTTTCTAAAGGCTTATTCTCTTCCCCCAGATATGTGTACTTCTCACTGTTCTTCAACCAACATTTTTTTTCCTCAACATATGGAAACCATTACAGAGACCAAAAAAAAAAAAAAAAAAAAAGTAAATTTCAAAGAGACAAAGCAACACAGTTCAGGATGACTTAAGCTTCACTGAGAGACATGAACACATAAATTGAATATTTCAGTGTGGTATGTTGGCACAATAGCTTATGTTCTTTCCAAAATAGAAATAAAATGCAGAGTA
>LR752439.1:38846-78935 GCA_902729485.2 Mus minutoides | reverse complement strand
CCCCCCCCCCGTGCCTATTTCTCAACTATCTAAAGAAATACTCAGTGGTGTAAGTGATTTATTATATGGTTAAATATTCATAGTTTTGGAATAAATTAATAAATTGATGACCAAACATCTAAAGTCTTAGATGAACTATTTCTCATGCGTGTGAATTCCTCTCTTCTTTCTTATTATTTTTCTCTTCTGTCCTCAATAAAAAAGCCTAAGGAGATTGTTAGGCCAATGATATCTAGATATTTGTGGCAAACATTAGAACTATCAGCATGCAAGATAACACTATTCCATTGTAGATTTCTTGTGTGTGGTGTTTAGAACTAAAAAAATAAGCCTTTGTGTGGATTCTCCAGTGCACTCTATTCCTGATATTACCATTTACACTTTATCTGGCTACTGAGAGCCCACGCTAACCTCATGCTTGCTCCTCTAACACCTACCCAAACTGTGTTCAGTTGACAGCCATAGTGAACTTTTAAAGATGTAAACCCTCAATTAAATACTGACAGGATTTCACTGAAATCCTTAATACCGCCAACAGAGCCTTGTATTTGTTACTGATTACCCATCCCTCCAGATACACCCCAGCCACTTTCTTCCTTATTTAGTCCAACTCTTCTCCACTAAATGATTCAAAGTACTGTGTGGAGTTACTAACCTACCATATGATCTATGTATGTGACATATATTCCCCCTGGAAAGGTGTCCTTTCCTATTCTACGTTTAAATATCGCAATCATATTCACTCTTCAGTATCTGATGAGCTGAGCTTTATTTAGGAAGACTTCCTTGGTGCTTGGGTCACATTGGAGCTATGTTTACTGCCTTACCAGTTCCACCTATGCATACTTAATAGTATCCTCAACAACTATAGCTGCTCAATAGTCTATTAGATTATCATCACCATTATTTTCATAAACAACATTACTATTCTTTTTGAGAGAGTATTTTTTATAGAGCTATGCATCTTTCAGTCACAACCCATAATAATGCTCAAGGCATATTAATAAGTATTACGTAATAAAGCTAAACATGCTATGAATAAAGTACAAGGAGTAATTGCTCTAGGTTAGCAAAACTATGTCAAACACAACTGATGCCAGCAAGGAAAATACCATTTCTTTTAACAGTTAAATAAACCTAATGAAAATCTTTATCATACACACTCAGCCATATGTCAGAGATTCTTTGTGATTTCATTCCTTTTTACTTCTCCAGCTATATCTGTTGTTGTTTCTTTCTCATATCTGATGTTGTAGTGATAGTGGGCTGCATGTGATGGATGCCTTCATAGACACTGGTTTATATCTCAACTCTGTGTTATGCGCAAAATCTTTCTCTGTTGAATAAAATACCCCCCTTTTTTTCTAACAAATTAATCTTCCTATAAATAAGATGTCAATGCCATCAGGAAGAGTTTATCAATTCCAACCTAGGACGTGTGCTGCTTGGGATTGCCATATGATGCTATGTTATTTTGTATCACAGCAGAAATATTTAACACACAATTAATGCAGTAAACTGAATACCACCACCTAACACATTAAACCAATATTACCAGAAAACATCCTCTTTTGCTAATTTCCATACTGGAGTCTCAGAATAACATCTGTAATGATGCCTTGTCATGTACTGTAATATTCCCAGTAAATAACAACATCCCTGGCAATAAATTTACATTACAATGGCCATCTGACCTATGTATCAAAAAATCCATTAGATTATTATTAACAAAGAGAGTTAAGCTGTACCAAATTTGCTCAAAGTAGATTCCTGAAACAATCAGGATAGTATTTCCTTTTCATTCTTCAGTCTAGTTTCTCTAGGAAAGTTCTATGATTTGCTGACTTTATGATGACTGCCCAAGTCTCCGTATGTTCAGAATGACAAAAAGAGATACTGTGTCCTAACTGCAACTTAAGATACCATAGGGTCATTGAGTCAAAGCACTTACCACTTGAGTTGTCATGTAAAAATTACATCAAAAAGTAGGATTTGTCCAGGATCACTTAGTTCATATTCTAGTTTTTTTTTTGCTTCCTTGCTTAAGAAAGCAATTATTCTCCATTTTATTTTTATGGCTGTAATAATATTTACTTATAGTATATATGTGTATCAGTATATGTTCGTCCATGTGTATATACATGAATGTGAGCACTTTTGCATCATGATGTTTCTGTATATGTTTTTGTGTGTCGGTGAGTGAGGGTCAGATATTAGAACTCTCCTTCTATCATGGTTACTGGCAGTTAAACTCAGGTTGTTGAGTTTGATAAGCACCTTTATTCATTATAACATCTTGCTAGCTCCTCCAGTTCCTTTTTGATGAGTGCATTCTGTCAAATTTGATTGTTTCCTACAACATGCCCTTCAATAAGTTGCTTGTTTCTCTATTGTAGCAATTATCAATCTCTATTAAATTGACTGTTGAAATCTATGTCTTCTCTGTCTATAGGCCCCTTCCCAAAATATGGAATTTGTTTTATTTAGCTATGCAAACCAGAGGCTTAATTTGGAGGCTAGTCAATAAACACATCAATTACTTATATGAATACATCAGCCAACATATGTACAAATAGGATAAAAAATAGAATTATCCATAAAGGACATAAATATGTAAGCTATGAGAGGTCTGAATACATGAAAATAAAGTGTTATCTTCACTATTGGCTTTAGAGAAAGAATTTCAGAAAGCAACCACAGTGTTGTTCATAGTTGACTGGCTTGGTACTGTTAGTATTATCTTGTTTCAACTTTATAAGAACTTGTCAAATATATATAATTGCCTTATTTTTCAGATGAAGAAACATGAATTCAGAGAAATGAATATACAGTCTTTCAGGCCTGGGTTTCATCTGCAGATGCCTCATTTGAGATTCGTGCCAGAGGATTCATCCAGAGCTATAAGTGCTGTGGGATATTTTAATTCTTCTTGAGTTTCCTTAGTACTGTTATAATAGCATAATTTGTTGAGGGTGACTGTGGGAAGCTGCTGCCTCGGCAAGGGGTGGGCCCGTCCACCGGAGCCTCAGCAAAGGCCGCTGCCCGCCGGCTCCCGGAAAAGCTGCCGCCCGGGCTACAAGATGGCGCGGGACCGGCAGGCTGCCAGGGAGGAGAGCCTAGTGCGCATGCGCAGCTCTCTCCTCAGGCCCTCCTCAAGCAGTAGCCCCTCCCGAAGGGAAAATATGCTAATGAGGTACTGCTTGTGGTACCAATGAATGGGCAATATGCTAATGGGTGTGGCTTGTGGCACCAATGAACGGGCCACATGCAAATGAGGTGTGGCTTGGTGCACCAATCCGCATCCACTACGACACCCCCTGGGAGACTATAAAAGCAGCAGCTCTGCTGCTGTTCTGGGTCCCGGGAATCTACAAGCAAGGCGCTCCTGAATAAAGCTGACTGAGAAGATCCCGGAGGTGGCGTGACTTCCTTGCTGGTCGACGGAGGCAGGGAGGCGCGCCACAGGTGACAAGTTGACTACTTCCAAATAGCCAAAGAAATCTACTTGCCAATCATAAGATATAATGGATGATAAAGATACTGACTTCCTGGAAGAAATGATCAATTCCTTGTACTTTAATGGGTGGTTTCTGAGTGTTTACAAATCATTTCCTTACATAGAATAAAAACTCTTTGGAGGTATAAGGTGCATTCAGTCCTACTTTTTATCTGTAACATGTAGAGTATGTAGGTATCTCAAATACAAGAGCTGTGAAAGAAATTGTTATAATAACCACACAATTATGTGTCTTGCTCATCTGCTTGTAAAAGTTCCAGAAATCCCAGCAGAAGTAAACACTCTCAAATCAGATTCAGGGTTCTCATATGTGTATATATGAAGCATGAAATTAAGGGAAATTAGATATTCATCTCTGCTATGCTGATGAGAACACAGCCCAGAAGCTAAGCCTCTGACTATTCTCTTTTCATAAGCTAATGATGTTCAGAGCTAGAAGTTATTTCTATCCCATGTAGTAAGCCTTAGAGATCAAGAAATTTCTAAGTTTTCTATTTTAGGAAATAACAAGCTACTATTTATGTTGTCTTAATTTTAAACACATAACAAGCAAAGATTGGAAGCTAGGGATAAGAAAACGTATGTGGTTATGTATTAAAATTTCCTCAAGTTGACCCATAGAACTTTGTTCCATGTGTTTATGATGCATAATAGCAGATAATATTCTCATAAACTTTAATAGAGTCCATTTTGTGAACATTTTTGGTCATGGATAGCTCAAATAAATTAATAAGGACTTTTTTTTTATGAAAACAAGGTATAAAAATGCAGACACCATTGAATACACCAGCAAGATTTTGCTGAAAGGGCCCTGATATAGCTGTCTCTTGTGAAGCTATGCCAGTGCCTGGCAAACACAGAAGTGGATGCTCACAGTCAGTTATTTGATGGAACACAGGGCTAGAATGGAGGAGCTACAGAAAGTACCCAAGGAGCTGAAGGGGTCTGCAACCCTGTAGGTGGAAGAACTAACCAGTACCACCAGAGCTCGTGTCTCTAGATGCATATGTAGCAGAAGATGGCCTAGTTGGCCATCATTAGGAAGAGAGGCTTCTTGGTCTTGCAAATTTTATATGCCCCAGTACAGGGGAACACCAGAGCCAAGAAATGGGAGTGGGTGGGTAGGAGAGCAGGGTGGGGGAGGGGTATAGGGGACTTTCAGGATAGCATTTGAAATGTAAATGAAGAAAATACCTAATGAAAATTGAAAAAAAGAGAGAAAGGTATGAGGAAGAATTTATTAACAGCTCATCACCAATAAAAATTAAGGTTTTAAAAATTATTTTTAAAAATACAAGGTATAAAAGAAAAGAAAACTGGAGATGAAAAGAATGCCTTTGATCAGTACATCCTTAGTTTAAAGGCTACTTGTACATTGTCACTGGGAGATTGGTCTGCAATTCTAACACCATTATCAATAACTATCACATATAGTATGAAGACCCAGCAATATGCAAGGTGATTTCAAATGCTTACTTATGAATATTTCTACAACAGTAGTATTGTATGCTTTCTAACACACATAGACACACATATACACACATACCACATGGAACTGTCCACAAAGGTCTTGCCTTTATGCTCACTGATTACTGCTGCTCTCAACTCTCATTAGTGCACTTCATTTTGCAGTTGATATTGATTAGCACATAGACCCATATTTGGTCAACGTGCAGAAAATAAGAGACTATGTAATGCTCAAATATAAACAGGACATCCAAGTCATACCTGCTCCTTTGAAGATCCAGGGATCATAGAGGAAGAATAGAAATAAAGAGTGAAAGAATCCAAGGTAGAGGATGATTATAGTAAATCTGTTTTCTAGACATGAAAGTACCTAGGCACAGGTAGATTCTCCATGATTGTACAAGCCTCCACAAGACCTCCCCAAGTCTAGATAAGTTCAAATTCCACCATGGATGGGAGAGAATCTTATGATATACCACATCAGCTAAAGGATTATTGAACCGATATCTACTTGTGTAGATAGAGTCAATTTTCTTCCTATATTCGGCCCCATTCTCTGGTGAAAGCCCTTACAACCTGTCTACATATTGGCAGTACTCGGTTGTGAAAAAATAAGTACATGAAATTTGGAAGGAGACATCATTGTACAGGGGAGACATTAGAGGAGAGGAAATAGGAGGTGGAGATGAAATTCTCAAACAAAAAAAGAAGTAGATCCTTAGTATAGAAGTGATTTTATACTTCTTCAGTTACACTTCTTCAACAGTCTGAACCTGTAAATAACACAGAATATTTTTATTCCTGTTTGCCACTGATGGAATTCACTTAGAAATTTTGTATATTCCCCTAACTCCTCCACTAAGAGCTGAAGGGATTTGCAATCCCATAGGAAGAACACCAATATCAACCAACCAGACCCCCAGAGCTCACAAGGACTAAACCACCAATGAATGAGTAAACAAGGAGAGACCCATGGCTTAAGCTACATATGTAACAGAGTATTTCCTTTTTTGGTATCAATGGAAGGGGAGGCCCTCATAGAAGCAAGGGGGTGGGCTAGCAATTTGCAGAGGGGAAACTGGGAAGGGAGATAACATTTTAATTGTAAATAAATAAAATAACCAATAAAAAGAATAAAAAAGAAATTTTTAATATTATTTTTCTATGGAGAATGTTATGGTAAGTAAAAAATAATGACATCAAATTTTACAGTTATTAAGAATCTATCAGTGAAAATGAGTGTGAAAAATAAATAAGTTTTAGTAACAGTATCAACACTGTGTATCAGCCAGAATGTTGAGATACCAGGAAAAGAACACAGAAGAAAGTACAGTTTGCTAAATTGACAGCTAAGAAAGTGGCAATATCAATGATTTTCATAGTTGATTCATGAAGTAATCTGATCTTATTTAAAATCCAGATTTGATGTGGCCATTATTCATTTATATTATGTTGACGTTGTTGATGTTTCTCCTGCTCCTGCTCCTGCTCCTCCTGCTCCTCCTGCTCCTCCTGCTCCTCCTGCTCCTCCTGCTCCTCCTGCTTCTGCTCTTCCTGATCCTCCTCATCCCTGTACAATGTCCCAGAACCCAAGGCTGGCATGGAATTTACAGGTATCCGGTTTGTCCTCTAATTCCTTGGAATTCTTTTTCATCAACCTCCTAGGTCCTGTGATCACAGGAGGGGAAGATGAGTATTCTCAACCCCGTTCTTTCTCAATAAAAATGTTTTATTATATAACCCTAAAAGGTAAAAGACATTTATTTTGCTTTTTAAAATGTTGACATTCATCACATTGTTACTCTTGCTGCATGGCATTTTCCTTCATTTTCCCAAAGATAACTGTTACTTAATAGTGAAATAAAATTTCTGCTTCCCAAGCATGCCGTGGTCAGTAAGAATACAGTCTCTGTAGCATTTATTTTGCTGTAAAATGAAATAAAGCAGGTCTCAGGAAATACATTTATGTGTCCATTAACTTGTTGGGTTTCACACTGGTAAAAAATCTTCAGTTTGTGCCTGTTGCTGTCATCTCTGCCAGCTTTATATCAACACAGCAATCTGCAGTATTAACCTGTGCAGGACCAGCTTAGTTACATAGACTCTGAGACACAGAGAACCTGGGAAAAAGTAGGGTGCCCTCTTTTCTTCTAGTCATAAACAGGGTTTGAGGATAAAACTGGTGTATCCTTGTCCAACACGCATGAATTCATCCCTCACTGTACCTGAAAAAATGGAATGCAATTGTATAGTTCACTGACAAAAATAATAGCCGATTAGGCCATCTTGTGCTACATATGTAGCTAGGGGGTATTGGTTAGTTCATATTGCTGTTCCTCCTATAGGGTTACAGACCCCTTCAGCTCCTTGGGTACTTTCTCTAGCTCCACTATTGGGAGCCCTGTGTTCCATCCAATAGATGACTGTGAGCATCTACTTCTGTATTTGCCAGGCACTGGTATAGCCTCATAAGAGACAGTTATATCAGGGTCCCTTCAGCAAACTCTTGCTGTCATATGCAATAGTGTCTGGGTTTGGTGACTGATTATGGTATGGGTCCCCTGGTGGGGTAGTAACTCTGTAAAAAAAAAAAAAAAAAAACAAAACCAAAACCAAAAAAACATGCCTTACCTCAAATATTCAAAAAATAAGAATAGTGACATAAAAGACCTAAAATAATAATAAGAAAAAATTTTCTTGACTGTGTTTGATTTAAACATTGCATTGAATTCACAGATTGACTTTTCCTTTGGATTTTCATGTACAAATTGATATTCACATCCAAATCTTGTACATATAAAGGAAGATAAATTGAGGTTACATGTAAGCTTTCCATTCTTGCTAATTTCAGTGTCACTTTGCTAGAAGGCAAATGTGCTGGTCTGAGTCACCTGAATTCTGGAAATACCACTTTAAAGAACCTTTTTTTTTCATCCTCAAGATATAAATTTCAATTATTGCATAATGGACCTGATCCATTTATTACTTTCCCACTTTGTTACAAATACGTGAATATAAAGTGGGTGGTCTTCAGTATTTCCCACAGGAATTCTTATGCTTATGTCACAGCAAGGACGGTAGAGAGTGTAATTTGCTGTTTATTTGCTGTTCCATCCTCTTGTAGTAAATATGACATACATTTTGATGAAATTGAGCTGCCTGCTCCATAGAAACAATAGAAACTTCACCAGAGTTACAAAACTATAAATCATTAAAGAAGGTTTCTGAGTTCATAACGGAAATTGGACAGCATTTAAGCCAGTCCTGATGTACCCATACTAGGTTTTTGTATCTTTATCATATATTTACCATACAAGTCTATCATCTAGAAAGTAAATGCTTTTGACAAACAAATGAAATAATTATTATTGATATAAACTAATATAGTAGTTATCATTTTAAAAAGGCAAGAGAAAAAGTGACACCCAATTCATAGATTCAGTGCTGTAAATGAAATTCAACTTCATCACATGAAAAGGTTCCATAAAGACTCCACTTCTTTCAAGTGCAGCTTCTCTTGCTAAACACAGATCTTGTTACTGATAGTTATTTCAAATAGTTCAATGCCATCAGAGCACACATTTGCATGTCAACCCTTTCATAGTCAGCCTAAAGAATAGAATAGGTCCTTCATTCTTATCATTGAGAACACAGGTAAAAAAAGCTTGTATAGTATCTTCTCCTGGGATGTCCAGTGCCTTTCATCTACTATGAATTCAACAACTTTGATATCATATTTGGATAAGAAAATAAAGGCTTGTGGACCCTAAACATACTTTAGTAAGACGTGTTTCTTTTAGGTTTTTTAGGTGCTGTTTTCTTGTCACCCCAGAACTTGGAACGCTGATGCAGGTAAATTGACATGATTTTGAGGGTGGTCTGTTTTATATAGAGAGTTCCAAACTAACTTGGATTGCAGTGTGACAACCCAATGCATAACTAACTAACCTAAAACATGAATATTTTATCATTTTTATATACTTAAACCTATCATGTCACTGGGCAGTGGTGGTGCATGCCTTTAATCCCAGCATTTGGGAGACAGAGGAAGGTGGATTTCTGAGTTCGAGGCAAGCCTGGTCTACAGAGTGAGTTCCAAGACAGCCAATGATATACAGAGAAACCCAGTCTTGAAAAGAAAATACAAACTATCATGTCTTATCTTGATTGACAAATTAACAAACAAGTGGTACAAGAACTAATGTTTCATATCTTTAAATATGGTGCTATGACTTGCATACTGATATGCCAGTACAGATGGTAATGGCATAAGAAGATAATTATTTTGCTTTTATCTTTACCTAATTTGGGCGAAACAAATTATGGAGGTGGAGTCTTACTGTGATTTTAGTTAGGCTTCTCCTGATCCAAATACATAGTTTGCATCTAACCTTCTTTCCTACTTAGCTATAGTATAAGTTATATGATCTTTTAAAAACAGATCGTAAGAGACTAATGAAATTCAGTTCAAAAATAACTTTTAAAATGTCATCCAGTTATATTTGAGGACTTTATAAATGGGAGCAATAATTATATAACCCCACTGTTAATTATCACGTTCATGAACCTTTCCAGTTAATGTAACTATATTTATCAAGGAACTACTCCCAAGTTTCCCCAAGGTTTGATTCACAGATAAAGTGTAGTGCTTGCTTCTTATCAAGAAAGGTTTTTGTTGTTGTTGTTGTTAACTTTGTGGTTTTTTTATATAATTGACAATGTAGTCCAGAATTCATTAAGTGATGTTGAAATATTATATTAGGATCCCCATAGTCCCTGTGTTTTCATCCTGTTGTGCTAACATGATTATTAGTAGTGCCTTTAGAGGTAAAAATAGTCATGCTGGCCAAGCCATGTCAGAATGATCTACACAGTTTTCAGAAGACAATGGGTCAAAGACGTCTGGATATTTATTTAAACACTATCTTATAAAATTATTTTTACTATATTTGCCACAGTATTATTGTGATTGAGGTATTACTTGGGAAATACAAAGATAGATAAAGAAAAAGATTGTACAATTAAAGCAATACAGTTGGGAACCCAGGGCTTCATATATGTTAGAGAATTACTCTCCTATTTAATCTATACCCTTAACCCTCTTAACAGGTTTCATAGAAATATTATTTATTTGTAACATTTTAACTCAACACCATTTAGGATGCATTTTTAAAATACTAATAACAATCTTACCTCAACTTAGAAAAACTTGCCTATGAGGAAAGTCTTCTGGAAGTATTTTTTTTAAATTGATAGTTCTGTAAAATTTATCTGGTTTACATAAAGAACTCATGAAGGTGGACACCAGAAAATCAAATATCCCCATTAAAAAGTGGGGCACAGAGTTAAACAAAGAATTCTCAACTGAGGAATACCGAATGGCTGAGAAACACCTGAAAAAATGTTCAACATCCTTAATCATTAGGGAAATGCAGATCAAAACAACCCTGAGATTCCACCTCACACCAGTAAGAATGGCTAAGATCAAAAATTCAGGTGACAACAGATGCTGGCATGGATGTGGAGAAAGGGGAACACTCCTCCATTGTTGGTGGGAATGCAAGCTGGTTCAACCACTCTGGAAATCAGTCTGGCGGTTCCTCAGAAAGTTGGACATAGTACTACCGGAAGATCCTGCAATACCCCTACTGGGCATATATCCAGAAGATATTCCATCTGGTATAAGGACACATGTTCCACTATGTTCATAGCAGCTTTATTCATAATAGCCAGAAACTAGAAAGAACCCAGATGTCCCTCAACAGAGGAATGGATACAAAAAAATTTGGTATATTTACACAATGGAGTACTACTCAGCTATTAAAAACAATAAATATATGAAATTCCTAGACAAATGGATGGATCTGGAGGCCGTCATCCTGAGTGAAGTAACCCAATCACAAAAGAACTCACATAACATGTACTCACTGATATGTGGATATTAGCCCAGAAACCTAGACCACCCAAGATACAATTTACTAAACACATGAAACTCAAGAAGAAGGAAGATCAAAATGTGGACACGTCACCCCTTCCTAGAATTAAGCACANTTCAACCCTATAGGTGGAAGAATAACATGAACTAACTAGTACCCCCTGAGCTCATGTCTCTAGCTGCATATATAGAAGAGGATGGCCTAGTTGGCCATCATTGGAAAGAGAGGCCCCTTGGTCATACAGACTTTATATGCCCCAGTACAGGGGAACACCAGGGCCAAGATGTGGGAGCGGGAGGGTAGGGGAGCAGGGCTGGGAGGGGGGAGGGTATAGGGAACTTTCTGGATAACACTTGAAATGTAAATGAAGAAGTTATCTAATAAATATTGGAAAAAAAATACTAGCCAATGCATAATGCTTTCCTCCACATTCAATAAAGTCAAAATTATCCTCATGTTGAAATGAAATAAGGATGTAACAGTATCAAACCAAAGGCCATTATCTTTGATTAGCACACATAAATACTTTCTGAAAATATTAAGAATCTAAACACAGCATCATACAGAAAAGGTTATTCAATATTACTTACTGATATTCATTCTACCAATGCAATGATATATCAATATAGGAAAAATAAACAGAAATAGATAAAATTCAATATTTTTCAAAAATAATAATAACTACAAAATATAGAAGTCACATTTTAATAGCCAAAACTACTTATAGTATGCCAATATTTAATGTAATATTAAATATAGAAAAGCTGAATGCTTTCTTCCAAAGATGAAAAATAAGAAATATATCCTGCTTCAATATTTATATGTAACAATCATGAGCCACCATCATTTGTTGATGAAGTTCTAAAGAGTGGTGCCAGGGCATTGTATGTACTAAGTAAAAACTGTCACAACTGGGTAACATAGAGCCTTCACAAATGAGAAAGTAATAACATGTGTACAAATTGTTATAGGCATCAAATGGTCTTTGACTGAAATGACATGATGTTATATATGGAAAGTCGTTAAACTACCAAAGCATATTAGAACTAGTGAGTCAACTCAATAAAGCTGCAAGATACAACACAGTTATATAAAATTCTCATTAGATTTGTCATATACCAATAGTGGACCTAAAATGGACATACATACACACACGCACTCACCTCACAAATCAATAACTCAATCACATTAACAATAAAATAAAATTATCCAATATGTATAAGAAAGATAGCTACAATAAAAATTATAAAATAGTAAGGAAGAAATTAAATAAGACTCAAAAACGTACAAAGGTACTCCATATTCTTTGGTATTCAGTTAATAAAATATTCTGAAAGTACCCATATTAACGGGACAATTTACATAGTTAGAATAACCCTATTAAAATGCCATTAACATTCTTCACTTAGGTAGGAAAAAAAATTCTCAAATTTATGTGAAACCACAGAAATCCCTCCCTAGCCAAATATTTTTAGCAAAGAGGATTGTGTTCTATCATGCTTCATTGTGCAACAATGCATGTGGCATAGAAATAAACACACAGACTGACAGAGCAGGGAGTGCTGGAAAGAGTCCGTGTACCAATTGTAAAATGATATTTTTACAGAAGAACTGAGAACACACTATCGTGTCAGGGCAACCATTTCTAAAGAAATTGCTGTGAATATTTGATGTACACATGCTGAGAAATGGAATTGGGCTTATAAATTTCACCAGGTACAAATGTCAACTCAAATATGACTAAATTATAAACCCTGAAACTATTAAGCATACTATAAGAAACATGGGCAAATTCTTCAGGATATTAGAATGGGCAAGGATTTTTCTGACAAGACCCTCAAAACCAAAGAAACAAAAGCAAAATCAACAAATTAGGGCTACACTCAAAGATTCTCAAAGCAAAAGAAAGAATACAGAGTACAGGGAGAACCTATCAAAACAGACAAAATATTCATAAATTGCAATAAAAACTCCATTAATGAGTGGCAAAACCAATGAACATATCCAAACTCAAGTAAGAAGTTCACAATGAACTATGCTATGGTTTGCATATGAAATACCTCCCAAAATTTTGGAAGTAGAAAACTTATAGGAGCTGGATCCAGGAGACAGTCATTGAAGAATGGCTGGATTAGAACTGTGAGGATTCTGGCCTAGTCAATGATTTAAGCATTTTGTGGATGTATTGACATGAGGTTATTGGGTGGCACTAGAAATTAAGAATTAGAATAGAGTTAGAGAAAATGGGTCACAAGATCCATGTCCTGAAACAGTATCCTGTCCTTGAAACACTCTTGTTTGGGCATGCTTCCTTGATACAATGAAGTGAGCAACCCCTTCCCAGCATTCTTCTCCCATCACATGCATACACCTTGCCTCATGCCCAAATCAAGGAAGCTAACTGACTATGAGACAAAAGTGAATATATGCTCCCTTTAGTTCCCTTTCTCCTATTCTGGAAAAGCAGATGTAACACAATTCTCAAAAGGGGAAAGATAACCAAAAGCAACATGTAAAATTCTCAAAAAGCAAACGCATATCAAATCCACAGTGTATCTCACTTCAACCTGGTATTTGTACTATTGTCCAGAATACCAGGGAAAGAAACACTAGTCAAGATATGGAGAAAAATAAGACAAAGCCTAGACACTGCTGATGGATACAGATACTACAAATAACAGAATGAATACATCTTAAATAATTAAAAGATAGATTGAGTACATGATTCAGCAATCCCATTAGGGTATGTACTTCCAAACAAACAAACAAACAAACAAACTAAAAGACCAATACAAATGTCTGAGACATATGCAACTTTATGCTTATTGTTCACAATGGAATATTACTCAAGCATAAAAATAAAATCGTGGCTTGTAAAGTATGATTCATTCAATGTAACAGCACATTAAAGATATTTTCCTCTCAAAAAAAAAAAAATCATGTCATTTGACCACAAAGCCATCTTTCTAGTCCCTGTTGTCTTACTTATATGTAGATTGTAAACTTTTTACCTCACAGAAATTGTGAGTAGAATGTTGGTTACCAAATGATGTGGTAACTGTGGAGGAAGGAGTTGGATGTGAAGCCACCTAGTTTTCCAATTAGGTAAAATACTGATATTATGCTGTGGTCTTGTATAGGAGAGTGTCTATCAATAAGCAAAAGGTATGATGAACTTTAAGGCAGTAGATGATGGATTTTGTAGCTTTGTCATTGAAATAGATACAGTTTGAGAATAGATACATAAGGTCAATCTGATATAAACTTTTCATAATATAGTTAAATATTTCCTGTGAGGAAATAATATATGGTATCCCATCAATATGTTTAATTTTGTAATCTTAGGTATTGATAAGTAAATTTAGAAAATCAGGAATTACTATCATGTTACCTGGTATGTTCTCTGTAAAGAATTTAATGTAAATTTTTTTCTTATCCATTTCCCTGCTAGATTTAACCATCTGGAATGCAAGGACAGAGATTAAAGTCATGTCAGTGTACAAGGTAGCACTGTGGTACATTTGTTTCAGAGCAGGCACTCAACACATTTTGAAGGGGATAAAAACACATTAATTCTATTTTTCTTTTCAGTTTACCTGCTTCCATTCTACAAAGATTAAATGTTAAATGAATCCATCCTGGATATTTGAGAAAGGCTGAAATTTTAGAATTCCTACTGTTTTCTTGGCCATCATTATTAAAATTCTCAATCCAAATCAATGATAGAAGACAGGGTAAGGAAGATTATCCAGTTTACTTCATTCCAACAGGAGGAATGTCTAGAACTGGTAGTATGGAGGACTTGGGATTCCTGCAGACTCTTGACAGTTTTTGAAAGGACACATAGTCAAGCAAAGACCGTATATGAATATGCAGCTTGAAGAAAAGTTCCAGGCTTTCTTCCTACACTTGATCTTAGCCAAAAGGCCGAGAAGCAATCCAGGCTTTCTTCCTGATGAAACTGGCCACTTGTTTTCACCACTTTCTAAAATATCCATTTCTTATTCAGCATAGATGGCCACAGATTTAAGCAAAAAGGTTAAAACACCATGGAACATCCCCTCATCACATACACACATCTGACAGTCAAGCAAACATGTTAAGCTCTGAGGAAATTGTAACAGGAAATATCCACTTAGGCTGCCATTAAGTTTGCAAAGAACTGGGTAGAAAATAGTTCCCATACCCTCCTTACATTTACTAGAACAAGAATCTTGGCAGGGAAAGAAGAGTGATGAGAATCCAAAAATTAGATAACTAGAATAAAATTGAACCTTTTCCCCACATCAATTTCGTATGTACATCTGAAGTACATACATTATCTTCTGTGCCAAATAGCTTGTCTTCCCTGGCCTAGCTATGCTCAGGAAAACTGTAAAACAAACGAACAAAACAAACAAACAAACAACAAAGACAAAAACAAAATCAAAGCCTTGGCCCTTTCTTGAATGACTCTCAATAAAAACTCCTCTGAGAGTACCTGATGTGTGTGTGTGTGTGTGTGTGTGTCTGTGTGTGTGTGTGTGTGTGTGTGAGTCCTCCCACACATCAAGAGGGCTTTTAGGATTTGGTGCTAGTGAAAAAGATATGTTTACAAAGTCTGACAATCAGCCTCAGGCCCTGTTACCCAGATCAAATCATCAGTGAACCTAACAGCCTGCCTGCATTAGATTTGAGGCAAATAAAATCGCATAGGATCATATCATAATTGTTACAATATTTTTTCACAATTAATCACTAACAGAAAATGGCAGATTGTAACCCTGGGAGCAGCAGATACTCCTAATTAGTTCTGGATGATTGACCACACAGACCAGATTTGGCCAGACATGCTAGAATGAATTGCACTTAATTGCCAATAGTAATGAAGCTTATATCTACTAACTAGGAAAACATCAAAAGCAAATATGAAACCTACTTCAAGAAAATGCTGAAATGATACCAAAGGCTAATAAACAAGGCAGCTGTTCATAGGTTTGTCAAATGAATATTCATGTTGGTATAATTATTTTCTGTAGCTTAACTACACAAATAGATTAAGTATGCACCTTCGATTTCCTAAAGTCTGAATTTGCAAATTTAGGGTCATAGTTAGATTAATAAATGTGTAACTTATTTTGGCATAAATCCAAACAAGAGCGATTTGATTTGTATTAAATAATTTCAAATGAATACTATTAATATTGGTATTAGCATTAATATAATCATATTCATAATGTTAATGAAAACCCAGAGTAGAAAATTTATCTTTAAAACCTGGTCATAAAACTAGAAGCAATGTATTAAAAACAGATAGCGAGGCATTAAATTCTAGTTAGACAGTCTGCAGAAAACCATTATTTATGACAAGATCACCTTTGTTATAAAGAAATTCTCAGCTTGCCTTGAGTTACAGCCTGGTGAAGATCTGAGAGATCATAAAATCTACCCCCTTCATTTTAAAGCTTTGAAACTGGTGCCTGGAAACTTGGAATAACAAAAAAATAAAAAAAGAAATGAGCTAATAACTAGGAAACACCTGGAAAATTTCTGTTCCATTCACACCCTCCATTTATCCAACCCTTTCATGAATTTTGAAGGTTACATGTTTCTGATTCCAGAGCATAAATGAGGAACAAAAGGACGGAGAGACGAAACAGGAGCACCTGACCGAGTTCACTCCACTGTCTCTCTGGCAAGGAAACATGACCAAAAATTAGATAACTAGAATTTGGTGACTGTATTGGGTCCTACTTTGAGGTTTGTTTGTTTATTATTTATTCACTCATTTAGTTTTATCTGTCAATCATGTATGTATGTATGTATGTATGTATGTATGTATGTATCCATCTATCTATCTATTTATTTTAGTTTTTGTTTCTTGTTTGTCTGTTTTTGAGACAGGGTTTCTCTGTTTAGCCATGGTTGTCCTGGAACTCCATCTGTAGATCATTCTGGCTTTGACCTCTACCTCTCAAATGCTGGGATTAAGGGTATGTGTCACTACTGTTTGTCTGGCTTTTACTCTTCATTCAGAAAGTTAACTCGTTGGCATCGCTCAGCAGACACCACTGCCTCCTTCAGATCAGTCTCCCTTATTTCCTTTCTTGCCTCCTTAACCACATTTCTTAATCCACTGCTCTAATATAAGACAATCAGATGTTCTATGAGCTATATTCAAACATCATCTTCCTCACTTGTTACTGGGAGAACTGAGTAAATTATTCAAACTCCTTGAGCCTCAATTTCTTACCTGTGAAATTGAAAGAATATGAACAGCTAATTTAGTTAAGCATTAAGATTATTAAATTATATAATAGCCAAGAGCAAGTCCTCCATAAATGCCAGTGTTGAATGGTGGAGGGAAAACAGAATTTATCTCTCTTGACCAGGTTGAATTTGAAGCTACTGAATTAGAAAAAATATTTTACAATGAAATAATTTTATATCTATTATTAAATTGTAAGTTGTTGATTTGCACCTTCAAATTTTCATCCACTTTATCATAGACTAATAGGTATTTTTAGAGATATATTTTTATTTCATGTTTATGAGTGTTTTGCATGCATATGTAAATGTACACCATGTGTATGCAAAGCCAATCATATTCAATGGAAAACATATATCCTGGGAATAGACTTACAGAGGGTTACTTGTCACTGTGTAGATATTAGGAATGAGAATTGAACATGGAAAAGTAATGAACACTCTTAAAAATGAAGCCATTTCTTTACCCCAACGAATAGTTTTTCAATAGAAGTAAACTATCAGACAATATAAATAAGAATTATAACAAAAATGGTGACTATTAATTGGGTATTATTTCTTTCTATACACTCACAAGTCAAAACTATCTAAGTATGAAAAAGAAACATGTAGGAATTGCGAAAGGAAGAGTGATGGCTATAGCTTCTAGGTGTGAGTTCAGAGCTTTTCAAATACTATAAAAAATATTTAAAATATTGGTTGTTAGATTTTTGAAATTTTTATGTTGGGGAGAATTTGCATGAATATGTATATATGCATGTGTGTGTGTTCATGCATATTTAGTATTTACATTTTTCTTTCTTATCATCTCTTACTACTTTTTTGAATGCTTAAGACACTACTAAGATGCTACTTTGCTAAAGTATTGCATCTAACTGTGTATTTATAGGCTAGAGGCTGATATGTTTCTCATGTCAGTGTTGTATGTGTTCAGCCTAGACACTTCCTAAATCTTCTGCCTATGATTAGCATCCTCTTATTTCTCTGTTCATTTTTGTAAATTTGCAATAGGACTATAGGCCTTGACTTTCTCAAATGAAAAGTACAGAAAAGCAAGCAAGCAAACAAATGCTGTTCTTGATAGTGGTCTCTATTTGTGCATAAAAGGGGAGGTAGAGACACAGGATTACCAGTTCAAGGCCAATTTGAGTGAAATGGTGAGAATTTAATAAATAACAGCTAAGTGAATAAAAAAAGATACCAAACCCATATTTTCTACTTAGCATGATCAAAATATGAGTGAAATGTTCTCTTGATGATCATTGAAATATTGATACACTCTAGAAGATTATAATAAATTAGTTAGATGTGTAATAAATTGCCTTGTATGTGAATTTAAAAATAGAATTATTACTTTTAAAATTTGAATGTGTATATCTCACATCATAGACAGTATGCAGCTGTTCAGCAATTGTGCTGCCTAAGGTTATTTAAAAAAATAATAAAAACATTTCTGAAAGTTGCAATTGTAACTAAGGGTTTCCCCCTAATCATAAAAGATTCTCAGAGTAGCTAGAAGTCAATTCCAGAAATGTATTTATCCCAAAAACAGAAAATATGTGAAGTACAGTATGCTCATCAATATTAACATTTTTTCATATTAAAATTTTGGTTTAGAGACCCATCTTATCTGTCTGGGTAATAGGCATGTATAGTCACACTGTACGAGAAATACACCAGTTTCTTCTTTGGAAATAATATTCTATCACAGTGAAAAGCTAAGTATCATGAACATCAAAATTTTCCTCTTGATCTTTTGATTTCTCCCAAAGGCGGGAGTGGGGGGATTTCTTCTAACCTCACCATTGAGAGAACTCTAATAAAACAATTTATGTAATTGTAGATTGCCTAGACATGAGTCAGAAATGTACTCAATATATTTCTTATACAAAGTTGGTCTCTGTGAACTTTCAGAAAGTATCACACTTCAGGATCTATTCTCCTGGGTTCCAAAGTTGGAATACCAAACATTGAAATTTTGAATCTGATATTGAGAATATTAAATGTGTCAACTTTGTTATGTAGGTAAGAATTCGGTTTCCTGGGGAATGTGAGGATCTACATAGTCATATACTGCAAATGGATGCAAAAAAATTAAAATACTATGCCAGGTACTAGTTACAGGCTCTGTATTGGTATTACTAATTTTCTTACTGAAACAAAAATCTACAAAAATTATGAACTTAGGTAACAGGGATAATTTATCATTTCAAGAGCAAAGGTTTCTGTGAAACATCTTCCAATGAATATTGATTTTCTGAAAAAATCAATTTAGAAAATTTTGTTCCCCATATATATAAAAACTATTTGAACAATGCTGTCCCTGTTCTTGGTTTTCACCAACAGATTTATAATTTGGAATAACTATTAGTCATGAGTGAACATCTTTGAAATGTTTTCTTTTTATTCCATCACTCAGATTTACATATAACAAATTGACTACCAGATAAATGCTCTAAAGCTTCTATTAGAAGAAATATAATTAGTATAATGGCCCACAGTATAATCAATGCTTTTCATGACCTTAGCCTTGTTCATATATACTGTCATATTCTGGTATTTAGAACTCATTCAGCAGATATTCAAATATTCTTTACTTTGATCATGTAAATTTAAAAGAACAATATATTGAAACTATGGTATTGAGTAAATATGAAGAAAACATCAATATAACCTCAATTTGGGAACATGCTATAAAATATCAAATCTATACTTAAAAGAAATCAAAGTAGTAAAACAAAAATAAAGTGTGAGAAAATGTCATGAGCAAGAGGAGCATGAAATAATGTGATTACTCAGTGTAATGTGGTAAAATTGTAGGTCCTAGATCAGAAAAAGTATATTACACAAAAACTAAGTAGAATTCAATGGGCTATGATTTTCCTCAATAACTATATCAATACTGTTTGATTAATTTGATAGATATGTTGTCTTAATATCATGTTAATTTAGGGTAAACCATACTAGAATGAGTAGAATAATTTCAGAACTCTGAACTGTCTACCAAAATTTTTATTATATATAAAACACTGTTTAAAATTTTAAATTGTGTTCACAAAAGCAATTTCAGGTTTGAATTTTATTTTTTAATGACTTGCTATATCGGATAGATTATATATATACACATACATACAAAATGTTATGTTGACTGGGTTCTATGCTTACTTTATTTCTTTTTCTTTATGGTACATGCTACCAAAACGAAACAGAATTGTTTTGTAGGAAAAAATTATAGATAAGTAAGTGCATATCAAGTCTCAGTCTATCCATTTACAATGGACAAGTTCTAGGAATGGACAGATTATTTTTGTTTAATGAAGTGACAATGGTATTATTATTAAAATCTAAGGCAGGTTTCACGTTCATAAGAAGTTGACCAACACAATTTGAACTCCATCTTGTTTTGTTTTGTTAAGAAAGAAATGCAATAGAAGATGAAAAAGTAGAGAGATGTAAACAGATCTGGTTATGATTTTTGTAAATAAAAATGGATTTCATGAAATTTTCAAAGAATAAATAAAAATATTACTAAAAAAAAACTGAATTAAAAAGTATAGATGAAGAAGCGTGAGTGTGGGAAGAAGAGAATTAAGTCTCAATAAACTCCAAATAATTCACTTTTTACATTGGAAATTACTCTAATCAATCATATGGCAAGATCAGATGTTTTCAGAAATCAGAGTTTTAAAATATCAGAGAAAAAAGGAAAAACATTATTCCTATAAAATATGTGCAGTAGGTAGAATTTAATATTTTATAATTGGAACATCCAACAATTTAAATGTTAACACATGATTAAGAAATTGTCAGATTGTTGCAGTCCCCTTCAGCTCCTTGGGTCCTTTCTCTAGCTCCTCCACTGGGGGCCCTGGGTTCCATCTAATAGATGACTGTGAGCATCCACTTCTGTATTTTCCAGGCACTGGCATAGCCTCACAAGAGACAGCTATATCAGGGTCCTGTCAGCAAAATCTTGCTCATATATGCAATAGTGTCTGGGTTTCATGGCTGTTTATGGGAAGGATCCATGGGTGGGGCAGTCTATGGATGGCACTTCCATCTCAGCTCCAAACTTTGTCTCTGTAACTCCCTCCATGGGTATTTTGTTCCCCATTCTAAGGAGGAATGAAGTAGCCACAGTTTGGTCTTCCTTCTTCTTGAGTTTCATGTGTTTTGCAAATTGTATCTTGGGTATTCTAAGTTTCTGGGCTAATATCCACTTATCAGTGAGTGCATATCATGTGAGATCTTTTGTGATTGGGTTACCTCGTGTCTCTAGCTGCATATGTAGCAAAAGATGGTCTAATCAGCTATCATTGGAAGGAGAGGCCCTTGGTCTTGAGATTACATGCCCCTGTACAGGGGAATGCCAGGGCCAGGAAGCAGGAGTTGGGGGGTTGGGGAGCAGGGCAGGGAGAGGATATAGGGGACTTTCAGGATAGCATTTGAAATGTAAATGAAGAAAATATCTAATAAAAAAACTAAAAGAAAAGAAAAGAAATAAAAAGAAAAGAAAAGAATTTGTCAGATGAAGGAATGACCATCCACAAACTGCCCCACCTGCGGATCCATCCCATAAATAACCACCAAACCCAGACATTATTGCAGATGCCAATACAAACTTGCTGAGAGGAGCCTGGTATAGCTATCTCCTGAGAGGCTCTACCAGTGCCCGACTAATATAGAAGTGGATGCTCACAGTCATCCATTAGATGGAGCACAGGTTCCCCCAAGAAGAAGCTAGAGAAAGTACCCAAGGAGCTGAAGGAGTTTGCAGCCCCCTTGGAGGAACAATATGACCTAACCAGTAACCTCAGAGCTCCCTGGGACTAAACCATCAATCAAAGAAATCACACGGAGAGACTCATGGCTCAAGCTGCATATGTAGCTGAGGATGGCCTAATTGGTCATAAATGGGAGAAGAGGCCCTTGGTCCTGTGAAGGTTCTATGTGCCAGTATAGGGGAATGCCAGGGCCAGGGCAGGAATAGGTAGGTTGGGGTTGCGGGGGGTGGGGGGTAGGGGTTTTTCAGAGGGGAAACTAGGAAAGGAGATACCATTTAAAATGTAAATAAAGAAAATATCTAATAAAAATAGTTGCAGAGATTTGAAAAACTTAAAAAAAGAATAATTTGTCAGAGTGCTAACTTAAATATAATTATGCTGTAATATATTCAGTTTTATGAGAATAAGAGCAAGATATTTGTTGCTTAATCTCTGAATTAATTCTTTGAATTTTAGAATAATATAAACAAATTATCACTCATTAGTAGCAAACAACTTAAAACATTTTTATAATTTTTAACTCAGTTAAGTCATAAATTTATCCCTTAATACATGATAAAGTTATGTGTTTATGAAGAATAGCAATCAATAGTTCTAGAAAACTAAATTAATTAAAGTGAATTTAATATCATTGAAAATTGGATAAAAAAATTTCAAGATGGAGTGGATTCAGGTTTTCCATTATGGTGTCACTAGTTATTTGACATAGGCCAGTGTGACTAACAATATGTTATAAATATAAAATAAACTAATAATTTTTAAACTTAATTCCAAACAAAATAAGAAAACCAAATAATTCAGTAAGTTTCTATTTGTCACATATTGAACAGTATATATATATATATATATATATATATATATATATATATATATATATATATATATGTGTGTGTGTGTGTTTATAATATATATAAACAGTTTATATATAATATATATGATATATATCATATATATACACATCATACATATGTAAAACATACACATGCATATGTATATGAAATGTATAAGTATGTGTACAAAAAGATAAAGAAAACCTAAAGTAGAATGTGTGATTTACTTTATATCTTCTTTTATATCTTCTTTATTCTTTTATAGATTATTTATATTATATGTGGGTTTGTTGTTGTTGTTGTTGTTGTTTTGTTTTGTTTTGTTTTTTGTTTTTCAAGACAGGGTTTCTCTGTATAGCCCTGGCTGTCCTGGAACTCACTTTGTAGAACAGGCTGGTCTCAATCTCAGAAATATGCCTGCCTCTGCCTCCCAAGTGCTGGGATTAAAGGTGTGTGCCACCATTCTTTTATGTTCTTAATAGTTATAATGGCCAACTGCAGTTTTGTGCAGAAAGATGCTATGGCCCAGAAAAATTATGTGAGCAAGCAAGATCTTATTTTTAGATGGTACTGATATTTTAAAACAGATGGTTATTTTTCTCTTAAATTTAGGAAAGTTGTTGTTTCTGGTTATGTATCCTAAAGCACCATGATCCCATGAAGTTTAGATGTGTTTTGCCTACAGGTTTCCTGCAGTGAACTGGCTCTCTACTCATGGATTAATAAAAGGAACCTCCACTTATCCAGTGCTTTCATTAACTAGACTATGGTTCCACTCTTTATCATAAACAACACACAAAATTCATTATTTACTTCTACACATAGCTTTCACTGGTTAAGAGTAAAAAAAAAAAAAAATGTCTAGAGAGCAATTTGCTTAAGTAATTGCTCAAGTCAGAAAATAGTATCCATGAAATTCTCATGGAGTGCAGGAGTAGTTCTCTTCACTGAGTCCAGAAAAACACTAAGAGATTTTGTCTACGCTGAAAAACATACACTAAAGACTGTAATTTAGCATTAAATATTTATTGGAACTATCAGGCTGAAGAGTCCCTTCATCCAGCAGAGCCTGAGCATGGACATGCATGCTTTAAAGAAAAGATATATCTACTGTATTTAATTCTGCTGTCTTTGAAATGATCAGGTTTCCCTCTGTATAAAGCATCAAACTGCTATAGGGTTAAAGAGAAAGATTAGTATGTTAAATCAGGAGAATCATACAGTTTTCTAGCTTTTTAGCAACTTCCTATTTTACAAAGATTTCATAGCAAGATTTTTGTTTTGTTTCTTTAGGGAGGAAAAGGAAATGACATCAAAATTTTCTAATTTCAGAAATAGAGAAATGAATAAATAGCCTTATACACACACCTGCATTCTCTCCTACTCCCAGAGCTCCAGAAGATTCATCACCCTTGAAACTGCTTTGTAAATTCTATATTTCAGCTAATTTTGTTTTTTACATTCTTAGTCACCAAGCAGCAAACAACACATGTCATCTGATTCAAACAAAACTTCCATTTGCACAACACTGCCTCTAAGATCCATTAACTCTGACTCTATAAATGTCTCCTGAATGCTTTTCATTTTTCATCATGCCAGCTGCCCGGTCACCTCCCCAGCCCTTTATATCGAATATCTCCCTTGCACTACACATTCCAGAGACTGTGGGTTGCTTTCATTTCCTTAGAAACCAGATGTTGTGCTCTCTGTCTAGAATATTCTCCTAACCCTTATTTCTCTACCTAATTGTCACACATTCTTTAGATATCATTTCCCGTAAGAACACATTCTTAATCTCCTCAGCAGAGAGGACTTTTATATAGACTCCCCAACATTCCCTTCTCCTTGAGCCACTATAATGAAAATAGCTTGTGCAATTATGTTTGTTGTACCCACTTATTAATTCTGGGTTATTGTTAAGTATTTTGCTATTTGCATCCTTATCATTCTTCAATCATTTCTAATCAGGGATTTTTCTATTTTGCCAATGGACCATGCATGACTTTGTTTTTGAAAAGGAATTTTATCCATATTTAATTTTTGATGGTCAAGAATTTAGATTCAATAGTCATGGTTTTAAAATCTTTTTTGAAGATTTTTCATATAGAGTTGAAATAAGGTACTTTCTCATGTTATGGAATTGCAAAGTTTTGTGGGTTTCTAATGAGTTTTTTTGTTTATTAGTTTATCTGAAAATTAAGGTGACACTATCTTTGAACTATAGAATTCTAAGAGGTAATAGCTAATTGAGAAATGTATAATTCAGGCATGAAAGTCTAAACATCATACCATTAGTGTTGGTGAATAGTTTGCATTTTAGAAATGTCTACATATTTAGTGATCATATGAAGTACTCAATAAATCATTCAGAAAAGGGAGATTCATTATCAATTGAAGAATTGTGAAGAGTGTAAGAAAATGCATTCTTAATTGAAACACTTACATACATCATTTCCAAAGTCTTCAAGACATGTTTGTTGGGCCCCATTTTGGCCCTGGTTTGGGCCTTGAGGACAAACCCCAAACCAGAGCCTGGCTCGAGTTTTGAGACCTGTCTCAGTCACTTATATATCTGGGTGACTCAGCAAGACCTGTTCGGCCATGTCTCTGCCCTGCGGTTGCTGATGTAGAGCTTTACCATTGGCCTTGTCAGTCACTCCATACCCTCCATAACCTTTCCTCTCCTCCTATATCATCTTACCCCATCAAAAATCCCCTTCCCCATGTTCCAAACTTGTATAAAGGAGAGGCTGATGCCATAAAGTTCAGTTCCTGATTCAACAAGATTCCCAGCTCAGTGTGTTTCTTTTGGGCCATCCTACTCAGCTGCTGAGAGAGCTAGGAGGAGGGGTGGGGGGAACAGGACCTCTCTCCTCTCGCATGGACCTGACATTAAGGAGTTGGTACATGGTGATATTTTCCATTAGGAAATTTTACAATTTGAGGTTGGCAAGCCTAAAAGCTAGAGTGACAACATGAAATTCCACTTGGTTCGAGCTATACACATTGCAAAAAAAATTAAATAAGTAAATAAATAAGTAAATAAATAAAATAAAATAAATGAAAGCCTGCAACCTAAGGATCTCATCTTAAGGCATGTACATACCATTCCAGCATTGAGATGCAGGTACACTCCATTTTAAATAATGAAAAGAATCTCTTTTCCTAATAATAATAATAATAATAATAATAATAATAATAATAATAATAAACCCTCACTGTTTCTATGACAAGAACTTCAAGTCTCTCAAAATAGAAATCAAAGCAGAACTCAGAAAATGGAGAGAATTCTCATGCTCATGGATTGGTAGGATTAGCATAGTAAAAATGGCCATCCTACCAAAAGCAATCTACAGATTCAATGCAATCCCCATAAAAATTCCAAAACAATTCTTCAAAATCATGAAAAGAACAATTCTCAACTTCATATGGAAAAACAAAAAATCCAGAATAGCCAAAGCACTTCTTAACAATAAAAGAACTTCTGAGGGAATCGTCATCCCTGACCTCAAGCTGTACTATAGAGAAATAGTGATAAAAACGGCATGAAATTGGTACAGAGACAAGTAGACTAATGAACTAGAATTGAAGACACAGAAATAAAATCATGTGCTTATGGATACTTGATCTTTGACAAAGGAGGCAAAAACATATAATGTGGAGAAAGGAAAGTATCTTCAATAAATGGTGCTGGTCTAACTGGCTGTCTCTATGTAGAAAAATAAAAATACATTCACATTTGTCACCTTTCATAAAGGTCAAGTCCAAGTGGATAAAGGACCTCAACATAAAACCAGATACACTGAATCTAATAGAGGAGAAAGTGGGAAAGAGCCTGAAACTCATTTGCATGAGGAAAAATGTCCTAAACAGAGCTTCAGTGGCTCAGGTTCTAAGATCAAGAATTGATAAATGGAACTTCATTATATTGAAAATCTTTTGTAAGGCAAAGGATAGAGTCAAAAGGACCCCACATCCAATAGAAGGCAAATATCCAAAATATATAAAGAATTCAAGAATCTAACCTCCAAAAACTAAACAATGTAATAAAAATGGGGTATAGAGCTAAACAGAGAATTCACAACAGAGGAATCTCAAATGTCTGAGAAGCACTGAAAGACATGTTTAAAGTTCTTAGTCATCAGGGATATGCAAATCAAAACAACCCTGAGATTCTACCTTACACCAATCAGAATGGCTAAGATAAAAACTCAGGTGACAGTACATGTTGGCTGGAGGTTCTGCAGAAAACTAGAAATAGATCTACCTGAAGACCCAGCTATACCACTCTTGGGAAAATATCCAAAAGATATTCTAACATGCTACAGGGGTACCTGCTCCACTATGTTCCTAGTGGCCTTATCTGTGACAGGCAGAAGCCAGAAACAACCCAGATGTCCCACAAGGGAAGAATGGATACAAAATGCGGTTCATTTATACAGTGGAATACTATTCAGATGAGACTCTCAGGACTCAAAGGAAGTGACCTTAGATGAAATGCCCTATAGTGAGGAGAAGGAACTTGTAGAGTCCACCTCCAGGAGAAAGACAGGACATCAAGTGAAGGAATAGAATTTCTATCCCACAGTCAAAAACTCTGACCCAGAATTGTGCCTGTCTGAAAGAACTGCAGGGACAAAAATGGAGAAGACCCTGAGGAAAAGAAGGTCTATTGACCAGGCCAAATTAGGATCCAGCTCAAGGGGAGACCCTAAGGCTTGACAATATTACTGATGCTATGGTGTGCTTATAAACAGGAGCCTAGCATGACTGTCCTCCAAAAGGCCCAACAAGCCCCTGAAAGAGTCAGATGCAGATATTTACGCCTATCATTGGACAGAAGCTGGTGACCTCTGTGGTTGAATTAGGGAAAAACTGGAAGAAGCTGAAGAGGAGGGTGACCCTATAGGCAGACCAGCAATCTCAACTAACTTGGACTCCCCCCAATCCCCGCAAGATCTCTTGGACACCAAGCCACCAGCCAGGCAGCATACACCAGCTGATACGAGGCCCCCAACACATGGACAGCAGAGGACTGCCTGGTCTGGACTCAATCAGAGAAGATGCACCTATCCCTCAAGAGACTTAAGGTCCTAAGGAGTGGGGAGGTCAGGTTGGGTGGGATTGTGTGTGTGGGGGGGTACATTCACTTTGAGATGGGATGAGGTGGGGTGGAGTAGGTATAGGATCTGAAATAGCCAAAGGGTTGACCAGGATGGAGATGAAATCTGGACTATAAAAAAAGATTATAAATAATATTAAAAATAACAAAAACAAAAACAGAAAAAACAGGCAAATGAATTTTGCAGGGAAATGGATGGAACTAGAAAATAGTATTCTGAGTGAGCTAACTCAGACCCAAAAGGGCATGCATGGTATATACTCACTAATAGTGGATATTAGCCAAAAAGGTACAGAATACCCAGGATACAATCCATAGAATTCAAGAAGGCTAACAAGCTGAAAGGTTCAAATGAGGATGCTCCAATCCCACTTGGGAGGGAGAATAAAGCAATCAAGGCAAGCAGAGGGAGGGAGGGACCTGGGTAGAAGAGGGGAGGGGAAAGGAGTAGAGAAAAGGGGAAGAGAAAAGGGGAGTATGATCAGGTTTGGGGGGGGGGAGAAAGGAAAAGGGAGAAGCCCAAAGGGGCATCAGAATGAGTGGAAATATGTAACCATGGGGGTCTGGAGTGGGGTGGAGGGCTCTAGAATGTACCAGAGACCAGAGAGGTGAGAGAGTCCCAGTACTCAAAGAGAGACATCTTAGATGAAATGCTCTAAACTTGGAAGAGGGAACGTGTAGAGTCTATCTCCAGTAGAAAGACAGGGCATCAAGTAGAGGGATAGGGTTGTCATTCCACAGTCAAAATCTCTGACCCAGAATTGTTCCTGTCTAAAAGAACTGCAGGGACAGAACTGGGGAAGAAACTGAAGGAAAGGAGAGATCCAGTGACCAGCCCAAATTGGGATCTATCTCAAGGGGAGGCTCCAAGGCCTGACACTATAACTGATGCTACTATATAAACAGGAGCCTATCTCTAGCTTCTCCATTGTGGGCCCTGTGTTCCATCTTATAGATGATTATGAGTATCCACTTCTGTACAGGGTCCCTTATGTAAGCACTAGCTGTCCTATGCCATAGTGTCTGTGTTTAATGACTGATTATGGGATGGATCCCCCCGGTGTTGTAGTCTCTGTATGGTCCATCCTTTCATCTTAGCTCTAAACTTTGTCTCTGTAACTCTTTTCATGGGTATTTTGTTCCCTATTCTAAGGAGGAATGAAGTATACACGTGCTGGTCTTCCTTCTTGATTTTCTTGTGTTTTGCAAATTATATCTTGGGTATTCTAAGTTTCTGGGCTAATATCCATAAAATAATAAAAAAATGGAAAAAAAAAAACCAAAAAACAAAACAGGAGCCTAGCATGGTTGCCCTCCAAGAGGCCCAACAAGCAGCTGACTGAGACAGATGCAAATATTTACACCTAACCAATGGACTGAAATTGGGGTCCCTGGTGTATGAATTAGGGGAAAGCTGAAACAAGTTTAGGAGGATGGCAACCCCATAGGAAGACCAGCATTCTCAACTAACCTGGACCTCCAAGATCTCTCAGACTTTGAGCCACCAACCAGCTAGCATATGCCAGTTGATATGAGACCCCCAACACATATAAGGTAGAGGACTGCCTGGTCTGGCCTCGGTGAAGGAAGATGTGCCTAACCCTCTAGTGACTTGAAGTCCTAGGGAGTGAGGAGATCTGGCAGGGTGGGGTGGGTTGAGAGTGAGGTGAGAACATCCTCCTAGAGACAGGGTGAGAGGAAGAATGGGATGTGGAACTGTAGGACGGCAGACTGGGAGGGGGATATTGAGTGGACCTTAATAAAAAAGAGATAATATAAAAATAGATAGTTTATACTCAAATACTCCCGAATGTCAAAGACCCTGAGCAACCTAGACTTGTTTTACACACATACACAATAAGGCAGACTATGTTTTTAGAGTGAACTTTTAGAGAGAATCTTCTATTTATCATCTCATGTCTATGGATAGATAATTTTGTGTATATATATATATATATATATATATATATTCAAATCCGTCATAGGAACTCACATGTGAAATGAGATAAAACTTATAAATCTAAGCCTGTCAATCAAAATATCAAATAATTTGGATTGCCTTTCCCCAACAACTAACCCTACCTTTCTGTAAATCCTTGCAAAAAATGTGCCAGACAATAATCTAGAACCTTTGAGTATTCTTTCCCTTGAGTGGCCTGCTACTCCTCTTGCAGTTTGCTGAATTTGTACTGTCACTTTTTGTTCAAAAAATGTTTATTTTGAGAACTGAGTGTCTTCACTTCTTTGAATAAGAGTCTATGAATCTGAAAACATATGGTCTAGGCTGTGACCTCTGTAACTTGTTGAAGATTTGTTGAAAACACCTTTAAATTTATCCTTGGTTGTCTTAATATCTGTACTTACATATTCTGTGCTGGGGAAAATATTAATGGGAAAATAGAAAGGAACCAAGCTACAGCTATATCTTTATTTTTGTGCAGAGGAATATTTTGTATAGAATAAAGAGTAAATAGTTATATAGAGGGAGATGAGTGATTAAATATCTTTATAATAGACCTTTCTTATTATGAACTCTCACTTTTGAATTTGAATAGACTCCCCGTACCTAAGCACTAGGATCACAGAGTGGAGGTAGTTGATAAGAGAAGGTGGACCTTATACAGTGCCTGCAAGAATCCACACTATGGATATTTAACTATATTTTGCTCATAGATATATGCAAAATACCATTTCTCCTTTTTCAGACTGCTGTGCCCATATTTTATTTAGATGCATTGTTAAGTAATACACAGGGCTGTTGTAGCCCTTTGCTCAGAATTTCCAAGCAGTCTAGAACTTTCTGGCTATGACTATAGATATCATATCAACAGATGATCTTCATAGCTGGTTACCTTCCTGATTCTAATGTGGTTTATTAGGCAAGTAATGAGTATGCCCTGATGTTCTATGACTCTCCAATTAAGCATAAACCCAAAGAGCAACTTTAAGATTATGGACACTTTGCAGGCATGAATTTTGCCACTACAGAGGAAACTGTCATGGATCTTTCATATCACCATCTCCTGTTGGTAATGACAAGTTAACAGAGCTGGGAAACCTTGCTGCTGAACAGAGTCCAGAGATATAGCCACATATGGTGAGGACATTGCTGCAGTAGAGGACAGAATTACATTAGCATGTCATTGTCTTTAATGACATATCCCCAAATGTTCTCTATGCAGGAACCTTCAATCAAAAAACCTGTAAATACTACAAACATCAATTCACAAAATACAGGAGTAACCAGCCACAGTTTTAAAACCATCTTGGGAAAAACTTCAATAGTACCAATAACTGTGCTCATTCATAACACTGTCAACCTTGTGAAGCACCTTATAGACTCTTGTTTTTATTTTTATTTTTTAGCTTTTCTTGTTTATTATTTATTATTATTATTATTATAATATCTGTTTTTACAGTTAAGTCTTTATCCATCCTCTGATTGTTCCACATCTTATACCTCTTCACCAGCCTCTGTCTTCAAGAGGATGTCCCTACACCCTGTCCCCACCACATCAGACCCCCTCACTCTCTGGGGCCTCAAGTATCTTGAGTCTTAGGTGCACCTTCTCTGATTGAGTCCAGACCAGGCAGTCCTCTGCTGTCCATGTTTTGGGGGCCTCATATCAGCTGGTGTATGCTGCCTGTTTGGTGGCTCTGAGTATTCTTGGGGGTCCAAATTAGTTGAGACTGCTGGACTTTCTATGTGGTCACCCTCATCCTCAGCTTCTTCCAGCTTTTCTCTAATTCAACTTCAGGGGTCACCAGATTCTGTTCATTGATGATGTGTAAATATCTGCATCTGACTATTTCAGTGGCTTGTTAGGACTTTTGGAGGGCAGTCATCCTAAGCTCCCATTTATAAGCACAGCATAGCATCAGTAATAGAGGCCCTGGGGAATCTCCTTGATCTGGATCCCAATTTGGGCCTGTCACTGGACCTCCTTTCTCTCAATTTCTTCTCCATTTTTGTCCCTGCAGTTCTTTCAGACAGGAACAATTCTGTTTCAGAGTTTTGACTGTGGGATGGCAACCCTGGCCCTCCACTTGATGCTCCCTATCTTTCTACTGGAGGTGGACTCTACAATTTCCCTCTTTTCACTGCAGGGCATTTCATCTAAGGTTCCTCCCTTGGAGTATTGAGAATCTCTCACCTTCAGGTCTCTGTTACATTCTAGAAGGTCTTCCCACCTTCTACCTCTAGAGGTTGCTTCATAATAAACTTATCAATCAAAGATATCCTATGACTTGACACTATTACTGAGGCTATGCAGCACTCCCAAAAAGGGACCTACTATGCCAGCCCTTTGAAAGACCCAACAAGCAGCTAAAAGAGTCAGATGCAGATATTTGCACTCAAACAATGGACAGAAGCTGCTGACCCCTGTGTTGAATTAGGAAAAAACTGAAAGAAGCTGAGGAAGAGGGCAACCCTGTAGGAGGACCAGCAGTCTCAATTAACCTGGACACTCAAGATCTCTCAAACACTGGACCACCAACCAGGTAGCATACATCAGCTGATATGAGACCCCCAACATATATACAGCAGAGGACTGCCATGTCTGGGTCCAGTCAGAGAATATGCAGCTAACCCTCAAGAGACTGGAGGCCCCAGGAATATTTAGCTGTGTGGTCAGGTAGGTAGTGGGTGGTGGGGACATCCTCGTGGAGATGGGGACAGGAAGGAGGTATGGTATGTGGAACAGTCAGAGGTTAGACAGGGAGGGGAATAAAATCTGGAGTGATATATATATATATATATATATATATATATATATATATATATATATATATATATATATATATATATATATATATATATATATATATATATATATATATATATATATATATTTTTTTAAATACACACACACACACACACACACACACACACACACACACATATATATATATATATATATATATATATATATATATATATATATTACATTAAAAGAAGAAAAGAAGGTAATAGTTTCTATCTGAGATACAACAACAGAAACTTAGAAATTAAATCATTTCTTAGGATCACCATGTTAGACTGCATTAATAGAGCAGAAACAAAAGTCAGCCTGACTCTTGAGACTGAACTCTAAATTGGAACTCTGTTGATAGATAAATTGAATTTAATTTTCTTGTTTGTTCCCAGTCTATGAAATAAGGAGTGATAGTATCCTTATACAATTAGAATGACTAATACAATCTGATTGACTTTTGTTAGGTTTAAATATGCCTTCTGAAAGTAGTCTGAAGATGTCTGAATATGAAATTCACTTTGATGGACAAACATAGGCTAAATTGATATCTTCATTAGAAAAAAACGTAGACTTCCTAGACTCCTATAAATAGCTCTGAGTTAAATGTTTTCTCCATTCTTCATATCTATTTTACCTGACTTGCAATTATATAGTATTTGACCTGCATGGGTTTATCTAATTTTAACACTGAAGTCAACTACTTAGGTTTTACAAAATGAAAACGGAACAGGTAGGTAAGTTGGTATGTCAGGCAGTAAATGAGATAGAAACAAAGATAAGTTTGAACAGAATGTGTGTCTCATGGAAAGGTTTTCCAAAACAAACAAGTTTCCAAATATCTGAATTTTAATAATGTATCTTTTACTATTTTTTCTTTTTTTTTTTTAAGTAGATATTTTCTTCAATTACATTTCAAGTGTTATCCCATAAGTCCCCTATACCCTCCCCCACCCTGCTCCCCTACCCAACAACTCCCACTACTTGGCCCTGGCATTACCCTGTACTGGGGCATATAAACATTGCTAGACCAAGGGCCTTTCTTCCCCAATAATGACCAACTAGGCCATCTTCTAATACATATGCAGCTAGAGTCATGAGCTCTGAGGGTTCTGATTAGTTCATATTGTTCCATATATATTGGTTACAGACCCCTATAGCTCTTGGGTAATCTCTCTAGCTCCTACATTGGGGAACCTGTGTTCTACCCTATAGATGATTGTGAGCATCCACTTCTGTATTTGTCAGGGACTGTCAAAGCCTCGGTGTCCATACTCTCCTTTGATAATTATGATGCCCATGTATTAGTGTCATATGACATAGACTAATTGAGATTTATTAATTAACATTTTAAATTAATTAATACTTCAAATCTTTTTCCCACTTACAAAACATCTTAGCATCACCTATTCTTTCATTTTCAAATGGATAAAATTATTCAACTCTCATGAAATTCGGAGCATGATATATGCGAGTACTTACAAAAAACTTACGATTTGACACAGGAAATACTACTGATTACTTATACAATGTATCTTTGATCCAGTAAATTTTACAGAAATAAGCTCTCCTATTCACAAAAGAAAAAAAAAATACAAATTCCCATTGTCAATGGAGGGTTCGTGTCAGCTTGAGGCCAGTTTACAGAAGTCAATTATGCAAACTTCTTTTAAACATTTTGTAATAATTAAGACCCTCCATCCCCTTGTTTTCACACAGAAAAATGATTGATATAATGTACTAGCACAGCACTGTGGCCATAATTTTACCTGTTATGTCCTTCTTTCTTGGCAATGTTATTGAAGTAGATAGCAGGGTGCAAAGAAACCCCTGGAAACAGTGTGCTTCTTGTTTGCTTCACTGGTACACTCATGTTCTGCCATGTGTTAATAATCAGCTATAGCACCTAATCTGCTGACACATGGCATAGGCAACACACCTACTTAGTGTAAATATCTGTCATTTCAGAGCTGTAAGTTCAAAATGTACCTTTCTCTCCATCTCTCTCATACTTGGTACAGGACTAATTAGTTTTGCCATTAACTTACCCCCTGAACCTACACATTCTTAGGTACCATGACTATATTAGGTTCTTTCATTTTAAATCAGATTTGATCTTTGGAAGGCATCATACACTTAGGAATACAGAAGAATAACTAAGAATAAGTTCATAACCTAGTGGGACAGCTGAAGTGTTAGGACTTGAAGATTTAAGGCAGACCCCAAAAGTGTCCACTGGGGCATCTGTTATAGCACCCTCTGCCTCTATTGAAGAGACAGTGTTCTCAGGAATGGAAATAACTGAACCATAAGGAAATTAAAGACATTTTATGATTTGGTAGGTACAGAATTCCATTTCTCCTTACAGAAAGACAGAAAAACAAAATAAAAAGCAAATGGATAAAGCCTTTTAACAGATAAATGGCTGTCCATTTAGGAAATGTTAAACCCTGGTCACAAATTGCAGATGCCTAACCAGTATCTCTATGGTATAATCTTCACTGACAAGGTTATATTGAGAAGAATTGACCATATCTATATCTATCTATCTATCTATCTATCTATCTATCTATCTATCTATACTCTATAATATATAGACATAGAAAACCAATATCATCCAACAGTTTAAAATCATCCTCATGATCTGGAGATAAAAAGTCCTATAGTCAGTTTAGCATGTGGTGATAACTAACACACACACACACACACACACACAGGAGGACATTTAGATTACTAGAATTAAGCAGAGCTTTTAAAAGCTTCCAAATGTATTTATCAGAGGCTTGTCAGTGGAGGTGGAGGGTACAGGATTATCTTTCTATCTCACCTGAAATGATGCCATGCTAAGTACTCCGTTACTTAGTAACATTAAAATTGCAGTTAAGTCCCCTTATAATTAAAGATCTTCAAACAAATAGTTTTGTGAACAAATTACATACTTCACTAGAATTTTAATCCTTTTATCTTTGCAATTATTTCACTTTCACTTTGCATGATCTTCTCTAAATACTTTCTGGATTCTAAAGAGTAAAGTTACCTCATTCTGAAGCTCAATTCAGAGATAAACATTGATAAAGAGAACTGAGGAGCAGGGCGACCCTGTAGGAAGACCCAAAGTCTCAATTAACCTGAACCCTCCAGTTCTCTCAGACACTGGACCCCCAACCAGGCTGCATAAACCAGCTGATATGGGGCCCCAAACACATATGCAGCAGAGGACTGCCGGGTCTTGGTTCAGACAGAGAAGATTCACCTAACCCTCAAGAGACTGGAGGCCCTAGGGAGTAGAGGTCTGGTGGGGTGGGGTGGGGTGGGGGAAATCCTTGTGGAGACATGGGGCAGGGAGGAGGTATGGGATGTGGAACAGTCTGAGAGTGGACATGGAGGGGAAAAGTCTGGAGTGTAATAATAATAATAATAATAATAATAATAATAATAATAAATACATACAATAAATGGGACTCAAGTAACTAATTCAGAACATGGAAATAAGAGATTGAGTTATATTCCTTTTGACTACAAATATATTTAAAGTAATGAAGCAACTGCAAGTCATCTCTGAGATTGTTTCTGTAGTTATATTACTCAAACATTGTAATGAATGAGAGATTGCTCTTGTACACATTATGAAGTAAATGTATTGAGCATAGTCACATTTCCTATATGTATTTACAGGCACATTTTCAGTAAAAACTTAATCTAGCTGTTAAAGTAATGACTGAAGATTTTATTACAAATTTTAACATTTTATAAGCTAGAGAAAATCCTCTTCATACTGTTTCAGCATTTCTAACATGATTTGATGGTGATAGTTATCAGAAACCATTGGTCTACACAAAGAATCAATGCAACTCTCATGTCACAAATAGTTACCTATTTGAGCCTGGGTTACCAGCATGCTCATCTTTTGCTCTCACATGGATACACATGAGAAGCAAACCAGAGCCCCCTCAGGAAACCTAGGAGCTTTTTCAAAGGAGACTTTGCCTCCTTGTCTTCTCGGGCACATGGTGTGAATTTGAAAAGATATCTGATCTTTCCAAGACCTTTATCATGAATGGGTGTTGGATTTTGTCAAATGCTTTAAGAACTCAAGAAGGTGGACACCAGAAAATCAAATATCCCCATTAAAAAGTGGGGCACAGAGTTAAACAAAGAATTCTCAACTGAGGAATACCGAATGGCTGAGAAGCACTTGAAAAAATGCTCAACATCCTTAATCATCAGGGAAATGCAGATCAAAACAACCCTGAGATTCCACCTCACACCAGTAAGAATGGCTAANAAGGAAGAAGGAGCTAGAGAAAGTACCCAAGGAGCTGAAGGGGTCTTCAACCCTATAGGTGGAAGAATAACATGAACTAACTAGTACCCCTGAGCTCATGTCTCTAGCTGCATATATAGAAGAGGGTGGCCTAGTTGGCCATCAGTAGGAAGAGAGGCCCCTTGGTTATGCAGACTTTATATGCCCCAATACAGGGGAATGCCGGGGCCAAGGGGTGGGAGCGGGTGCATAGGGGAGCATGGCCGGGAGGGGGGAGGATACAGGGAACTTTCTGGATAACACTTGAAATGTAAATGAAGAAAATATCTAATAAAAGTTGAAAAAAAAAAAAGAAAAGTATCTGAGATAGCTCACAATAGTTAATTCAATGTACTGTTGTAAATAGATATAAGCAAATCGCACACACACATACACACATGTACATGTACACACCCGTACACACCCGTACATACCCGTACACACACACACACACACACACACACACACACACACACACCCGTACACAGATGCTTATGACATTTCATGTCTTCCTTGATATGATCACGGCTTATTTTCTTCCCTCTACTAATAAAATTATAAGGTCTGTGAAGACATGAACTTCAATTTATTTGTATTCACAGAACCCGTAGAAAATACAGTAGAAACTATGGGCTGAATTCAACTTGAAATAATAAAGTTATTTATTCTGAATATATATCAAGTGCCTGCAGAGCTTCAGATGCCCTTTAGAGACATCTTTAATTAGAAGTGACTGTAAATATACAAATAAGTGGAAATTAAAATACTAAATACAGATTATAATTATTGTAATGAAGGAAATAAACAGATTTTATTTAAAAATACCATGTATGCTTACATATATGGGTTTTAATCAGGGCAGTTGGGATGCTATTTTAGTGGGAGCCTGATGTCTCTGAACATATTTTTAGTGCTTGCAACCAAGGAGCAGTAGAATAAACAGTGGGGAATAAAACAAATACTTAGCAATATTCTGGAGCTAGTTTTGTTCTTTTTCCTTTTTTTCCCCCCAGTGGGGGGATTTTAATGCTAGTATAACTAGAAAGGTGAGATTTTGTAGAGCAATTAAATGGGATAAATCATAGCTTGTAATATTTTATGCATCATATTGAGCTAAAAATTATGAGGCATTTGGCTTTACTTGAATAGAAGTTAGTGTGAAATGCTTTAGAATTCAGAAATTATATATATTTATTGACTTTGAAGTATATTCTGGCAATTGATGATGAATGAATGGACTGTGGCAAGAATATACATACATATATGGATAGTGTATAGAAAGCTCCTATAGTGGTATGAGATATTGAGTATGCAATTAGAAAGTTAACAGAGAAGGCAGAGAAAACTAATTATGATAAGTTTGTCTTTGTGCCATCAGATACTTCAGATGGATTGAATTTGGGATGCAAAGAAAAGGAAGAGAACAGATAAATCTCCATTTATTGGCTTTTGATACTTAAATAATATGATTTATCAAAAAGGGGAATCTTAAGAAATTATACCATTAGAGAGACAGAGTAGATATCAGGTTTTTTCTTGATAGTTTGAAGTTCAGAGGCCTGTGTTGTTTAAGTGAAGGTGCTAATAGGCTTTTAGATTTGTCATTTGGACCTGTGTATAAGTTGATCATTACCTTAAACATTTAATTGATCATGTCTTACTTATCATATTTTTGAAGTCCAAAGTAGGAGTTTTATAAATGTTGACTGTTTTCTATAGCATAGTAGCTTGCCAACCAGATATTGTTACCTTTTCAGAGAATAAAGAAACGCCTTGCTGTTTATAGTCTTTAGACCAGAATAGAGTACTATGAATGGTTGATATTTGATATAATATACTTAGTTCAAAAATAATTTTAGTAGGCACATTGGGCATAAAATTATATACCAGATAGCATATATTCAGCAGAAATAAAGTGTGTCAAACATAACAATAACATTTCAGGAAGAAATAAGAAATTTAGAGTAAGAAATCTCATAATGGACCAGAAGGGAGTGAGAAAAATGGGGTTAGGAAAAATTAGGCCCAGGTGAAGCTCTAAAGAGAGGAGAAGGAATCCAAGTGGAATTGGAGGAAATTTTTATGCACAAGTTGTTTCCATACAATAACTTACTTTTCTAAAGGATAAAAAAATATCGCTTTATGTTATTACCTACATGGCCTGTATTTCACTTAGCAGCACTTGTAAGTGAACAAGTGAACTTGTAAGAAAGAAGCATGGGGAGCACCCTCTTACAAGCAAGGGATGAAATGGGATGCGGGGTTTGCAGAAGGAAGACTGGGAAAGGGGACAACATTTGACATATAAATAAATAAAATAATCAAGAAAAAATAAAAAGAAGCATGGTCAAATCTGAAGTCAAAAGCAGTTGTTGTAAATTACTAAAAGTATATTATAGCTACTAGAGAGATCCCATAATCTGACTGTGCTTCTGAAGGCTGTATAGGACTAGTTATTTTTTGAAAAATAATTCTCAAAACGTTCCAGTTAAGTCTAAGTCAACTATGCTGTTTCCAAATTTTGTCAGTTGCTAAGGAAATTGGAAAGGGTGATAAAACTATATAGAGAAGGCAACATTACCAAATAAACCAAATGGAAGATTATAGCACTTAATTATAATTTCATATATGAAGAAAATATGTGAAAGCCTTTGGGAAGGATGAAAGTTTTAATTGGTAGTTTCTATAATGAATGAGCCATGAAATACTTTCTGGATATGCATTTTCCATGTTCAAATGGCATTCTTGTGGAGTGCAAGTGGATAAATTTTTTAGGAAAAGCAAAGATATGCCGGGATCAATTACATATTTTGAAATCACTAAGGTAAAAAGTAAATAAGAGCCTTGCTACAGAACAGGTCTTGATGTCACCTTGGAAAAGTGGTTTATGGATCCAACAACTAGATATTACAGAATACGGGACAACTAATTAGTAGAGTTTCTTATATAGTAATATGAGTAAGCAATGAGTGACAATTCTAGAAGTGGAAGCACATTGTAATTTAACAGGAACAAGCAGCTGAAAGAGTCAGATGTAGATACTAGCACCCAAACAATGGACAGAAGCCTAGGACCCCTGTGGCTGAATTGGGGAAAAGCTGGAAGAATCTGAGGAGGAGGGCAGCCCCAT
>LR752439.1:6089-38464 GCA_902729485.2 Mus minutoides | reverse complement strand
AGTAGAGTTTCTTATATAGTAATATGAGTAAGCAATGAGTGACAATTCTAGAAGTGGAAGCACATTGTAATTTAACAGGAACAAGCAGCTGAAAGAGTCAGATGTAGATACTAGCACCCAAACAATGGACAGAAGCCTAGGACCCCTGTGGCTGAATTGGGGAAAAGCTGGAAGAATCTGAGGAGGAGGGCAGCCCCATAGGAAGACCATCAGCCTCAACTAACCTGGACCCCAGAGATTTCTCAGACATTGAGCCATCAACCAGGCAGCATGCACCAGCTGATATGAGGCCCGAGACACATATACAGCAGAGGACTTACCTGCTCTGGCCTCAGTGAGAGAGTTTCAATTTTGTCTTCTGAACTTGGAAATATGAACCAGCTACTACTACAAACACTGAAGCTGTGTGATTAAGAAATGAGTACCTGATATTCTCTTGGCACAAGTTAGGGATGTAATGATTGAAAATCCTGTCATTGGTCTGCATAGAGGCAGTGTTGATATTTTTTAAAGTATATGTAACAGTATTATAAAATATTAATACACAATATGTTCTCAGCATTACAACATATCGAGAGCTACATGGGTCCCAGAACAAATGAAAGAGATTTAAATTATTTTCAGAAATAATTTTCATATATTTAAAGCTTAACATCTTTTAGCATAGTCAGAATTAAAATAGCAACTATGCTAATTCATGTTTAACTTCTGCCACAAGTGAATTCCTTTGCTTCATCCATGTTTACTTTGTATTGTGTCAGCTCATTTGTTTCCTGCTGGGCTTTTGTCATTTATTTCTACTCAATGATTTGGAAAACTGTTACAACTTGGCTGAAAAGACAGTGGAGTGAGTTTCCCAGTATGGCTCAGTGCAGTACCAAGCTGATGTGAAAGCAAACTATTAGTACATTTTCAGAATCAAGCATATTGAGGAAGCACACCACACGGGTTGTAGAATCCCAGGAAGAGGTATGGGTTGGGGGCCAGGAGAGAAGCCCAGAGGAACAAGAGAATAAATGGAGATAAGCAGCATGGGTGGATATTTTCTTTATTTACATTTCAAATGTTATCCCCTTTCCTAGTTTCCCCTCTGAAAACCCCTATCCCCCTCCCCCTCCCTCTGTTCACCAACCCACCCACTCCCACTTCCTGGCCCTATCATTCCCCCACACTGGGGCATATAACCTTCACAGGAGCCATGAGTCCCTCCATGTGTTTTCTTTTGTTTGTGGTTTAGTCCCAAGGAGCTCTGGCAGTACTGGTTAGTTCATATTGTTGTTCCTCCTATGGGCCTGCAAACTCCTTCAGATCCTTGGGTCCTTTCTCTAGTTCCTTCATTGGGGACCCTGTGCTCAGTCCAATGAATGGCTGTGAGCATCCACTTCAATATTTGTCAAGCTCTGGCAGAGCCCTGGGAGGTGAGAGACTCTAATGACTCAATGGGAGTGACGTTAGCCAAAAAGCCCAACATTGGAGAGAGGGAACTGGAAGAGCCCATCTCCAGTAGATATAGACAAGGCCTCAAGGAGAGGGACAAGGTTTCTGACCCACAGTCAAAATTTCTGATCCAGAAGTGTTTCTGTCTAGAAGAACTGCAGGGACAAAATGGGGAAGAGAGTTAAAGGAAAGGGGTCCAATGACCAGTCCAACTTTGGATCCATCTCATGGGGTGGGAAACTAAGGCCTGACACTATTACTAATGCTGTGATGTGCATACAGACAGGAGCCTGGCAGTACTGTCCTCTGAGAGGCTCTACAAGCAGCTGACTGAGTTAGAAACATACACTTACATACCCAACCAGTGGACTTAAGTCTGAGACTCTATAGTTGAACTAGGGAAAGGACTGAAGAAACTGAAGGGGGGAGCAACCCCACAGGAAGACCAGCAGTCTCAACCCAAACCTCAGGGAGCTCTCAGAGACTAAACCACCAACCAGGAGTATTCACAGGCTGGTCCGATCCCCCCACCCCCCAGCACAAATAGCAGAGGTCTTCTTGGTCAGGCATCAGTGGAAGATGTGCTTAATCCTTGAGAGATCTGAGGCCCCAGGGTTGAGGGGAGGCCTCATCCTCTAGGAGGCAAGTGGGTGGATGAATGGAATGAGGAATGAGATGGGGTGCAATGAGTGAAATGTAAATAAATAAAATAAAATAAATAATAAATAATAAAAGACTTTCAATTGTAGTTGCTTCTTTTCATCAAAAAATTTCATGTGAAATTGTGACACATATACACACATACACACATCTGCCAGTACTTGGTGAATCCACTTACTTCTGTCTGTAGGTGCAGGAGTACATGGTATTTTGCTGGAAAGTGAATAATTTGTCAGGGCCTATATCTTTAAATTGATTGATTTTCTTTCTACCAGCTGTTGCCACTTGCCAATACCTACTGAGGTAAGGGGTAAGACTTCAGGAGAACCTCTTCCATCCAGACTAGGACTCTTGGTTCTCTAAAGTAGTTCAGAGATGGCCAGTCTATGGGTATAAGGATAACTACTTAGGCAGTTTGTTGCCATGCACATTTAGCAGAATAATAGTAACCATTGTCTTACATATATCATAACAGTGCCATCAGTGTCATAGGCATTTCAATGATGCCCCAAGGAGGAAGTCTATAATAAAATGAACAGATAAAAAAGGTTAATCTTGAATATTCTAAGAACAGAGTAAATATTAAAGGTAGTTAAAGTATTATTTCTTATTTGAAAACAACCATGAAGACATTAGTAAGAACTAATTATTATTAATCAAAATAATAACATCCATGGTATTAAAAGGTTAATTTGTACAAAGTACTCTAATAAGTGCTAAACCTGGATGTAACTATTTATGTAGCCATCACATTAATTATATAATTTTTATTTTCTCCCATTTTACAAATGAGTAAGTACAAGTCTGTAGGGGATATAAATTTTAGCCACAGTCATTTTTCTAGTAAGTGGATGAACTAGGACTTAGAACATGAGTCTATTCTCCATGATACCATACTGCACACATGGTTACTATAACAAGGCTATGAGCCTGACTAGAGATTGGACCTATTAACTACTAATATTGTCCATATAGACATATCCTAAGAGGCACTTTTCAGAAAGGAGAAAAAAAAAAAAGAAATACCAAAAACAATTAGCTATTCTTCCAGATGGTTACTTATTAATGAAATGGATTAGTAATTTGAAATGGACTACAATGAATTACTCAGAGAAAATGGGTTCAACTAATTGGTCCAGAAAACCATCTCAAGGATGTAATTAAATTGCCTAGTATACTATTACTACAAGTATAAACACTATCACCAATCTTCAGTACGGCTTGCATTTTTAGCATAATTTTTAAAGAGTGGTGGGAAAGACTCCATTCTTGACCACAGTGTGGTTTGAAGAAGTCAGTCTGTGGTTAGATAACGAAGGCAGAGAAGGGCTGGTTCTTAGAAGTCTCATCTCTCACTCTCATTCCATCCAGAGCAACCTCAATTTCACATGCAGTGTCTCCAGCATTTGTTTTACTTTTAAGTTTTTAGATTCATTAATATAAAATAACTAAACCTGTTTATAAGATTGCTCATATTTCTGGATTCTGGTAAATTATTGAGTACAAAACTGCTGAGTTAATAAAAAGGTCATTAAAAGTTAATTATTGTAGTTGATGAAACCAATTTAAGGTTTGTAAAAAAAAAAAGAGTACTACTTTCTTCCAAATTTTATGATGAAACAATTTAAATAACACAGAGGAAACATTCTGAGTGAATTATAATGATTTTATGTTTATATAGAGAATTATTATTACAAACTGGGTATCATCCATTGCTCTAATTTGGGATTGTTATTTCTAAAAAAAATATTATGGCAATGAGAAAGAACAAACAAATAGTAAGAGCTTTAATTATTATTAATTGTCAAGCTATTTATGTGATTAAGTTTTATTACTTATAAGAAATCACAAAGGAGGGACTGCTCATCTGTATCAAGGGTTCGTGTATTCATACCTTAGTCATAGCCTAACAAAAGAAAACAATTAGAATTTGGCAAGTAAATGAAAAAGTTCTTGAAAGTAAAGTTAGGTAGTTCAGCTCTTTCTCCTTTGGCACAAAGTATCATTTGAAAATAGGTAGCACTCCATACTCCTGTATTTTTGGTGATCATATGAAATCATAAAAAGTGCAAAACACAAGAATCTCATAAAGGGCTAACTGTATAGCCAGCCATCTGTTTAAAAGCTCCCTGTGTACATTTAGTGAAATAGTATAAAGAAATAGAAAGACTCTGTTTTATATACTTAATTCCTTATCTTATCTGTTTGGTAGAGATGTAACAAATGCGCCCTCTCCTCTCTGTCTCTGTCTCTTTGTCTGTCTCTGTCTCTCTCTTTCTCTTCGTGTGTGTGTGTGTGTGTGTGTGTGTGTGTGTGTGTGTGTAACGGCAGTAGGCCTGGGGATGTCTGATTAGTGCATTTTTTTAAGTCAGATTATTTACTTTTGTCAACTGCTATTTAACTGTTTAAGGCTAAGAAGGAAAGCATCTCTACATTTTTCATGTAGAGAGATTTGAATACATTGCTGTTTATCACAGTAAAAATAGATCCAGTTTAAACTTTTATTATTGATCTCATAAATAATTTATGGTTTATTTATAAGGTGAATACTAAGCTCATTAAATTTAAAGATATAGATTTAAACATAAAAATTCACTAGCAATAATTAACTTAGAAACCATAAAATTACATGTACAATATAATTTATTTTTTTAAAAAAATTCTTTGGGAACAAGAATTATGAAGGGCTATGCATATTTAAATACTATGATATATAAGCATGTATAAGAAAAGTGTTGAAAAATATATATTACACTACCAGGCTTGTTAATAGTGAGAACAGTGAAGTTATAGAAAAGTTATAAATAAAGAAAGCAGAAATGCAAGTGCATACAGTAAAGTCATTTTAAACTTAAAATATCACTATCAGTAACTATAGTGAAAAGTGTCTGTGTTTCTAGACTCAGGTTAATATATACTCACAGTTTGCTGGCTTGGATGTCTTGAAGCAATGAAACAATGTTAGGTTTTCTTGTTGTTTTGTTTTGTGTTTGTGTATTTAATATCACAACTATAAGATGCTTATTGTTAAAAGATACCTCCATCCTGTTTTTCATCATTTAGACAAATGATAGTGGAAGGAATGGTTACAAAGTACTTATATCAAAATAAATAATGCATAAGTCAGTGAAGTGCATATCAACATTCTCAGTTGAACGAGTCTGGGCTTTAGCCCAGGTTTGTTGACAGCAATCAACTCTGAATAGGTTGCTGGACAGTCACATCTAGAACTAATCCTCCAAAGAACAAAGAAATTGACATCATAAATAAGTTTGTAACATGAGGGAAAACCTAAGAAACAGTTTCTGAAACTGCTTGTTAATAGTGAGAACAGTGAAGTTATAGAAAAGTTATAAATAAAGAAAGCAGAAATGCAAGTGCAAACAGTAAAGTCATTTTAAACTTAAAATATCACTTTCATGTATATGTGTGTGTGTGTGTGTGTGTGTGTGTGTAAGAAAAGTAAAATTTGAAAAACTACTTATTAAAATTACTTTTTGCTTTAAGATTGAATAAAATGGGGTACAAAAGCTGTAAAAGTATCAAGTTTAAAATGAGTATTTGAAATCAAATGGCCTGGGTGGAAGAGATGGCACGTTGGTTAGAGCTCACATACACTTATAATTGAAAATGAATTTGAATCTCATAAAATGTCTGGATTCCCTAGCACTTTTCTGTCTAGCATGCCTAAGCTCAGACACTACTTTTTTTTAAAAAAAACTGTATAATTTTCTTGATAGAGATATATTGCTATATAAAACCTGTTCCTAATCATCAAAACTAATTTCATAATGGTTTTTAATTCAATGGTATTGCTTTCTAATGTTGACTGATTACTTGCCAAAGAATATAAAACCCTTGTTTATTTGTAATTATGTCACTGAAAGAATATTTTGCTCACCTTTAGTGCTAAGTGACAAATACATTGCCCAGAACATAGTGAGCACAAAACAATATTTAATAAATACATGAATTAAAGAAGCTACTTTACATAATATATTTGATTATGAGACAACTAGACACAGGAATGATATTACACAGTGAATAGACCTAAGTATGGCATTTTAAAATTACTATTTTGGGACTGGCAAGATGGCTAAGCTAAGATCTCTTATAGAGGACCCAAGTTTGATTCCTTGTATGCATATTAAGTGGTAGCCAACTGCCAGTAACTCTAGGGAGTCTGATATGTTAGGCTTCCGCACCACTTACATCCATGTTTGTATGCCCACCTACTTACTTCCACACACACAATCAAAACTGAAATAAATAAAAATAGTCAGGGAATTCTGAAATTGTTTCACTTCCATGAGTTCCTAATCTTAAGATAGGATCCATGACTAAGCAAGATACTTGCCAGTGTATTTTCCAGCATCTTTATCAGAATCAAGTATGATATAAGTTGAAGTAAAAACAATTATAATCTTATACACATACAGAAACATTTCTCCATGGCTTGTAACCATTATCTATTTTTCTCACAGCATAAATAGACTGTCCACTGCAGTTAAATAAAATATATATAGCTATATCTACTGGCATATAAAATTCAAGAATAAATAATCACACATTATATCAATATTGTCATATTTGAAAGACATCCATACACACACACACACACACACACACACACACACACACACACACACATGCACACCCACAAAATTCAATACTTGTGTATTTCTGAAAATGTGAAATTGCTGTAGTTTCTCTCTCATTGTGTTATATAACATTAGAAGTTTTTTCTTTGATTTAACTGCATCTTTGTGATGTTTGACCTTCCTCTCTCGGACCTTCTTCCTTTCTAGTTTCCACTAACCACTAGTCTATTCCTTTCTGTGTGGTTAGTATTTTTAGCTTATACCCATATGTCCCTATGCTGTGTTTGTTTGTTTGATTGTATGTGTGTTTGAGCATGGGAGTGTTCATCTGTGTCTTTGTCAGTAACTGTTTTTTAACATAATGCCTTCTATTCTCATCCATATTGCCTAATAAGAGAGAACTCCATTTTTTAATAGTCAAACAATTTTCTATTACTATATTTAATCCAATTATTGGTCATCAGTTGTCACCTTTATTAATTTCTTCTCTTGGTTAATGTGAATGTAGCTTTAATAAATATGAGAATATAATCATCTGTCCTATCATCAATTGTAATTTTCAAAGGTATCTGCTTTAAAATTTATTCACTACTAATAACATCAGTAAACTTATATTTTATAGTTTTTCTAAAAATGTGTCATTGGGACCGCTGAGTGGCTCAGTGTATAAAGTGCTTCATGTAGTACTAGTTCTAGAATCTTAGTTCAGCTTTCCAGAAGTCAAGAAATGTATATGTCTGTAATCCCAGTACTCCATGACAAGATAGGAAGGAAGACTTGGTGATAGGAGAAACTCTCTGGATAGTTATCTGGGCAGATGCATTAGAGAAATAACAAACCAATCTTGTATTAAGCAAAGTAGATGTAATCATATCTGATTTCACATGTATACCATGCCACATGTGTGCCTCCCTACAAACATGTACACGAACACATTAAAATGTACACACACAATAAATTTATGTCATCAAAGAATTTATTTTGCTTAGTAAAAGATGTTGTATCTATGTAGCCTAGCTTATATTTATCAGAAGTGCCAGTCATTCCAATGAAAATAGATAAAATTGCATTGAGGAATGCTTTCAAAATACACCCGACTTTAATAAATAGACATTTTAATATGGATTGTGAATCATAGAGATCAATAATGTTAATACACTACAATTTGGGTAAAAGGAAATTAGTACAAGAATTCAAAGAAAGTGACTAAAGAAAACCATAGAAAGATGTTAAAGTGAATTTTATAAACAAACAAACATAGTGTATGAATATGTAGAGAATTTGATGCTTTCTCTTTTGTTTTTTTAAGACTTATCTTTGCAATCACTTAGGGTAGAGAGTCTGGAAACATGTGTCAAGGCGGATCTGTCTCAGATCTCCCAAACTGGAATTCTAGATACATGCCACAATGCCTGGCACATGGGTTTTCAGGATTGTACCCAGGTTTCTATGCATCATGGCAAGCATTTTACCATCTTAATTATCTTCTAAGACAACAATCTGAAGTTATGAGATAATTTCAAGTAAGAACTTTTTATTGCTTGAACCCAGAATGTTAAAAAGAAATTGAAAGATAATGACTATCAATTTGACACATGATTTCTTACTAATTAGCAGTATTTAACCCCTTAACACTTATTTCTCATAGTTATCAATTATAGACTTTTTTTTAAAGAGGCACAAAATTATTTTAGGGAATATACTTTGGTGAAATATTCAGGTATAAATTTCTAGATTTTGGCCAGCCAATTTTACAATGTGTACAATTAACATGGAATAATAGTCTTACTAAATTTAATTGTAGTACAGGTGGTGGTATACATACTATACACTAGCAAACATATTATAAACATGTTTTACACAGTACATAAATTAATTAACTGGTATGTGTGCTTAAACCTTGTTAGTTGATATGTTCTTTACTATATGTAAACTTAAATACATTCTTTTTAATTTCTAATTTACAGTTATATAAAGCACAAACTGAATATAAGAAAGTGAAATAGTCCTGGAAAATTATGGATATGACCTTTGTGTCTATGAAATTTTAGATGTCATATACAGGATGCAGCTTCACATCTGAAAAAAATTATTATAGGCAGAAAGAAATAAGCATAAACACCATGGCTATGGGGATGATATGATTTCTCTCCTATAAAATAGAAATGAAAACAGATAACTCTACTGATTTGAAATTTGTAGTTAAAAAGCTTGCATTTGTGGAAAAACAGCTTTAGTGAACTGAAACTGTGTTTCTTTCCAGAGTTCTTAAGAGGTTGATAGATTCTTAGGCAAATGCCCTGCACACAGATTGTGCATACAAATCGTACATGCTCACATGGAGACATACTCACACATACATAGTAGTCATGGCTGGTGGTGCTTAAAGGTATTGATGTGAAGTATTAGAATATGAAATAATGTTGAGACCAAGACAGTATGAACAGTAATAAGAACAATGCACTTTGGAGAAACTGCTCTGGCAGCAGGGAGATACTCCTCTAGTTCTCAGTAAATACTTGCTTTCTTGCCCTTACATAAATAAGAAAGGTAATAAATCCAACCTAATCAATCAGTGACTTTAAGAGCTCCTCATTTTCAGTTTTCCTGTCTTCTCAAGTAGACTGCTGGCTTGATAGAAATCTGAATTTTGCTGATTCTAGCTTCATGAATATTAAACATGCACCTTGAAATATGATCTCTGAATATAAATTCAATATGCTTGGCAGGCTTATTTTGATTTATCACATTTCACAGTTATTTTTAAAATGAAGCATCCTCTGATATTTGTGACATCTTTGTTTTACTAATTAATCTCTTACATATACACACATGGGAGCATAAACATAATCTTAGAATCCATGTCCTTAATCTTTGAATTTAGTCCTCTGTGAAAACTGGTAATTTGCTTATCAGTATGCCTTGAAATTATTGAATTTATGTTTCATCATTGGGAGAAGAATAAGCAAAGAACACTGAATCAAATTAAAAAAAAATTATAGCTTCATGTGTTTATCTCTAAACCCGCTTTGAAACAGGGCTTCCCTGTGTAACTTTGCATGGCCTGGAAATTGCTATGTAAACCAGTTGGAGTCAAATTCAGAGAAATCTGTCTGCTCCAGTATCTTCGTGCTGAGATTAAATGCATGCAGTACCACATCTGGCACCAATCACTAACTTAAACTTATGAACCAATAGGAAATTATTCTTATTGTGAGCATAGAATAGTCAAGATATGGGAAAGTGTTGGACTAAGTGTATTTTCATAATTTTATACTAGACTTTCTCTATGAGGGTATATTTTAAAATGTCTTTAATTGTAACTAGCTAATTTGAAGTTTATTCCCTGATCTCAGCATGTCTAAACATCCTGACATCGGTGGTGAGGAAAATAGATGTTATTTTAGCACCTCTAAACATTTATTTTAATTTATATCTGTCACATATTTTGCTACATGTTGTTCTTATCATTCATTCTTTGCAAAAGTTGAGGGGGGAAATATGGCTTTGACAGGGGCAACATGAGGAAAGATTTGATTAAATTGGACAAGTTATGAACAACTACAGCACTGAAGATTAAGAAACAATCTCTCTCCTACTAAACTTTAACTGCCAATGCAGCCTCAGAGGGAAATGGGGCCATGTGACCTCTCCTCCCACTTTACTGAAATATTAATGTGTCATCTGTGGGTAATCACGGCTTCTGGGAGTCAAGATGGCAATGGCCATGTCATACCCAGTGTTTCACACCACAACCATTATCTTTTTAAATACTTATAATTAAATTCATTGTCAAGTATAAACACAAAGGTTAGTATATTGGTGATCAACCTTAATCAGGTTCATTGAATGTAGGAAATAATAAATACAAAAATCAAATAATTTGGGGGCAATAATGATCGCACAATATTCTAATATTCTTTATTTTAAAATGGCCATAAATCTGATATTATCCTTTCCATTCTAGACGTACACTAGCATTAACAGATTATTTATAATAGATTACTTATAAGGACAGCAATTAAAATATGCAAATGATGTCATTAGGAGATCCCTGATTGAGATGATATCTCTAGGGACAGAAAACAGAGCATTTAGGAACAATTTTCTTAAAATATTATATAACTAAGTGACTGCAGAAAGAATACGGTTATCACAAAATAATTTGACATGAATTGTTATCCAATACAAACAGTTCTCTTAAATGACACACATACAAACAACAAAAATATGTGAAAAGTTTGCATTTACATATTTTTCTCATATTTAATTAACAACAATATTCAAAATAAAAGAGGCCTTCCATTGAAAACGGAGAACTTGTGTGGGTGTAGTTTAGATGAAAAATAAAAAAAAAATATGATGAAATTATACTTTAATTAAAATAAATTAAAAAATAAAAGAAACAAGGAGTTTGAAACAGTAAACACATGATGATAAATTTAGTATGAGTACTTTGTAGATACCATTGGTAGAATCTATAGTATTCCTAATATTCTGTACACATAATATAATCCTGTTCCCTCCCAAACATATAAAGAAAAGAATTCCAGAAAGTTACCATAGATGTATATAGGGTTTTTCTAATGCCAGCAGTCATAGCTTTCTCATATATTGCATGGGATCACTCCATGTTAACTTATAAAAACATAGAGGATTTTGAGGTTTAAAGAGACATGTCTTCCTAATCTAGTACTTGTAGGTTAAATTCTTGATAAGATGAAAGAAGAGAAAGATGTAGTTTGATGTGAGTATCAACTGTGCTACTGCATCTAATGCTTGTCACATAAACATGATCAATGGTGGCTTCCTTCATATGTCATATTGATCTTATAAGGTCCAGTTTCTCCTCTTTTCAGGGTTTATCATGTAAACACAGGCAAAGCCTAGGAGGACAGATTTTTATCTCATATTCAGGATAATATCCAGGAATGGCATGATACCTTCCCTGGATAAAAAAAAATTTCTTTTGAGTGTAAGGAAGAAATAGGTCAGTTATATAAGACACACATTAACTGAGTACACTATGGGCCACTCTGCTGATATTGTTAATGTTATTGGCTTCAAGTGGTAACAAGAGAAAGGTGAAGTTAATTTCCCTTGATTCAGGTTATATATTTTAGAAGTCTAAAGGGTATAATATAATGATAACCTACATAGAATTTTAGCCATTTTCTGCTAAAAGCAAAGCTGTATTTCAATAGTAATTTCATAAATATCCAAAAGAAATCGTTCTAATATCCATATGTACGGCAGTTAGCTCAGCAGGAAAAACTATCAAATATGAGGCTCTGAAGAGCCCCCACAAACCTGAGATAATTACATGTGATACATCAACCCCCAAAGCTACATTCATTAGAGCTGCTCCATTATGTATGAGTAAGACACTTACAAAATGTTTCAGCTGGAGAAGCTCTTTTATAGTCTGCAGTCATTGTAAGATAAGACAACTGAGACCTAGAAATGTTACATCGTCTGCTTTCTGCTGCCTTACACACTGAGGCAACAGTTCTGAAACGGACTTTTGTTCCATCAGAAAATGTTTATTGGTCCAAATAATGGTTACCTCCTGGGTCTCTGTTCAAAACGTCTTTATAAAGAAATGCAAGAGATCTGCAAAAATTTCCACTATAACACATACATGTATACGCATATGCACAGGCACACACACACACATAAAATGTTAGTTCTAATCTTGAGGCTTAGAGGGAAAGAAGAAGAATTATGAGAATTATCCTATTTTCAGTCTATAGAAGAAAAATTAACACCTAGTTTAACTATAGGAAAACTGAAACCCTGATATGACAAATGTTTCATGCAACTACTTCAGAGAGAGAAAAACTGTTAGGATTGTTTGTTCCTATTATTTTCTTCCTTTATTACCATGAGTATCTGCAGCCTACCTTTTCTTTTTTAAATTATTATTTTCTTACTTATTTGGTGTATTTTTATGGAGGATTTTAAAAACTAAATACACCCTGCTAAGTGCATGAATGATTAGTGGTGTTAACAAAGACCACAACCCAACGTGGGCATTTTTAACTCTGTATACAGTTTTGACAAGTTTTTGTCAATGCAATTAAGCCTCATCTTTATAACTTAGGTATAAAGCTTCAGTTTAACATACCAACCACCATGTGCTTCACTTGAACTTTCTGCAGCTCATTAAAAGCCAGAATGCCAATGCAAACCTGCCATATGCTTTCAACATTTGAGATTCCCATTAACAGAATGTCTACTAATTACTTAATTTTGTCCCTGTGTAATTTTTTAAAGCTTATCTTTAAAAGTCATGGTCTTATATAAGTTTTTCCCAAAATAAAGTGATGTTGATGATGAACCTTTTAAATGATTCTATAGCAGTTTTAGAAATTAAGCTAAATTGATACATATTCTTGTGCAAACATACTTGTCTACATAGGACATAATAGTTTATATTATGGGAGAGTATGTAGATATTTTCATGTTTGGTCAGGACTATTAACACAATACAAAATACTTCATATTTTTTATTAGTTATTTTATTTGTTTCCATTTCAAAGTTGTCCACGTTCCCAGTTTCCTCTCTGCAAGCCCCCTATTCCATTCCCTCCCTCTGCCTCTATGAGACTGCTCCCCAACTCCTTCCTCACCATCCTAGCATCTCTCTATGCTGGGGCATAGAGCCTCCACAGGACCAAGATCCTCCCCTTCCATTGATGCGAGACAAGGCCATCATCTGCTTATGCATCTGGAGCTATGGTATGTACACTTTGGTTGATTGTTTAGTCCCTGGGAGCTCTGAGCGATCTGGTTGGTTGATGTTGTTCTTTCTGTGGGATTGCAAACCTCTTCAGCTCCTTTAGTCCTCCCCGTAACTCCTCCATTGGGGTCCCTGCTTTCGATCTGATGGTTGGCTGCCAGCATCCACAGCTATACCAGGTTCCTGTCAGCAAGTGCTTATTGGCATCAGCAATAGTGTCTGGGTTTGCTGTCTGCAGATGGGATTCATCCCTAGATGGAGCTGTCCCTGCATGGCCTTTCCTTTAGTCTCTCCTCCATTCTTAGTCCCTGTATTTTCTTTAGACAGGAACAATTCTGGTTTAATATTTTTGAGGTGGGTGGGAGGCCCCATCCCTCAACATGGGACTGTGCCTATCCACTGTATATGGTCTCTGCAGGTTGTATTTCATGATTTTTAAAATATACATTCTGAATGGAATCATATGATAGGAGAAGGGAGATGAACATCATACATGCCTCGTATAGCCTTGAAGAAATTTCCAAGCCACAATAAGGCAGAGGGTACATGCTGTTAGGGTTTACAAAATAAAGAACAGACAGCAAAGACTGCACATCTGTAGACATGCTTATCAGTATGTCAATCAGTATCTACATAAGAGTAAAATTCTAGAAGACATAGATTATTCCATCGTAAAACACAGGGTGTCACAGCATCCGTTGTGTGTAGGATATGGATTAATGCCAGTTTCCACACTGGAGATAGGAAAATCTCAGTAATTCACAGACAATGGGTAGTGTACTAGGAAAGCTGTTGCTTGTTAAATGAAGAACATTTACACCTAGATGAGATAGAGCAGTAATACTATACAAAACTTAGGAAATAAGACCACAAAGGGTTAAGCAACCTCAAGCTCAGTGAATTACATTCAAACAAATTTAAAGATATTTATGTGAATAAAAGTTATATATTAGCAAAATACTTAGTACTTATATTCCAAAGAAATAGTTGTTGAAATAGAGAAATTCTTTAGTGGTTTAGAGCATGGAATCTGGGTTTGTTTTTAGATCCAGATGGCAGTTAACACTGCTTTAACTCAAGATACAGGGAATGCAACGATTTCTCCTGTTTCCATGTGCCAGGGATACACCTGGTGTCGATATATGCATATAGATAAAACTACACGTGGGCATAAATATTTTTAAAGAGTTATAGTATTAAGTTCCTGTCTGTAAGCACACCATAGCATCAGTAATAGTGTCAGGCCTTGGAGCCTCCCCTTGAGATGGATCCAAATTTGGGCTGGTCACTGGACCTCCTTCAGTTTCTTCCCAATTTTTGTCTCTGCAGTTCTTTTTGACAGTGACATTTCTGACTGTAGGATGGCAACCCCATCCCTCCACTTGATACCCTGTCTTTCTACTGGAGGAGGACTCTACAAGTTCCCTCTCCCCCCTGTTAGGCATTTCATCTAAGGTCCCTCCCTCTGAGTCCAAGATTCTCTCACCACCCAGGTACTTTTTAGAGGGTCCCCTCCTCCTATTTCATGAGGTTTCCTGTTTCTACTTTTTTTTTCTTTGCTAGCATGGTGGCCCTCTGTGAGAGGCCCAGCAAACAGCTGAAAGAGCCAGATACAGATACTTTCACTCATCAATGGACAGTAGTCAGGACCCCTATGGCTGAATTAGGAGAAAGCATGGGAAGACCAGCAGTCTCAATTCACCTGGACCCCAGAGATGTGTCAGACACTGAGCCACCAGCCAGGCAGCATATACCAGGTGATATGAGACCTCTGACACATATACAGCCTGGCCTAGCCTCAGTGAGAGAAGAAGTCCCTAACCCTAGAGATACTTGAGCCCCTAGGAGGGAGAAGGTCCTGTGGGGTGTGGGGGTGTGGGGAAATCCTCTTGGAGACCAGGGTTGAGGGAGGAGGAATGGGGAGAGGAACTGTTAGTGGGTAGATTGGAAGGGGGATATACAAAAAAGCTTTTGTGAATAAATTTTTGATAGGAAAAATAAATATATAAAGAAATAAAGCAATTGAGCCTACCCAGATTTTTTTTTTAAAACCTATGGTTATGAATTAAAATGCCAATTTGCTGAGTGACCATAATAATATCAATTATAAACACATTTAATAGTGGCTTTAAAATTAAAAATAAGTGGAAATTCAAAAGAACAGATGAATTTATAAACAGATGAAATTTAAATCTCCCTCTTTCAAAGGAATCACAAACCTTTTGAAAATCAAAAAGGATGAAAGACATGAGCCAAGGTCAAGCAACATAAGATAGGTGAAATTGGTACAACATTATATCCATAGCAGCATGCACATGAATTTCAAGTATATGTTGAGAATTTTTCAGGTTGAATCATGTTATTATTTATATAACATATCTACATCTTTAAAGCATTTTAACATATAGGAAGTATACTTTTGGTATCAGTATTGTGTTGTGAATGAGTGCTATAAAATCCTCTGGAATATTCTCCACAACTGAGCAATTATTAAACTTATATGTTAAAGAAGAAATACAAATAAAAGTTGGAAGTTGTATTGCAGTAAATTAAGATTAAAAACTGAATATCTGTGAAATAATCACATATCACTAATTAAGAAGACAGAAAAGTATGTATGCAAGGAAAAATAAGGAAGCTTATGAATCCAAGAGTTGAGATCCTATGTTTGAAAATTAAATACAAAAACTTTCCAAGACAAAGAAATAAGAGAAAATAATTATAGGAGTAAAAAAAATATCTCTGAAACAGAAGATTAAAAAATCTCTTGGAAAAAATGACAAAATAAAGTATACTTAAGATCAATAAAATTGATAAATTTCTCTCCATGATGCTCAGTCAAAAAGAAAAACAAACTACACAAATGGATCTAAGAATAATAATACCAGTACAATTTATGTAGATATCAGAAGGATCAGAAAATATTATGTAAATAATTATATGTTCGGTTTTGACAACATAAAAGTGAAATACATATCCACTATTTATTTACAAAGAAATGTAATATTCAAATCACGTTAAAAAGTGAATTTATCTTCATATACCATTCTATCAGTATAGAAATAAATCAATGGACAAATAAATAAGTTTAGAGGTCAATGAAATGTATTTGCTACTGGTGTCACACACAAGAGACAATTAAATACCTAGTAGCGTGTAAATTAGAGTAACATTACTATTTAAATATACATAGTAAAAGCATTAACAATAATATCTATTCTTAAAGTTCTCTACAAACTGTGAATAGAATAAATCTTAACTTTAGATGACAGCTACTTGAGATATTAACCTAGTATTAAACAGTGACAAGAGAGCCAATAGTCTCCCACTCAGACCAGGAAGAAGAGAACAATACTTTCTCGTAACTCAGTGGTTAAATTTTTGTAGTAGATTCTCTAATTGATAAAATAAGGAAAAAAAAAAAAAAAGAACATCATATGCATCAAAAAATCTCTATAGAAAAGGTATTGTTACAAATTTAAGAATGAAGAGCTATTAATTGTATCTAAATAGAGTTATTAACCCAGTTAAAAAGAAACAAAATATTCACACATGCACACACACACACACACACACATGTTCAATTAACTACATTAACAAACAAAATAACCAAATTGCCAGTGCCTTTTGAGAGCAATTTGGCTTTGGTCATCATGTTGAAGTTTTAGCTCTCAGAGTTTATATTCTAATTTTTTTTACATTGAATTTAAAGTTTGAGGTAAAACACATATGGGAATTTTACATAAAAAATTTTGTGCATGTTTTCCCTTAGTTCTTCCATTAACACATACAAAATGTACAAATCATCCCTTTAGCCCCATTTATTATTAGATAGATAAGATTAAGCCCCAGGTTTTCTTTCGTTTTTCATTTACTCCTTTGCTGCTAGACAGCTTTGCTTGGGGGTCTTGAACCCTTTTTATATTGAATCTGAAGCTGCGTTTGAAAGATTCTTCCACACATTTTGCTTCAAGTTTGATATTGTAAGGTGATAATATCAACCAGAAGGGAGTAATTTATCCCTAATTTAAACTTTAACAATAATTTCTAATTTATGTGACTAATGACTATAAAAATAGCATTAGTTCATTAAAAATAATTTTATCATTCGCAAACAAATAAAAAACAAAACATCATCCTATAACTATAACATATTAAGAATTAATTGCAAGCTCTATGAAAAGAAGATACATTAAATTTGACAGCAATTGATAGTTCTCATTATACATACATTAAATGAGACTAAAATAAATAACATGAACAAATCTTAGGCTCATGGCCCAAGTGACAAGGCATGAACTCAGCTTTTCTAAGCTTTGAAAGTTGTCTTTCTTGTGTAAGTTCTAAATCACTTTGCCAAGTTGCTTTCCTTCACTTCTTTAGTCATTGTAACTAACAGGATAGTAAGCACACACAATGCTAAATGATAATTGAACAAAACATAAAATATACTTCCTCTATTGCATTGAAAAGTCATCCTTTTATCTTGTTTTATTTTTTTATTTTATTTATTTTATTGCTATTCCTAAGATACCTGTTTTGTTTTTTCAAATGGAGACAGACAGGGGAGTGAGTCACAAAGGAGGGGAGATAGAGAGGAGCTGGGGAGAGTACAGGGAGGGTAAATCATAATCAATATATGTTGCACACAAAATCTACTTTCAGTTTAAAAAAGGAAAAGTGGAAAAAAAGTGGAACATGAACTCTAGGCTATTGGATCTGTCACAGACTTCTTTCAGTGATTTTAAATTGCATTCTTGGAACAATTATGTTTGATTTCTATGCCAATATTTTCACTCACATTCTTCAACTGCATCTTTCACCACAGCACACAAAAAGCATCAACCCATGAGACTGAGCAGGTGTGTATAGTTTTTTTACCTGAATAATCTATTCTCTGGAAGTATATATGACTTACTATCTGAGTTCCAAAAAAAGAGAAAGGGATTTTTCCAAAACAGTTAGAGGACAAGAATGATAAATACAACTTTATATGATAAGAAGCCATACCATTTCTGGCAGTAAAAGTTGACATAAAACATAAGAATAATTATTATGTAATAATAAGTGTTTTACAAGATAAAAGCAATATGCTCATCCATTACAGATAAAACAGATTCATCCAAATTTGTAGTTTTCATGTTTTTGTTAAATGTTGTTTGTTCCATTTAGTTCATAATTTTGTGGGTTCCAAGTCATGTTATCAACCTTGCCCATCCTTTAGAGAAGGCAGCATGATATACATGATGGGAATATTTGAAAGAATAATTACATGGAGAAAGAGGGATCCAGAAGGACAGCAAGGAGTCTTTAAAAGCAACCTTTTGCATAACTAATGCAAGATCCATGAAAAGCATGTTAATTAATCCAAGGGCATTTCAGGGGCATACCTCCTACCAGACCTTGCCTCTTAAAGGTCAGCTGTCTCATAACCCTTCAGCAGTATGCCATGCTTGCATTACGTGACCTTCTGGCCAGGGGATAAAGATCCAACCAATTTTAGCTTTCTAGCTTATGCTTAACTTTTCAGTCAGAAAAATTTTGGTTTTTTAATTTCTTATTCTATTACTTTATTTTTATTCTCTTTTGTTCTATTATTTATTATTCTATTAGTCATAAGAGCTGAAACTTCATCTATTGCTGAAGGACAATAAGTAATACTTTCAATTGTGTATTTTCAACACTGGTATTTATGTTCTTACAGTTAAAGAGGCAGTCTTAGTGGAGTGGAAAGAGCAGAGATCTTGAAATCAAAACAACTAGCTTTGATGCTTCGTGCCCTTTCTGAGTGCGTGACCTTGGAGAAACATCATAGAACTGTGAATCCTAGTTTTCTTTAATAGAATAAAACTAATACATCAAAATTTGAAAATACTTGTTCAACTACAAATAATTGTATATATTTATAAATGTGCTTACATTGTTCAGTAAATGCACAGGATATGTATTTTAAACTTTTACTTAAGTACAAGCAATACATAAGTAGAAAATATATAAATTCTCATTTAGCTACAAATTTATTTAAATTCATTTTTATTACCCTAAATGACAAATGCATACTTTTTGCCAGATATTATGCTAAGATCATATCTTATTATTCGTTTTATTATCTTAATAGTCATGTCTTAGTAATGAGACAATTCATTTTGATTTAGCTTTTCATACTTTGCCATTCAGTCTTATGCCGAGTGGCGAGATGGCCCAGTAAGTGAAAGTGCTTGTTAGCAAGCCTGGCATCTTGAATTTAATTCCCCAGAATGCACAGTGAAGAGGAAGGGAACCAAATCCACACATTCTCCTCTGACCTCTATCTACATAGACACCATGAGACACAAGCTCACACACATATTAATTAAAATAAAAGTGATGTAAAGATTGTTTGCTTAAGTCATTCTATCTAAGTACACAGGATTTTCATAGAATATTTAATTCCTTTTTAGTAATCCCACAGCCAGATTGAAATGTATGTGTGAATGGTCATAAAGATTTATTTCCTTGTTATTTCGATCCTTACCTCTCCAACCCTGTGTGTTTTACAAAGATCACTTTGGTCAATTGATTTCTTTGCACAGAAAGATTAGAGAAAAAGCTACAACATGAAAAATGTATTTGATTCCTGCTTCTAACATTTAACCCAAGATGCTAGCCAAGTAGCCTTGGAGTTTGCAAATTGCCTAGTTTACTATCGAAATGCAGAAAATAGATTTTAATTTGCTGATTTGTTGAGAAAATAAGGAAACATGTACCATATTTAGGCGATGTTTTATCAATACCCACTGCTCTTCTCACTTTTCTGTGCTCTTACTATCTCTGTTTCCTCTCTCAATTGCTATGAAGTATTTCTCCATAGATATTTCATAGTCATATATCTCTAAATATATACTCAACTGGAAAATAGAGTCAACAATGAGAAATGGGAGGCTGGTGCTGTCCTGTCAGCAGTGCTTTTCTTGTCATACTAAACAATACAACTTCCTAAAAAAGGAGGCAAAATTCTCTTCATCATATACACAGGAATCAGTTTAGAAATAAACAAAATTAGTTGTGACTTCCTGCAGATATGCATTAGTGTATAAAGGGAGTTTCTCAGCCGAGGTAATGATCTGATGACCTCAGCTATGGTCATGTTCCCAAAAGGTCTACCACATCAGTGTTAAAATGACCATAAATACCAAGACAATTAAGCATCTATCTTAAGAATGCACTAGGAAAGAGATGTTCTACATTTCTGAAAGCAAGTCATTTGAGAGCGAGCGAGCGAACAAGAGAGAGAGAGAGGGAGAAGTAGACAGAGATACCAACACAGACTCAGAGAGACAGGGGAGGGAGAGAAGGAGGGAGGGAGGGAGGAAGGGAGGGAGGGAGAATATTGATTTAGTCCTCTTTAATTTACTGGCATGTTCTCTATTAAGAAGGATATGCATAATTCTTTTGTGCTTTCTGAATTCTGGGATATTTTCTAAGGAATCAAAAGGAAAGAGAATATGGAAGATGAGAGCAGCTTGGTGGTAAACTCCACTGCCTATGGGCTATGGCTGTTCCCTGGAACCAACTCAAACGAGGAACACTGAGCTTTCAAACCCTTGTCCTCCATAGTGTGGAAATGGCATCCTGAGTTATTCAGTTTTTCTTCCAGTAGTAACTAGAATATTTTGATTACTTTTTCCCAAGTTACTGTAATGATAGCTCAAGTGACTTTCTGCCTCTCTTTATATCCTCAAATGAACTTCAGTGTTCTGGTTTTGCTACTGATCCTCTGTTTGGTATCTGCTGTGACCCTGTTACTTTCAGGCTAAAATTTAGCTTAACAACAAATGGCTTCAATTTTTGAACTCCTATATACATAGTAGTCTCAAGAGCAGAGAATCCAACCATGAAGTAATACCATCTATGTACCATAGATGACAGTAAACGAGTAAATGTTCCCAATGAAAACAGGAACTAAAAGAACAGTTAGTGATTCACACACTTTAAGAGGCACCAAACCATGGACAGAAGCTGCTGACAGCTGTGGTTGGATTAGGGGAAAGTTGGAAGATGCTGAGGAGGAGGGTGACCTGGTAGGAGAACCAGCTGTCTCAATTAACCTGGAACCCTGAGATCTCTCAGACACTGGACCACCAACCAGGCAGCATGCACCAGCCTATATGAGGCCCCAAACACATATAAAGCAGAGGACTGCTAGGTCTGCGTTTAGTCAAGAAGGGATGCACCTAACCCTCAAAAGTCTGTAGGCCCCAGAGAGTTTAGAAGTCTGATGGGGTGGGGGTTTGGGACATTCTCATGGAGACAGGGGGTCAGGGGGGTAGTATGGGATGTGGACCATAGTCAGTCAGAAGGTGGACCTGGAGGGGAACAAAATCTAGAGTTTAAAATAAATAAATATATTTAAAAAATACAAGGCATAGTGGGCTAAACATGAAAGTCCCCATCCTTTAGGGGACTTAATGAGTGGAAGGTCTATATTAAAATAACCAGTGGGGAAATTTAAAACAGAAATATTCAAGTAAGAAACTGAAGCAGGCACAATCTGCATGAGAACATTACAGCATCCGCTTAAATACCCCACCTCTGATATTTCTGCACTATGAATTTATTTTTCATCCATGGAGACAAAGATGTGGTGAGAAACTGGTTAGTGAACAACCAATTCCTAACTGCTATATACATACTATTATAAAACAATTCATGAAGGTTTTCTCACAGAGATTCTTTTGCCTTTTAATGACTATTACATGGAAATTATTTTAGTGGCTATTAGTTCATATTTTTTAAAATTGCTCTCTCTGTCTCAGACTTGTAGAAAACTGCTTAAGCAACTTCATATAATATATTTTGTGGACATTCAAAGTCCTAGATGTTGAGATATAAGAGAAAGAACTGATCTATGCTTCCAGGGAATTTATTTTAGACATGTTGGATGTTGTCCTTGTCAAAGAAAATATAATTTCAAAACGTTTTATTTAAATAAATTACTTTATAGATTTTTGGTTTTTAAAATGATGTAATATCACTTATATTTTTGAAGAAATTACCATTAGTACTTTATTCATGTTTTGATGTTTTCTTATTCCTGAAGAATCTACATGTTCTCAAATACTGTTAATGTTGATTGGCTTTTTGTTCTGTCTTTAGTGTGAGAGGACTTTTCTCAGCTATTTAATGAGAGAAATGGCCCTTCAGATTTCTACACAAGCATATTATTAATAGTAGGAAATCAGTAGATTTCAGTATGACTTTTTATCCTTCTAACACTTAAAATGTTTTGGGTTTTTTGTTTGTTTGTTTGTTTTATTTTCTATTTTTAAATTAATTAATTAATTAATTAAACACTCTATATTTTGTTTCCTACCTCCTGTCCACCTTCCTACTACTCCACATCCCACACCTCCTCCCTACTTCCCTGTCTCCCCGTGGATGTCCCCACAACCCTCTAAACTCCCTGGGGCCTCCAGTCTCCTTTTTTTTTTTTTTTCTTTTTGGTTTTTCGAGACAGAGTTTCTCTGTATAGCCTTGGCTGTCCTGGAACTCACTTTGTAGACCAGGCTGGCCTCGAACTCAGAAATCCTCCTGCCTCTGCCTCTGGAGTGCTGGGATTAAAAGGCATGTGCCACCACGCCCCGCTGGGCCTCCAGTCTCTTGAGGGTTAGGTGCATCATCTCTGAATGAACACAGACCCGGCAGTCCAATGCTGTATGTGTATTGGTGGTCTCATATCATCTGGTGTATGCTGCCTGGTTGGAGGTCCAGTGTTTGAGAAAACTCAGGGGTCCAGATTAATTGAGCCTGCTGGTCCTGCTACAGGCTCGCCCTCCTCCTCAGCTTCCTTCAGTCTTTCCCTAAATTCAACAACAGGGGTCAGGTGCTTTTGTCCATTGGTTGGGTGCAACTATCTGCTTCTGCCTCTTTCAGCTGCTTGTTGGGTCTTCCAGAATGTGCGGACATACTTGTTCCCTTTAGAGAGTTCTCCATAGCCTCAGTAATAGTGTGAGGCCTTGGGAGTATGTAGAACATGCGGTCACTCATTTTTCTATTTTCTCTCAAAACATATCATATGATATATATATATATATATATATATATATATATATATATATATATATATCGAAATCCAATACATCTCACTAATATATCTCAATGTCATAATCATAATCTCGAAATCCAATACATCTCACTAATATATCTCAATGTCATAATCAAAACATCAAGTGCATATATATTTAGAGTAGTTCTACTTTTTGATGAATCATTGCATATATATATATATATGCATATATGTGCTTTATTTCTGACTAATTTATGTATGAATATGGATCTTCAGATATGAAAATAGTTTTATACCCTTAATGTATGTTCTTGTTTGCTCAATACACTGATTTTCATCATTTCTTTCTCAATCACTGGTTATCAGTGCTTAGGGTTTCTTGTTTCATTTTGTTTTTGTGAGACAACAGATAGGTGGGTCTTGTTTTATAATCCAGCTTTTTTTATTAGAGAAATTCTTCATTTACATTTCAAGTGTTACCCCAAAACTCCCCTACACCCACCCCCCGCCTTGCTTCTCTACCCTCCCCCTCCCACTATTTGGCCCTGGCATTCCCCTGTACTGGGGCCTATAAACATTGCTAGACCAAGGGCCTTTCTTCCCGAATAATGGCCAACTAGGCCATCTTCTAATACATATGCAGCTAAAGACATGAGTTCTGGGGGTTCTGATTAGTTCATATTGTTGTCCCATCTATAGGGTTGCAGACCCCTACAGCTCTTGGGTACTCTCTAGCTCCTACATTGGGGACCCTGTGTTCTGCCCTACAGATGGTTGTTTTTGTATTCTTATAAGTTCGGCTCATTTAAAATTACATTATTAGAGATTTGCTTACTCCTCTAGTTATGCTGTTTCTCTGAATGGCAAATCTAATTACTGTTTATTCCTTTCTTTCGCCCTTTGCTGGTATTTCAAATTTATTTGTTTCCTGTGCTGAACATAATTTCTTCCAATGTTCTCTTATTTATCTAGTTCTTTTGTGAAACATTTCTTTCTGTGCTTTTATGGCTGATATAGTCTTCCTTACCTACTCTGTGTTTATTGTTCCTTTAAGTATATTTTTCAGCGCTAGCTTTGTTGTCATGAACTATCTTAGTCTGTTCTTTTCTTGAAATATGCTATTTTCTCTATTGATTTTTATTTCATTTTGAAATTTTATATATTTTTACTTTATGTGTATGTGTTTTGCTTGCATATGTGTCTGTGTGCCACATGCATGCAATGCCTACAGAAACCAGAAGAGAAAGATGGACCTGTTTGGACTTGAGTTGCAGATGATCGGGAGTGGTTGGAATTCGTCTCTGGTTCTCTTGTAGAGCAGTGAGTGCTTTTAACCACTGAGCCATTTCTCTAGCCCTCTCTGTCAAATTTTAAAGGAAACTTTGACAGATATAATTAACTTCTTTAGTAAGAATTTACTTTGAATGCTTGTCATATGTCATTTCATGCCTTTGTGTCTTTTATAAATTCTCTTGAGAGATATATTATTCCTTTTTTTATATGCCAAGTGTTTTTATTTATTTTACTTAAAAAGAAGTATTTTCATCCAAAATATTCTGATTACAGTTTTTCCTCTGTCAACTCCTTCCAGATTCTTCCCATTTTTTCCCAATTTTTTTTATTAGATATTTCCAATGTACTTTTATTCTAAGTGAATGGGAATGCTATCATTACCCATTTTTTTCTTTTAAAATTTTTTTTCAATTTTAATATTGTTTCTTAGTTTTCCATTTTGAGATGTTGATTATGATACACTATGGATTTCTCTGTTTATGTAGATGTAGGGATTCTAAGTGCCTATTTATTTATTTATTTATTTATACTTGAAAATTTTTTTCCTTATTCCCTATGCATTTATATTTTATATCACTCTCTTGTACTCCATTGACTTTTTATTATTAATAACAGTTTGTAGGTCATGGACATTTGGTCAGGCTATTCTCTTCATTTTCTTCATTGTTGTTTAAACTTCTTGACTTTGAGCTCTATCACTTTACTCTTCTTGCTTGAGTCCCCTCCTCATGGTTTCCATTTTTTAATTGGCTGAGATTTTTCATTAAAAGATTTCTATTTCTTTTTTTTATAAATATTTTCCTTTATTGAAATAGATTTTTTATACAATATATTCAGATTACAGTTTCCCTTCTCCTTACTCCTTCCAGTTCCTCCCCACCTCCTCTCTCATCTGGATGTATACATTTTTTTTAGTTTAATTTAATTTAATTTAATTTAATTTTATTTAATTTAATTTTATTTTTTAAACTTCATATATTATTCTATCCCCCCATCCACCCTCTGACTGTTCCATATCCTGTACCTCCTCCCCACCCCCTGTCTCCAAATCGATGTCTCCACCCCCCACCCCACCTGACTTCTAAATTCCCTGGGGCCTCCAGTCTCTTGAGGGTTAAGTGCATCATCTCTGAATGAACGCAGACCCAGAAGTCCTCTACTGTACGTGTGTCGGGGGGCCTCATATCAGCTGGTGTATGCTGTCTGTTTGGTGGTCCAGTGTTTGAGAGATGTCAGGGGTCCAGATTAATTGAGACTGTTGGTCCTCCTACAGGATCCCTCTTCTCCTCAGCTTCCCTAATTCTTTTCAGCCTTCCCTAACTCAACAACAGAGTTCAACTGCTCCTGTCCATTGATTGGGTGCAAATATCTGCCTCTGACTCTTTCAGCTGCTTGTTGGGTCTTTCCAAGGGCAGGCAAGGCCCAGTGGTGGGATAAGAACACCAACCCAGCCACAAATTTTCAACCCAAAATGTGTCCTGCTTACAGGATGTGCAGAGACAAAGACACAACAGAGACTGAGAGAATGGCCAACCAAGACTGGCCCAATTGGAGACCCATTCTGTGGGCAAGAACCAGTCTCTGACACTATTAAATATGTTATGCTTGCAGACAGGAGTCTAGCATAACTGTGCTCTGATAGACTCAGCAGCTGATAGAAACAGATGCAGAGACCAAATGGCAAACATTAAAAGGCACTCGGAGTGTCTTGTGGAAGAGTTAGGGGAAGAACTGAGGGACCTGGAAGGAATGGGAACTCTACCATACCAACAGATTCTACTAACTTGGATCCTTGGGGGTTACCAGAGACTGAATTACCAAACAAAGAGCAAGTGTGGGCTAGATTTAGCTCCCTGCTCCCCCAGTACATATGTAGCAGATGTGCAGCTTCATTCCAGAACTGGAGCAGGACTAGGAAGACTCTTCCTAATCTTGTTGCCTCCCAGTTGATCCTATTCCCTTGGGCTGCTATCTCTAGCCTCTAGAGGATGCCTCTAGATACCTAGTGGGAATTCTCCCTTTTCTCAGAGAAGAAGAGGAGGGGAGATGGAAGGAAGGGCTGTAGGAAGGGGTACTGAAAGGAGGAGGGATACAGTTACAATGTAAACTAATGAACTAACTAACTAAATTGATATAAAGAGCTCATTATTTCATCACTATATTTTAAGAGAAGATTGAAATAAATTAAATTAAGGTAGCTTGGGATATAGTGCAAGTAAGAATTGATATTGTCTTGGATATCTTCAGATACTTTTATATATTGTCTTAAATGCTGCATGTTCTACATTGTGACTTAAGAGACGATATGTATTATTTTAGGGAAATATTTCATTTATTATATAGAAGAGTTTATTTTGTCTTATTTTTTAGTTTGAGCATGTCTTTTATATGACAAATTCTGATCACACTCCATCACCTTTGTGGAAAGCTATTGGTGCCACTTCAAGGATATTGGCAAGAATATTTACATTGGATAGGACAAGAAAGTAGGCCCAGGTAAGAATTTGATATTGGGTTAAGACAAAGAAGTAGGCTCAGTATAATTACAGGTGAAAAATGGGTTCCTTGAATCATTATCCTTTTTGTAAGACCCTGAATATAGTGACATTGGGACCTTTGTTTATGCCTTGTTTGTTCCTTGACTACTTTGTTCATACCTTGTTTGTTCCTTGATTATTTTGTTTATGCTTTAGAACTGACCACATTCTTTGCATGTAGCTAGAATGATATAAAAGCAGACTGGGATTATAATAAACCCACTTCAGCACTTGCTGGGATGATACTATAGTATTGTCTAATTGACTTATTTTTTCTTTAATTCTCAACTCCCTCCCTCAAGACCCTGTTGACTGAATGAATAGGCTTGGTCACCCCTTTAGCTTCTGTGATTTGCCCTCCCACATGTTTCACTGTCTATGTCCAACTGGTTTTCAAAGTCCTCACTGAATCTGAATGCCTATCTTTTTTTTAAAAAAATTAGATATTTTCTTTATTTACATTTCAAATGTTATCCCCACTTCCTATATCCCCTTCTGCCCACCCCTGTTCCCTCGCCACCCACTCCCACTTCCTGGCCCTGTCATTCCCCTATACTGGGTCATAGAACCTTTACATGACTAAGGGCCTCTCCTCCCATTGATGGCCATTCTCTGCTACATATGCAGCTAGAGCTATGAGTCCCACCATGTGTTTTCTTTGATTGGTGGTTTAGTCCCAGGGAGCTCTGTGGTTAATGGTGCACACATGAAAAGTGGAAAGCTCACACAGAAGCTCACTGAGACTTTTAACAATTACATAATTATATAATGATCTAGGCATTTTAGAGTACTAGTAACTTAATATTTTTACTTTATCAACTTCTAAGAGATTATCATAAATTACTGCCATTTCATACCAGAAAAGATGTTTTACTCCTGCAATAAAAAGGCATTTATTAAGGTTTTATAATTAGATAAAGCTTATTTAAGAATTTATAAAACTAAGATGAAAGGCTGGTAAGCAGCAGATGAAATGGTGTCTCATATTCATGAGCAGACTGCTCTATCAAAAATATCTTGCCTCTGACAGAAAAAAGAATATAACTGATAATTTACACAAAATAACAGTTATTATAGTTAAAAAAGTTTCTTCTGATTTTAACTAGATAATTGGTACTACATGGTCTGCATGAAGACCTTAGTAAACTGTTACTTTTTTATTCTATTACATTTAATATAACATGGCAGTGATATAGAAACAATTTAGTACTTGTTGAAGGCATAAGTCAATAAGAACCAATATTTAAAAATTGTCATTAAAAATTATATAAACTCACAGATAATAATAATTACATGCACAAGCAATTGAATTCCTTATTATTTTATTCTGCTTTCACTTTAAAGTAGAACTTGTACCCTTCATGAATGTTTAAGCACTAAGAACAAACTGTGGGGTAGTTATTCTACACTAGAACACAAATATAAACACTTAAAATATTAATTGAGATTGAATAAAGTATATATTAATGATTTAGGCACAGAAAGAGAGTGAGAGACAGAGAGAAAGAGAGAGAGATCACAAAGATTTGGGATGACAGTTATTTCAATGTAAGAAGGGGGAAAAGTAAATTTGATAAATAAAAAACATGATACATTATTTCGTATTTAATGCTCTGGTTTTAAAACTTAAAACTTCTCAAATTAGTGTAGACCAACATTTACAAATTACAAGATTACAAAAGAAAGATTACATACCTTATTGATATTATTCATACTCTGAAACATTGCAAGAAACTAACTACATCTCCACAGAAAAAAGTAGCAAAGACCAAATATGGACTCATCTACAAATATTCAGATAAAAATATAGTATTATTATATCAACCATGAACCTGTAGTTTTAAACAGAATCAAATGTATGAAGCATTATTCCTACTTAAGTAAAAATTATATGGGATAGCTAACTTAATGGAAATAATACTAAATAATATAAATGCTAAACTGAAAAATAGTTTATTAGTGTTTTTGTAAAAATGGTTGTCAGAATTCATTGAATAAAAATAAGAAAAAATAGGCAAAGAAAATCCTGGTATTCACAGACATCTGGATCAAAGAATAAAGGCAGACGCTACAAAACAAAGTGTCCAAATTTGATTTTGTATAGGAATGGAGGGAAAGGATTAACCACAGTCAATTATACCAGAGAAGAAAATGCAGCTATGGCTATCTGAAGGGGATTATATGAACAAGAGTGTTGAGGAGAACATGTGTCCATATTTGAAATGGAAGTGGAAGAGAAAAAGAAGAAGAAAGGGAAAAAATGTAAGTGTACTAAATCAAAATAAGGCAATTGTACAAAACCAATATAAGTCCATAAAATGAATTGCAGAGGACAGTAAAGAAATTAATGCCTTACCAGCATAAAGAGCTGAGTTTGATTTCTAGAATCTACAAGAAGGAGAAAGAGTAGGAGGAGGAGGGAGGGAGGGAGGGAGGAGGGAGGGAAGGAGGGAGGAGGGNAAATAGAAAAACAAAAATTAAATCACTGTGACAAGCATTTTGGGAATGAAAGCTCTGGTTGTCCTCTGTCTTCAACATGCATGTGCACAGATAAGCATTGGTAGTAAGTTAGTGGTTGATTTGTTGTGTATCTGTTCCAACCAGGCCTACGACTGCCTAATTGCCAATTTTTAAAAATTTACTTTATGCACATGAGTTGATTGTGTATATGTCTGCATTCCATATGTAAGTTTGGGGTTTATACAGGTCAGAAAAGATCATTGGGTTCCTTGAAACTGGAATTATAGATAGTTGTGAAACACTATAAGGATATTGGGTATCAAACTCAGGTCTTCAAACACAAGTGCTCTTAATGACTAAGCCATCTCTTCAGGCTATCCCCAGTTATTAATAACTTTAGTCTAACTTTTGATAGTAGTAGAAAATGATAGGCAGATTCATGCAGTAGGTTAAAAAACTGTGTGCCTAATTACAAGGTTCAAAGAGGAAAAAGAGGAATGATATTTTTTTCCATAAGGTTATCACAATTTATTTTCATATAAATTAACTCCTGGGAAGATAAAAAGTAAAAGAAAGAAAACATTTGCATCATCAACTCAATTGAACAAAGAATGTAATAAAAATACTTTCACTAGAAAGACAAATAAGTGTATCCAAAGTGTACATTTTTTATTGTACTTAGCACATAGTAAGCTATTTTAGATAAAATTAAATAATTTGGGGCTGAATAGGGGTCTATCAGAAGTATTCATTGTTCCTGTTGCTTTGAACAATATGTTCCAGGAAGCTGAAGAAAAAAAGTATCAACTCCTTTGTTCTTGGCCCTCTGACTATTGAGAAACACAGCAGGGAATGCTACAACCTGTTCCTGTGTTCCCCACAGCACTCCTAAGACTGGAGCTAATGGTGTCAATGAGGCCCTACAATTCCAAGAGATCAGAAATTTAAAACTAGAAATATTATGTACAAAGCACAGCTGCTTCTGAGTATGTGCTGAAAGCTTAATATTGTTGTATAAGTAATTAGTGTATAAATAACTGTGAGTACAGGATCAGAGTCACCCAATTTTTACATAGTCAAGCAGACAATATGTTAGGTTTCATAGGACACACCGTTTCTTTAGCAGCTCTTCAATACTTCATTGTTATCATTTAGCTAAAGCCATTATGCAAACGAGTGTGGCTGTGTGTCAATAAAGCTTTTACTCATCCTAGGAGTTTCGCTAAACCATATTGGTTGTCTAGAAAACCAGAGCAAGGCACATGGCTCTGACCTGCTTTTATCAAATCATCATATTCTGTCTTTGTCTTTGGTTATCTATGAGTGTTTGTCCAACTTGTAAAGTATATGAAAACTTGTACAGTTACTGAAACCTATGTTTTTATAATGATTTCCTGTGGAAATAGTTTGGCTTAAAGTTTCCATGTAAGTCACTGATTTTGTTTTCTTGCCGGCTTACATGTTTCATTTTGTTTTAGTGAAAAATACAATGTTGTTTATACTTTGAAGAAAAAAAAAACACTTGTTTTGAAGCATTGATTTTAATTGCTCTATTCCCTTGTCAGAGTTTTTTATATGGGCCAAAGAGAAAAGAAAATCATTGATATTTCATGCTTTTAAAACTAAATTTTATTGCTGAATGTAAGGATCATTGAAGCCCTGTAAACCCTGTAAATGTTTCACCATCATGGTTAAAAAGAATGTAGACTTCTGCCATTGTTCTCTCTGGCACTGCTTGCATGGTCTTGAACAAGTTGGTTGTCCCTTTTCTCATCTATAACATGAGATCAATAATAGCTTCCAAAGATATTTGTTTAAAAGTGTCAACAAATTAACACATAAAAATGACCATATAGAACAGTATTAGCTATGCAAAGCATTATGTGGATAGATACTATTAATATCTAACAAGAAAAATACCCTGAATGTATTTTGTAAGTACTATCATCCCCCCAAAGTATCAGAACACTGAGATGTAAATGTTCTAGCCCAGAAGGAGACTTCAAGGCTCTGGGTTGTTTTCACTCTACTTAAAAGTCATTCCAGGAAACAAAAAAAAAGGGGGGGGGGGCTGGTGAGATGGCTCAGCAGGTAAGAGCACCCGACTGCTCTTCAGAAGGTGATAATTTCAAATCCCAGCATCCACATGGTGGCTCACAACCATCCGTAATGAGATCTGGCGTCCTCTTCTGGAGTGTCTGAAGACAGCTACAGTGTACTTACATATAATAAAATAAATCTTTAAAAAAAAAAAAAAAAAAAATCATTCCAGGCCCTCTGGTCTCCCTTTCAGATCTTTCTTGTTTTCAAACAGACACAAACACCTTTCCTTTTTCTTTTTTTTTCTTTTTTCAATTTTTCTCAATTTATTTTTTATTAGATATTTTATTCATTTACATTTCAAATGCTATCCCCAAAGCTCCCTAGACCCTCCCCTGCCTGCTCCCCAAACCACCTACTCCTGCTTCCTGGCCCTCACATTCCCCTGTACTAGAGCATATGATCTTCACAATACCAAGGGCCTCTCCTGTCATTGATGGTAAACTAGGCCATCCTCTGCTACATATGCAACTAGAGACACAGCTCGGGGGTTGGGGGGG